>CAWUFW010010261.1:0-500000 GCA_963921515.1 Calotriton arnoldi
TGAGAAGTTGGCCTGGCATATGCTGTCCACTAATTATAGTGGGCACCTTGCACCAGTCCAAATCGACTCTTATGGTAGGTAGGTTAAAGACAACCTTATTGAAAGCTATCCTAGTGGTAGCTGTGGAGAGCAGCCTTCAGGCTAAGTCTTGAAGGAATGTAAAGCAGCTTGTTTTACCAGTCTATAATCTCTTGAGTGACCAAATGAAAGAGCACCACACCAGGTATATATTCAAAATATATGTATTTATTACTAAACACACCCCTCTAGTCTCTTTATGAGGCTAGAGTTCGAAGTACATAGGTTATAAGATCTTAAATCACAGTAATAGCACAAATACACGTTTGGGCCCTAGGGGCGTACCAAACCATATACCAATAAAGTGGTATGCGAACCACGACTGAACTAGACACTAGGCCTAGAGCCTCTAGAAGTGCTTGGACCACAAGGAACCACCCAAGGTAGTGACACAGGGGACCCACGGGAGACGCGTGCAGTGTAAATACACAACCGCGATACGCCGTTAACTTCTATGGAGAAAGTCGGGATCGGGAAAATAGAGGAAAGGGACACTTTAAAGAGGACTAGGACAAAACCCTTTGAGATCTAGGACTTTGAAGAGTCTCTACCCACGGGAGCACCGGAGTACTCGTGTTACCTCACCCAGGGAAGCCGGGTGCATAGGTGCCTTTCGGGGTCGGGTTTCGTCGTCGGTTCTTATGGCGATCTGCTGCAAAGTGCTGCTGGCGACCAGGAGAAAAGTGTCCGGGTGGATCCAAGAGTGGATCGGAGTTCTGAAGAACCTGAAAGCAGAGGGGACAGAGTCTGGGTCACTAGCCAGTGACCAGGGAGGCGATGGACAGATGCCCACCGATGTCGAGTGCTTCAGGTGCGTTGACGGTCGTCTCGTTTCTGCAGCCACGAGGTCCAGGAGGCGTTGTCGGCGACCAGGAGCAGGATTCGGGCTGGTACACGATGTCTGTCGAGTGCTGCGGTGTCGGCGACCAGATTGGACCCAACAAGCCTTGGCAACGGCAAGTCTCGATGTAGCTGAAGATCGTCGATGGTGCAGACCAGCAAGGTCTGGGGAACTCACCCAGCAAGGGTAAGTGAGGGCAGGCCTGGAGCAACCAGACTGCCAAGTAAAGAAAAGATTGGCCTTCGGTAAGGGCTACTAGCCAACGGGCTAGCGACCGCGAAGGAGCCTCGTGACGCCGCACGTGGAGCTGGCTTACAGGACACTCGTGGAGTGGGGGCCAGTGATCTTCGGTGCAGGTGGTGCTGGAGGCTAGGGCTACTCGGAGCCCAAAGCACGACTTCTTGGGAGACCCAGAAGATGGTGCACTTGCAAGTGTGCTCGGTGTCCAGGGGTCACGGTCTCACGTTACCCACGATAGCCACGGGCCTCAGCTTTGCTGGGGACTCAGGGTAGCCTCGGGGAAGTCTGAGAATCCACCTCTGGTGATGCGATGACTTCGGCGTCCGACGGGAGCTTCAGTGATGCGAACCGGACAGATGCTTCTTTGGTGCCTGCCAAGCAGGGGAGTCACTCCTTGACCCCAAGGGAGATTCTTCAGTCCTCTAATCGTGAGTAGAGCGTCGAAGGTCCAGGATTCTGTTTCAGAGTTTCGTCCAGGTATAATCTAAAGTCCTAAGGACTGGGTTCCTACCTTTATTCCAAAAATAGGGGATGGACTACTCTGTGGCCCCACCTATGGGTGGGTCAGGGCAGAGGGGTGGCTACACCCCTTTCCCTTTGTCCAGTTCGCGCTAAAGCAGGGGCTGCAAGCCCCTGATCCGGTTTGAACTGGGGTATGCACAGGGACACCAAATGTGCCCCCAGTGCAGGACTTCAAAGCACCCGAAAGTGCTCCCGCCCAGCCCCAATACACATTGTCCTGTCTGGGGAGGTGGTCACACCTCCCTGGGACAGGAAACCTATTGTCCAGGCCTCCCCTGCCGGAGTTTCGTCCAGCAGCAGGAGGCCAGACTCGTGTCTGTGGCAGCAGCATCCATTTTGTGATGCCAGGGCTCTGGAAAGAAGTTACCGGACTCGTCAGAGTTAACATGCCTTTCCCTCTAGAAGGGTGGAATGCTACCCCCGCCGCCAGAATTGGCGGGGGGGTAGTATTCCAAGATGTTTGACACCAAACACGACATGTTTCGGTGCAGCCATTCCATAGTTAGCATTTTACCGCGAGGATATAATGCGTTTAAGAGTATATGGTCAGGCTGCACTACAAACAGCATCAGAGATGGTCTCCGAACGCTGCAGAGGGGCCCTGCTCATGCAGGGGCACCCTCTCACATAGGAACCATGCACTCTGCCTTTAGGATTGATAAGGCCTGCCTTAGGAGTGACTTATAGGTTTATATGTGTGTATGCATTTAGTGATATAGGTAACCTATACCACAGCAAGGGGTGCATGCACCACCTTACCCAGGCTGCAGTAGCAGACCTGTGGTGTCAGTTTGGATGGCCTACCAGGGGTGGCATAATATATGCTGCAGCCCCTGGCAGGCCTCTGAGGTACCTATGCCCTTGGTACATAGTATACCATATACTAGGGACTTACAAGGGCACTCCAGATCCCAATCAGAGATGTGCCTAAGGCACATGGAGACCCTTTTAAAGAGGAAACAGCTAGGCTGGGGTTCTGAATAGCAGGGCCCCAGCCAGACTAATGTCGAAAACCAGTGAAGTATCAGCAAAAAGTGGGGGTACCCCTGTGAAGCAGATCCTACTCTCCTACACAACCCCCCCCCAAACGTAGGGACATTAAACTAACCTTGCCCAGTTAAGTCTTCATGTTCTAAGTGGAAATACCTAGAGAGTCCATCTGCATTCGCATGGTTACTCCCAGGCCTATGTTCCACTGTAAAGTCCATCCCCTGTAGGGAAATGGACCACCTAAGCAGTTTGGGGTTTTCACCCTTCATTTGTTTTAGCCATAAGAGGGGCTTATGGTCTGTCTGAACCAGGAAGTGTGTACCAAACAAGTATGGCCTCAACTTCTTCAGAGCCCAGACCACAGCAAAGGCCTCCCTCTCTATGGCTGACCAACGTTTCTCTCTAGGGGTCAGCCTTCTGCTAATAAAAGCTACTGGCTGATCCTGACCTTCTTCATTCAATTGTGACAGTACAGCCCCTACCCCCAATTCAGATGCATCAGTTTGAACAATGAACTTCTTGGAGTAATCAGGACTCTGCAGAATTGGAGCAGTGCACATGGCCTGCTTGAGGTCATCAAATGCCTTTTGACAGCTAACTGTCCACTGAACCTTTTTGGGCATTTTCTTAGAAGTTAAGTCATTCAAGGGTGTCACTATTGATCCATACCCCTTGACAAATCTCCTATAGTACCCAGTCAGGCCTAAGAAGGCTCTCACCTGAGTCTGGGTAGTGGGAGCAGTCCAGTCCATGATGGTCTGGATCTTGCTCTGCAAAGGTTGAACCTGGCCTCCACCCACAAGGTGGCCCAGGTACACAACCTGACTCTGCCCTATCTGGCACTTAGTGGCCTTGATAGTCAGGCCTGCCTTTTGCAGGGCCTGTAAAACATTCCTGAGGTGGACCAGGTGATCCTCCCAGGTGGAGCTAAAGACAGCAATATCATCTAGATAAGCTGCACTATAGGCCTCCAGTCCTGTGAGAACTGTGTTCACCAACCTCTGGAAAGTGGCAGGTGCATTTTTCAGACCAAAGGGCATCACCACAAATTGATAATGCCCACTAGGGGTTGAAAATGCTGTTTTGGGCTTTGCAGCATCAGCTAGTCTGATCTGCCAGTAGCCAGCTGTTAGGTCAAATGTGCTGAGATATTTGGCAGAGGCCAAAGTATCTATGAGCTCATCTGCCCTGGGTATTGGATGGGCATCAGTCCTAGTGACTGCATTGAGGCCCCTGTAGTCTACACAAAACCTCATCTCTCTTTTCCCACCACTGGTGTGAGGTTTAGGTACTAGGACTACTGGACTAGCCCAAGGGCTATCTGAGGGCTCAATCACTCCCAATTCCAACATCTTCTGGACTTCAGTCCTGATACAGTCCCTGACATGGTCAGGTTGCCTATAAATCTTGTTTTTAATAGGCAGACTGTCCCCAGTGTCCACTTCATGAGTGCACCAGGTGGTCTGACTGGGTGTCAGAGAAAACATGTGTCTAAACTGATTGAGGACTTGCCTGCAATCAGTTTGTTGCTGGGTAGTGAGGCTGCCTGCCAAGGCTACCCCATCAACTGACCCATCGTCAGGGTTCTGTGAGAGCAGGTCAGGGAGTGGGTCACTCTCTTCCTCCTGCCCTTCATCAGTAGCCATGAGCAAGCCCATGTCTGCCCTGTCCACATATGGCTTAAGTCTGTTGACATGGAGAACCCTGTGGGGACTCCTGGGTGTTCCCAGGTCTACTAAGTAAGTGACCTCACCCTTCTGCTCAACAATAGTGTGGGGTCCACTCCATTTGTCTTGGAGAGCTGCTGGGGCCACTGGCTCCAACACCCACACCTTCTGTCCTGGCTGGTAAACAGTTAGGACAGCTCTTTGGTCATGCCAGGCCTTTTGAAGTTCCTGGCTAGCCTCAAGGTTTTTGGTTGCCTTTTTCATGTACTCAGCCATCCTGGAGCGGAGACCAAGTACATAGTCCACTATATCTTGCTTTGGGGGCTTGAGAGGTAACTCCCATCCTTCCTTCACCAAGCACAGTGGACCCCTCACAGGGTGGCCAAACAGAAGTTCAAAAGGGCTGTAACCAACCCCCTTCTGAGGCACCTCCCTATATGCGAATAAAAGGCAGGGCAAGAGTATGTCCCATCTACGCCTAAGCTTTTCTGGGAGCCCTTTAATCATGCCCTTTAAGGTTTTGTTGAATCTCTCAACTAAACCATTGCATTGTGGGTGATAGGGTGTGGTGAACTTATAAGTAACTCCACACTCCTTCCACATTGCCTTTAAGTACCCAGACATGAAGTTTGCACCCCTGTCTGATACCACCTCCTTAGGAAAGCCCACTCTTGAGAAAATTCCCAGGAGGGCCCTTGCCACCACAGGTGCTGTAGTGGTCCTAAGGGGTATAGCCTCTGGATACCTGGTGGCATGATCCACTACCACCAGTATAAATCTGTGCCCAGATGCTGTTTGGGGATCCATGGGACCAACAATGTCAATCCCCACCCTCTCAAAGGGCACCCCCACCACAGGTAGTGGTATCAGGGGGCCTTTGTAGTGCCACCTGCTTTGCCACTGGCTTGGCAGGTTACACAGGAGCGACAAAACTCCTTACTGTCTTCAGACATGTGGGGCCAGTGAAAGTGAGGGACAATTCTGTCCCAAGTCTTGTTCTGGCCCAGGTGTCCTGCTAAGGGAATATCATGGGCTAGGGTCAATAGGAAGCCCCTGAACTTCAAAGGTATTACCAACCTCCTGGTAGCACCAGGCTTGGGGTCTCTACTCTCTGAGTACAGGAGTCCATCATCCCAATACACTGTATGGGGACCACTAGCTTTCCCAGCAGCCTCAGCAGCAGCTTGCTGTCTGAGGGGTTCAAGGGAGGGGCAGCTCTGCTGCTCCTGGCTCAGATCTGCCCTAGAAGGTCCCCCTGTCCCCAAGAACTCAACCTGGTCAGGCTCAAGTTCCTCTGGGACAGTTCCTTCTTCAGGGCTGAGATCATCCCCCTCAAGGGACTGATCTTCCTCCTGAGCCAAGGGGGAAGGCACTGCCTTAACCCTACTACTCCTCCTCTTGGAAGGCACTTGGTCCATTCTTCCAGAATCCAAGGCCTGTTCAGTTTTAGACAGTTTAGCTTGTGACCTGGTCACAGCAAACACATCTGCAGGGATCCCCAGCATTTCTGCATGGGTCCTGAGCTCCACTTCTGCCCAAGCAGAAGTCTCTAAGTCATTGCCAAGCAAGCATTCGACTGGTAGGTTTGCACTTACCACAACCTTCTTAAGGCCAGTTACCCCTCCCCAGGAGAAGTTAACAACTGCCAGAGTATGGTCTGTTCTGACATTGCTAGCATTGGTCACTTGGTACATTTCACCAAGTATAACTTGTCCAGGTAGCACAAGGTCTTGTGTCACCATGGTGACACTTGCCCCTGTGTCCCTAAATGCCAAAGCCTCTCGTCCATTGATTAAAGGCTGTTGTCTGTACTTGCCCAGATTACTGGGACTCACAGTGGAGGTCACATCCATGCCTCCATCACAGACTAACACAGCCTGGGTCAGTTCCCTGACTAAGTCAGAGCCCAACTCAGTTCCCAGGGTGAACCCTACTAAACCCTTGGCTGGAGCACTTCCACCAACTGTACTAGGGGGAACAGGTGCCTTAGGGGCATTGGTGGAGGCTGGACTGGAGTCTTTGGACTTGGTGCAATCACTGGTCCAGTGGGTCTTTTGCTTACAGACCTTGCACCATGGTTTTCTTTGGCCTTTACCCTTGGTAGACTGGGAATCCCCACCAGAAGAAGATTTTTGGGGGCCTGATGAAGACTTTTGATCTTTACCCTTCTCCCCACCCTTGTCAGAGTTCTTAGCATCTTGCTTCTTGGTTTCCCCACCTTGGTTCTGTACCTTCTGCTTCACCCTGGTTCTGACCCATTTGTCTGCCTTCTTTCCCAATTCTTGGGGAGAGGTCAGATCAGAGTCAACCAGGTACTGATGCAACAGCTGGTTTTGACAGTTATTAAGAATCTGCTCCCTCATTATCAGATTATACAATCCTGAGAAGTCACACACCTTGCTGCCCATCAACCAGCCTTCCAGAGCCTTGGCAGAACAATCCACATAGTCTACCCAGTCTTGAGTCTGTGCTTTTTGGGTGTCTCTGAACTTCAACCTGTACTGTTCAGTGGTTAGGCCAAACCCATCAATAAGAGCACTCTTCAAGACCTTGTAATTGTCAGCATCCTCCTCTCTAACAGTGAGGAGCTTGTCTCTACCTTTGTCAGCAAAGGAGAGCCACAAGATTGCTGCCCACTGCTCCTGAGGGACCTTCTGTACTTTACAGGCCCTCTCTAAAGCAGTTATCCATTTGTGGATATCATCCCCACTCTGGTAGGGAGGGACAATCTTGCTCAGGTTCCTATGGTCATAGGACCTTTCCCTATCTCTAGGGATATGGCTGCCACCATGGGACTCTAGTCCCAACTTTCTTCTCTCTTTAAGGAGATCTAGGGATTCTCTATCTAAAGCCAATTGCTTCTTCCTGATCTCCAGTTGAGTTTCCTCATACTGGACCAGTCTCTTTCTTCTCTCATGAGAGGATTCCCTCCTGTGAGAAGAAACAGAGCTCCCTATTGAGGTGCCAGAGTGGTTAGACTCCTGAGAAGGAGACCTAGACTTTCTGAGCACACTCATAATCCTTCCTGGGGGGACAAAGGTGTGGTTCTCCAGATCCTCATCTTCATCTTCCCCAGAAGGGATTGGGTTTTCCAGGTCAGGGTCATTGTCACCCTCCTGGTCAGTTTCAGAGGGGGGCTGGGGGTAGTAGTACCCCTGGTCCCTTCCTCATCTGCTGGCCCACCCTCTGCTCCTACCCCTTCAGTCTCTGAGGACTTACTAAGATCATAAGCCACCAACAACTCCTGGAGGTGTTGGGTGGTGGGACTTTGGCCTGTCCTTAATTTCCTCACGTTACACAAAGCTCTCAGTTCCAAGAATGGGAGTGTGTCATACTTGGAGGGGGAAGCTCAATGGCTTCCTGCAGGGCATCTTTGGATCCTGCTTTTAAAGACATTACTAGTGTGGTGTGGTGTATGCACTACCTACTCTAGTGTGGCCTACTAAACTCTCTTGAGTTGTAGAAAGGGTTGTGCTATCCCTTAACACACAACTCTAAGTTCAGTAGAACTTACTGATATTCTAAGCTTAAATTATATGTACCTTAGGTACCTTTAGTGGTTTTCAGTTGATCAATTCAATTGAGATTATCTGGTAAAACAATAGCAAGCTGGAATCCCACACGCTGCACACCAATGTGAGAAGTTGGCCTGGCATATGCTGTCCACTAATTATAGTGGGCACCTTGCACCAGTCCAAATCGACTCTTATGGTAGGTAGGTTAAAGACAACCTTATTGAAAGCTATCCTAGTGGTAGCTGTGGAGAGCAGCCTTCAGGCTAAGTCTTGAAGGAATGTAAAGCAGCTTGTTTTACCAGTCTATAATCTCTTGAGTGACCAAATGAAAGAGCACCACACCAGGTATATATTCAAAATATATGTATTTATTACTAAACACACCCCTCTAGTCTCTTTATGAGGCTAGAGTTCGAAGTACATAGGTTATAAGATCTTAAATCACAGTAATAGCACAAATACACGTTTGGGCCCTAGGGGCGTACCAAACCATATACCAATAAAGTGGTATGCGAACCACGACTGAACTAGACACTAGGCCTAGAGCCTCTAGAAGTGCTTGGACCACAAGGAACCACCCAAGGTAGTGACACAGGGGACCCACGGGAGACGCGTGCAGTGTAAATACACAACCGCGATACGCCGTTAACTTCTATGGAGAAAGTCGGGATCGGGAAAATAGAGGAAAGGGACACTTTAAAGAGGACTAGGACAAAACCCTTTGAGATCTAGGACTTTGAAGAGTCTCTACCCACGGGAGCACCGGAGTACTCGTGTTACCTCACCCAGGGAAGCCGGGTGCATAGGTGCCTTTCGGGGTCGGGTTTCGTCGTCGGTTCTTATGGCGATCTGCTGCAAAGTGCTGCTGGCGACCAGGAGAAAAGTGTCCGGGTGGATCCAAGAGTGGATCGGAGTTCTGAAGAACCTGAAAGCAGAGGGGACAGAGTCTGGGTCACTAGCCAGTGACCAGGGAGGCGATGGACAGATGCCCACCGATGTCGAGTGCTTCAGGTGCGTTGACGGTCGTCTCGTTTCTGCAGCCACGAGGTCCAGGAGGCGTTGTCGGCGACCAGGAGCAGGATTCGGGCTGGTACACGATGTCTGTCGAGTGCTGCGGTGTCGGCGACCAGATTGGACCCAACAAGCCTTGGCAACGGCAAGTCTCGATGTAGCTGAAGATCGTCGATGGTGCAGACCAGCAAGGTCTGGGGAACTCACCCAGCAAGGGTAAGTGAGGGCAGGCCTGGAGCAACCAGACTGCCAAGTAAAGAAAAGATTGGCCTTCGGTAAGGGCTACTAGCCAACGGGCTAGCGACCGCGAAGGAGCCTCGTGACGCCGCACGTGGAGCTGGCTTACAGGACACTCGTGGAGTGGGGGCCAGTGATCTTCGGTGCAGGTGGTGCTGGAGGCTAGGGCTACTCGGAGCCCAAAGCACGACTTCTTGGGAGACCCAGAAGATGGTGCACTTGCAAGTGTGCTCGGTGTCCAGGGGTCACGGTCTCACGTTACCCACGATAGCCACGGGCCTCAGCTTTGCTGGGGACTCAGGGTAGCCTCGGGGAAGTCTGAGAATCCACCTCTGGTGATGCGATGACTTCGGCGTCCGACGGGAGCTTCAGTGATGCGAACCGGACAGATGCTTCTTTGGTGCCTGCCAAGCAGGGGAGTCACTCCTTGACCCCAAGGGAGATTCTTCAGTCCTCTAATCGTGAGTAGAGCGTCGAAGGTCCAGGATTCTGTTTCAGAGTTTCGTCCAGGTATAATCTAAAGTCCTAAGGACTGGGTTCCTACCTTTATTCCAAAAATAGGGGATGGACTACTCTGTGGCCCCACCTATGGGTGGGTCAGGGCAGAGGGGTGGCTACACCCCTTTCCCTTTGTCCAGTTCGCGCCAAAGCAGGGGCTGCAAGCCCCTGATCCGGTTTGAACTGGGGTATGCACAGGGACACCAAATGTGCCCCCAGTGCAGGACTTCAAAGCACCCGAAAGTGCTCCCGCCCAGCCCCAATACACATTGTCCTGTCTGGGGAGGTGGTCACACCTCCCTGGGACAGGAAACCTATTGTCCAGGCCTCCCCTGCCGGAGTTTCGTCCAGCAGCAGGAGGCCAGACTCGTGTCTGTGGCAGCAGCATCCATTTTGTGATGCCAGGGCTCTGGAAAGAAGTTACCGGACTCGTCAGAGTTAACATGCCTTTCCCTCTAGAAGGGTGGAATGCTACCCCCGCCGCCAGAATTGGCGGGGGGTAGTATTCCAAGATGTTTGACACCAAACACGACATGTTTCGGTGCAGCCATTCCATAGTTAGCATTTTACCGCGAGGATATAATGCGTTTAAGAGTATATGGTCAGGCTGCACTACAAACAGCATCAGAGATGGTCTCCGAACGCTGCAGAGGGGCCCTGCTCATGCAGGGGCACCCTCTCACATAGGAACCATGCACTCTGCCTTTAGGATTGATAAGGCCTGCCTTAGGAGTGACTTATAGGTTTATATGTGTGTATGCATTTAGTGATATAGGTAACCTATACCACAGCAAGGGGTGCATGCACCACCTTACCCAGGCTGCAGTAGCAGACCTGTGGTGTCAGTTTGGATGGCCTACCAGGGGTGGCATAATATATGCTGCAGCCCCTGGCAGGCCTCTGAGGTACCTATGCCCTTGGTACATAGTATACCATATACTAGGGACTTACAAGGGCACTCCAGATCCCAATCAGAGATGTGCCTAAGGCACATGGAGACCCTTTTAAAGAGGAAACAGCTAGGCTGGGGTTCTGAATAGCAGGGCCCCAGCCAGACTAATGTCGAAAACCAGTGAAGTATCAGCAAAAAGTGGGGGTACCCCTGTGAAGCAGATCCTACTCTCCTACAGGCAGCACCTCATTAATAAAGAGGTTTTTAACTATCTTCTCTCCGCCTTCTCACTCAAAATGTTTTGGAGTGAAACAGGGGAGCAATGTCCTGCTCTTATACAGTTGTTTTCTATCCTGTCCAAGTTACGTTCACACACAGTGGGATCTCCAATCTTTCATTGATATGTGTGGTACGTGGGTGGCCAGCTGTTTTCTCTGATACTTCTTTGGATTGATCTCTGTTCTTGTGATAAGTAAAGAAAATGCAGGCGCTATTTGAAATAGTACAATGACAGTCCATTTAACAGGTCAATCTGGATCACACAATTAGACTTCAAAGATTTCTGAATAGGCCATGGGTACATCACATTATGTTCTTAGCCAGACAATTCCAATGCTATTAGAGAAGTTACAGATGCACTACACACATTTCTTCCACTGGATAAGATAAGTGGCATGTGTCTGATGATATAAAAAAAAATGTAAATCCAGTATTTGTAAAGCGCAAACAGCTACCCGAAGGCATCCCGGCGCTGGGGGCCGTCGGGAAGATTAAGCAAGCTATTGCCCAGAGTCACATGGTGCTGGGCTGACCTGCCGCCCGTGATCGAACCGTGAGACCCAGATTCCAGCGTCAGTTGCCCTGGCCGTGGTGCCACACCTCTTCCCTTATCAAAGAAGACATGGTAAATAGGCAGGCCAGTACACAGCTGCACTGCTTCCTTTTTGAAATATATTTTGTTCCTAGTTGACTAATGTGAATGTAAGAATATAAAGTATTTCTGAACAACAGCACAATCTAGTTTAGGGTGTGGTGTGAGAGTCCCAGAAGGTCTGTGAAAAACAAGGGCAAGTCTGTTTTATGATAATTTGAGTATTTTCCATTACCTATGCTAGGTACATTTACATTATTGACTGTGACAGAACATAAGCCTGTTTGCTGCGACTTAAAAGGAGGTGGATTTTCAACCTCCACACCCCCCACTTCGGTCATAGGAAAGAGAAACAAGAGCAACAATCAGCATTCAACATTAAAATCAAAATATGATCCTTGCCGGGAGCTGATCCCACCTGGTACCCCCGGCGGACTGTTGTGCAGTGTGGTGGGTGCCGGACGCACAGGGCAGAGCCCGAATACCGCCCCTGGAGGCCTTGGGTGAGTGGGGCTGGGGGCGCCCAGGACTCGCTGCATCTTGGTCACGGCCGTCTGGCTTGCGGGGGCGGCCGCCGGCAGGGGGCGCCTGCTCCCCTTCCCCCCCACCCCTCCTTCTGCTTCTCTTGCCGGGGGACGGGCGATCAGCGAGGCTGTGCGTGTGTGGCCCCCCTCCCGGAGTGCCCACTGGTTGAAGGATTGCCGGATGATCCGGGAGAAGGGGGGCTGGGCCGGTGATGCCTAGTCTGCGGCGACTATGTCATCGGATTCCGCCCGGGGGACCAGCCATCCAGCAAATCCGGGTTCGGGGCTGAGACACCCCGCGTGCGCCATTGTAGAGTGTGGAGACAACCCCGCTTGGTGCTTTTGTTACGAGTGCCTGGCTGTAGCTGGCCCCTTAATATCCTCCCTTGCGTGAAGGCCTGCATTGCGCCGCAGAGGGAATTAGCGGCTGCGGAGCCTGCTGTGGGACCCGGGGACCCTGCCGTCACGGCTGGGCTGGACCAGAGGCCGCCGGAGCCCCCCCTTCAAACAGTTGACCGTCAGCTCCATCCCGGGCAGGATGGGCAGAGACAAACCGGGAGGTGCTAGCTCTAAGCAGGGCACCTTAGACCACTACACTGCGCCAGTCGGTACCCCTCCGGGTGGCGGGGGGGACCGCCACCAGACAATGCAGCCCTCCTGGTGGCAATTAACAGCGCCAGAGACACGTTGGAGGCTAAGATAGGCGCAGTGGGGTCGGAGGTGTCGTTCCTCCGTCAGGACCTTCGCAAGGCGGTAGACCGCATCACAGAGGCGGAAACAAGGGTCTCCACGGTCGAGGACACAGTGTCTACCCTCCAGAAGCAGGTCAATAAGCTCACAGTGGTGTCTAAAGAATTGGCCTCCAGGGTGGAGGATGCTGAAGGCCGGGCACGCCGCAATAATCTGCACTTGGTGGGTCTGCCGGAGGGATGTGAGGGGACCTCCATGACGCGCTTCATCACAGACTGGTTGACCGGACTCATGCCCAAAGACACGTTGTCATCATGCTTTGCCATAGAACGCGCACACCGGGCCTTGACCCAAAGACCCCCTCCAGGGGAAAACCCCAGGCCCGTCATCGCCAAAATATTGAACTATACAGATCGTGATGCCATTCTACGATGTGCCAGACAACACAAAGACCTGTTTCAATATGATTCGAAACATATCATGGTGTTCCCGGATTACACTCGCCTTGTACAACAGCTGCGACAGTCTTTCACGGCAGCTAAGCGGAAACTAAGGGACATGAACCTACAATATATGCTGCAGTACCCGGCCCGGATGAGGGTAATCTTCAACTCTAAATCATTTTTCTTTGACACTCCGGAGGCGGTTTTCGCCTGGGCTGAGGAGCGCCCCCGGCTGCGGTCGGGCTCGCCGTGCTCCAGAGCCTCAGATTCCTCCAGGGGATTGCGGCGCAGCCAGGCCCGACGAACCAAATCCCAAAAACGACACGGCTCAGGATCCGACCGACTCTCAGCGAGTCCAACACACAGTTTATGAACAGTGGGACATACGATCGATTTGCCACAGCAAGTATACACATGTCCAGATAAGTACAGCATCACGTCATTAGCGTTTTCCTCCGCTGAGCAGCGTGGGGTTTAGCCACGCGACAGCCAAGCCACAGACTCTTGTAGAGCACCCCCATGTTGGTATTGTTTGGTGGGAGGGTTGGGTTTTGTTGGTGCTGGGGCTCGGGGCCCCCCTGTTGGGGGCCCGGATTTCCCTGCGCCGCGACAGATGCTCCTCGTTTTAGGCAGCGTGGGGAGGGGGGTGGGGGGTTAGTAGATAGCATTTTAGTTTTAATGTTTAATATGTTATACGCAGACACGCCTCACAGGTCGACGCATTTCCTCTGTCATAACTTCCGAGATACAGGCTGAATGGCACCAGATGATATAGCCCCTCTTGGAGACCTTACGGTGGTTTCTTGGAATGTCCGGGGTCTTCACAATAAAATAAAACAGGGTGCTATCCTACGCCAGGCGAAAAGATAAGGGGCAGATATCCTCCTATTACAAGAGACCCACCTTTTAGGTACTAAAGTCCTGTGTCTGGCCAGATTCGGCTTTCACTATATTTACCATGCAGGGTTCCCTAGGGGCTCCAGGGGGGTCGCGATCCTGATACACCGCAGGGTCCAGTTTCAGTATATAGCCCATAGGGCAGACCCTGGGGGCAGATTCCTCTTTGTGACCTGTACGCTCTATGGCGAGCGGGTGACTGTCGGCTGCATATATGCCCCCCCCCCCACTAGGCCAGACCTTCATCGACAGAATCACTGCTGAATGGGGGGACATCCGCGAGGACCTGACGATCCTTGGTGGCGACTGGAACGATATAACGGGCCCCCTAGACCGACACCGACATACAGACCCCCAACAGCCCACGGGCACTACTAAGCTATACTCCCTGGCATCCACACTGGGCTGGGCAGATGTTTGGAGGGAATACCACCCCACAGAGCAGGGCTATACCTTCCTCTCTTCAGTGCACGGGACACAATCCCGCCTAGACTATTTCTTCGTGCCACACACCTCCCTTCACCGCTTCTCCCAGGTCACACATCGTCCCCGCGGATTGTCCGACCATTCCCCAGTTACTATGCGGTTTCATACGCAGTCCCGCAGGCCCCCCTTCCATTGGCGAATGTCTCCCTGGCGCATGCGCTGTCCTAAATATCAAGAAATGCTACATACTGCCGTCTCCACGTACCTGGAGTTCAATGGCCCAACCACCCCCTCCCGTATCATTCTGTGGGAAGCCCTCAAGCCCACGATCCGTGGAGTCGAAATAAGTTATTGTACCAATGAAAAGCGCCTAAGGCGCGAGCAGCTGGAAGCGTTGGAAACACGTCAAATAGCCCTAGCGCAGCAGTTGAACAGTGACCCTAGCCCCCGCATTAGGCGCAACATGCTGCTGGTGCAGCAAGAGCTGCGCCAGTACTTGTTGGGAGAGGCCAAAGAAATTTGGGAGGCCTCACAACATAGGATCTATCAGTGGGGCGACAAATCAAGTAAAATGCTCCATCGACTCTGCCGGGCAGACGGATCCCCAGCGATAGTGCCAATAATCCGGGGCGCAGACGGGGCCCTGCATTCCTCGCCAGCAGGGGTCGCTGAGGAGTTTGCGCGATATTTCACAGACCTCTATGCTGAAAGGGAGCAGATCTCCACAGACCTAATAGCGGAATTTCTCAGAAATACCCCGCCGAAGCAACTATCAGACCAGCAGCGTGATCAATTGGAGACACAAATCAAGGTGGACGAACTGACGGGTGCATTAAATGCGCTGCACTCAGGGCGGGCCCCTGGCCCAAATGGGTTCCCGATGGAGTTCTTACGCTCACACATCCATTCATTAGGTCCCCACCTACTGGCGACGATTCAGGAGGCCGTGGACTCCGCTATACTCCCTCAAGATTGGCGACATGCCGAAATCGTGCTCTTCCATAAGCCAGGGCGCCCCCCAGATGTACCTTCATCCTACCGTCCCATATCCCTCATAAATTTTGAACCCAAACTATTGGGGAAGGTTCTGGCCGATCGTCTCCGATCTGTGGTCCTGGACTTGATTCACCCTGACCAGGCTGGATTTATGCCACAGAGAGCCACCCGTCATAACATTCGGCGCGTGCATAATGCCTTGGCCGCGGCCCCGGACCTTGGCCGGCCGGCAGCGGTTCTATTGGCTGATATCGACAAAGCCTTCGACTCCCTGAGCTGGGTCTATCTGTTCCAATTGTTAGAGGCCTGTAATTTTGGACCCCACTTCCTAGCCTACATACGCCTTTTATATACAGACTTGACCGCCTCGGTGCGCATAGCTGGACATTGCTCCCCCTCCTTCCATATCCAGCGGGGCACCAGACAGGGATGCCCCTTATCCCCCCTGTTGTTTGCTCTTGCGATTGAGCCCCTGGCGGCATGGGTCCGATCGGACCCGGTTCTCCGGGGCTTTGAATGGTCGCAATCGCGATCGGACCGTATTGCGCTCTACGCAGACGACGTGTTGTTCTTTATCACCGACCCCTGGTTCTCAGGGCCACGTGTCTTACAGATCCTTCGAGTCTTTGGGGAAACCTCCGGGCTCCACGCCAATCCAGCTAAGTCCTTTCTATTCCCAGTGTGGGGCCCTCAAGGCCGCGACGCCTGGGCGTCGCAGCTCTCCCGGGCGACGGACGGTTTTAAATATCTCGGGATTTTTATTTCGCCCTGTCCCAAAACGTCCTGGTCACATAACATCACCCCCCTGCTTACTGGCCTTAATAACGAAACTAATGTCTGGTCCTCCCTCCCACTATCCCTTTATGGGCGCTCCGCAATTTTTAAAATGGTCTCGCTACCCCGGATCCTCTACCGCCTTCAAAATTTTCCATATCCGATTCCACGTACCTGGTTCGCACAGGTCAACGCCATACAAAATAGATTCCTTTGGAATGGCGGAGTGATTAGGGTGGCCCTTCATACTTGTGTGCAATCCACATACTGTGGAGGCATTGCGGCGGCCGACATCTACTCCTACTATGTAGCCTCCCATATACTCGTTATCAACGAGTGGTGGCACAATTCCCCCACAGACCCAGCGTATGCAGCTGAGCATGCTGTTGTAATTTGGCAGCATTTAAGTTAAGCATTAACTGAAGACAGCCTGTATTTAGAGGCTAAATTGTCCGCTTTGTGGAATCCATTTTGTATTTCTGTCAGCCATTTTGGCTGCCATGTGCTACCATGTGCTCGCCATGTGCTCTGTCCTACCTTCCTGTCAACTGCTCTTGAAATCTGCCTAGAGACAAGTTATATTTAGTTCCTCTTGCTTTGCACATGCTCAGTTGAGCTTGCAGCTGTTCCGAGTTTATAAATGTCAGGATGTGTCTGCTAAAAGTAGAAACTGTTAGCTCCACCCACTTGTCGACTGTGCATTCTCTGTATGACCTTATATGTACCTAAAACCAGCATTTGTGTTAGTACCGCCTTCATTTGAGCCCCTGTGTGGGTATAAAAGGACCAGGATCCTGCCATTCAGTGTGCTACTTCATGCATTACTGAAGGGTGATGTGTGAATGTTAGCTCCACCTCATGAGGTTTAATAAACTCTGTCTTTTATATTTCAGTTTCTGTGCCAACTTCTTCCTAAGTGTCTGAGGACTCTGTGCAGAGAAGGAGAACCCCTAAGCACTGGTAGGCCTTGCTGAGGCTCACTACAACAAATTGGCGCTTCCAACGTGGGACTCATCAACGACTCGGATGCCCGAAGGACTGGTCGCGACGAAGGATTGGAATCTCGCTTTTGGACGCGATCGCTGCCTGAGGAGACACCAGAGTCTTGGCACCCACGGCGTTTTTCCTTTCTTTCTGATCTGACCATCCCGGCGGCGCCGGTCCTTGACTGAGATCTCTTCTGTTGATTCGCCGTGCAGTGACCATTTGGTCGATTTGAGAACTTGGCAGTTGGAACCTGGACACCATTTGATTGGTAAGAGCCGTTTTGCGGCACTTGCTGTTGGTTTGATGCCTTTGATTGGTAAGGTAGTTTTAGTAACACTTACTGTGGCTTTGTTTGTATAATTGGCCAATTTTGGAATCTGTTTTGTAATTATATATGTATTGCAATACATATAGGCAGGTAATGAGGAGAATTTTCTCTATTTAAAATTGTTTGAACAGCGCAACGTACGAAAAGTACCTTAAGCGCTACTTTGATTATAATACTGCATATTTTGCACTATTTTTTGGCATGCCTGTTTTCAGCACACTTCGTAGGATGTGTTGCTTTTGTAGTGGTACCAATTTGAGACTTGACGAAGCACAACCAGCCTCCCGGAGGGGACGCCTAATAGGGATATGTATATTAAGTATGGTATTTCTTCTATAATGTACTGCACGTTATGGAACAAATATACTAGTAAAGATCCTGAGTTGCGTTGGCCTATGTATGGGTCATTTGATTTGCGAAAAATTCAGTATGTGGAACAATGTATGTTTAAACGAAAGACTAGGCAAGATATGTTTGATTGTGTGCGAATGTGGGAGAAAGAAGTGCGTGAGCGAATGAAGCGTGAACAAGCCTTGATTGATAAAGAACAGCGAAAGACCATTTATGCGAAAGCATTAGAGTTAAAAAACAAGGAGATGAGAGAAATTAAAGAGAGGGAAGATAGGGAACGCCATTTACAGGTAACTGGCCAATATGCTGTTAGGCAGCCCCTTTATCCTATCCTTAATAAACCGCAAGATGATTTCCTGTTATTAGATCGTTCTCCACCTCCGTATATTTTTTCTTCTGCTCCTCATGAGTCAGATGAGGACTCTTTTTCAGACCAGGACAAAGCTCGAGAAACTCGTTCCATGTTATCTGCTGAGCGTGCATCTGACATTAGATCTACTGCGCGTAAAGCCGTTCAGTAGTACTACCACTGCCTCTGAACTTTTAGATAGTATAAAAGGATGGCAGGAAAGGGAGCAAATATATTTTACCGATACATTTGCTGCAGAGGTTATTGAACAATTTAGGAAGTATTCGGTAGAAGTGGAGCCCAATGATGTAGCAGCTGATTGTAAACAATTACGTGACGGTCTTTTTGTCTTCTCCCAGGTGGCTGACACGATCAGACGCTTGGTTAAACTGCGTGTTGAAGCAGCCCGTTTGCGAGAGGAGAAAAAGGCAGCAGAAACAGCTGCACTAGCATCTCAGATCAGCATGGCACAAACTTCTACTCCTGAAACAGATAAGAATGCTGTAATTCATGTGAAACCCATGCGGGAAGCCGCGCCTTTATATGTTCCTCCTAAAGGAACGGGTACAGAGGATGATAAGACTTCTCTTAATGCGAAAGGGTACTTTATTTATAATTGGGTTTACACTCCTTGGAATAGAGCAGATGTTATGGCCCTTAAAAATGCATTGCCTGACCCGCGAAAGAATCCAGCAGCCTTTTATGAGGAAGTTGAGGGTGCAATCAGCTCTTGTACTATGACTCTGTCTGATATTGACTTGTTCTTTGGATTAATATTACCACCTGATATGTGGAGAACTGTGCGTAAAATAGATGATAATGCGACATTTGGAGCATTGTGGAAAGATTTAGAGCGGTTAGATGAAGATAGAGAACCTGCACAGAAACCGTGTCAGTTAATTTTAAATCTTCCGGCAGCTATATTAGTTAAGTTAAAGACGATCATTCCCCCTAAAAAGATAGATTGGACAGTGCTAGCGTCTTGCAAGCAAAAGGTAGATGAATCAGTTTCTGACTTCTTCACACGCTTTGAAGAAGCATTTCACGATTTTAGTGGCCAGTCATTGACAGATGACACGGGTAGGCATCTGTTTGTCGATAAATATGTCGCAAACCTTTTGCCAGGAATAGCTAGTCGCTTAAAGGCCAGTGAGAGTTCATGGACTACATCTTCTCCGGTTTCTCTTTTAACTATGGCCCAGTATTATGAGCGGCAAGAATTAGAAGCCAAAGGTAATGAGGACAAAAAGTCTAAAGAGTTGAAAACAAAGGTTATGTTGGCTCAAGCTTATGGTCCGCCTTCTAGAGATAATGATAGAGGTGGACGTGGATCTTATGGTTCGTCCTTTCCTTCCTCTGCCCGTTCGAATTTGTCTGTTGATCAGTGTGCGTACTGAAAAAAATTTGGACATTGGCTTTCTGATTGTCCAGTGCTGCGTGCTCAGCAGAATCTACGTGGTCGGGGACAAATGAGAAATCGTTCAGGATATCAAGGGCCTAGAGGAAGCACGAATGATCGTGCTCGGTTTGATGCTAATACACGTGGGCAGAATGGGTTTAACACTTTTGATAGAAGGAACCAATATCAAATGTCTGACTATGCGCCCTCTGATTTTCAAGATTCTGCTTATGCATAGGATTGCCTAGGACGGGGTAAGGAATCAATTGAAGTTCCAGTAGATCAGAGGGGTCCCTATGTTACAGCACATGTTTTGGGTTCTACTGATCAGTTTCTGGTTGATACAGGAGCTACTCGTAGCGCCTTGTCTAAACAATTGGTTCCAAGGGCTCCCCTGTCTGGCTTAACCATTACATCGATAGGTTTCGATGGAACACCTTCCCTTAGCCCATTGTCACAACCACTTGCATTTGATATTGATAAGTTTACTGCTCCATGTCCGTTTTTGCTTTCTCCAAACACACCAGACAATATTGTGGGTCTTGATATGCTTAAATATTTTAGGGCTACGATACGGTGTTCTCCGGAAGGAGTACGGGTTATTTTGAATGACAACTACCCTATGATTGAGAGATCTTGTATTGTTAAAGAGGACATTGCACTAGCCTCACTCTCTAGTACTTTGTGGGCTACTTCGGATACTGATGTAGGGCAAATGGTTATTCCACCAGTACATATTAGTGTCAAGGAGGGCGCTTTATTGCCAAGACTGCCTCAGTATAAAATTTCTCGAGAAGGAGAAGAAGCACTCACACGTATTGTACATGACTTAATTAAGGTGGGGGTTGTGGAAGAAGTTCCTTACAATATTTGCAATAGTCCGATTCTTCCCATTTTGAAAAAAGATACTGACACTAGGATTTATAGATTTATTATCGATTTGAGAGAAGTCAACAAGATTGTAGTACCACAGTACCCTGTAGTCTCTGACATAACGACATTGCTTACCCTGGTCCCTCCAACAGCAACTACATTTTCTGTAATTGATCTGAAGAACGCTTTCTTCTCGATTCCTATTCATCCTGATAGCCGATATTTGTTCGGTTTCACTTTGAATAATAGATCATACAGATTTTGTAGAGTTCCTCAAGGCTATACTGAGAGTCCTAGTATTTACAGTCAAGCATTGAAGAGACAGCTTGATTCCTTTACCTTGCCTAAAGGAGTGGCTCTCATACAATATGTCGATGACATCTTGTTGGCAGCCGATACACCTGAGCAGTGTGAGAAATGCACTTTGTCTTTGCTTTCTTTTCTTGCTACACACCACCATAAAGTATCACGAAAGAAATTGCAATATTGTAGACCGAAGGTGACCTATTTAGGACACCTTCTGTCTAAGGAGGGCCGTGCACTGACACCAGATCGCATTCAAGCAATTTTAGACACCCCAGTACCTTCCACGCAGAAAGATGTCCGTGCATTCATTGGTCTGACTTCGTTTTGCAGGCAATGGATATTGGGTTTTTCACACATTGTTAAACCCTTGCTAGCACTTTTGACTAAGAACACACCGATCCCCCTTCCATGGACAGATGAATGTCAAAATGCTTTTTGTCAGTTGAGACAAGCTCTTTGCTCTGCACCAGTGTTAGGCACACCAGATTACACGAAGGCTTTTACACTCTATGTACATGAGAAAGAAGGATGTGCATTGTCAGTTTTAGTACAGATACACGGGGACAAACAGCGTCCTTGTGCATACCTTTCTGCAGTTCTTGACCCTGTTGCTCGTGCATTGCCTGGGTGTTTCCGTTCAGTTGCAGCGACGGCTGTGTCCATACGTCAGAGTGAAGGGATAGTTTTGTCACACAAACTGTTGGTGCTAGTACCCCATGCAGTAGATGCCCTTTTGAATCAGACTAAGACTCAGCACTTAACTAGTGCTCGTTTGACAGGATACGAATTGACACTGCTAGCACCTCATATTACCTTGAAAAGATGTGCGACACTGAACCCCGCCACTTTGTTGCCATATCCTGCGACTCAGTCTCAGCCAAAGGAGCCTCACGATTGTATATTCCTTACTGAGGAACAGACAAAGGGTCGCATCGATTTGCAAGATACGCCCCTTCCAGATGTAGATGGGGAACTGTGGGTTGATGGGTCCTGTTTGAAGTTACCAGATGGCACGACTTCAGCTGCTTATGCAATTACCACGCTTGAGACAGTAGTGGAAACAGCTCGCATACCTCAGAAGTCGGCTCAAGCAGCTGAACTAATAGCTTTGACACGAGCATGTGAGCTTAGCACTGACTTGTGTGTGAACATTTACTCGGATAGCCGCTATGCTTTTGGAGTGGTTCATGATTTTGGCCTACTCTGGAAGGAAAGAGGCTTTCTTACATCCCATGGGATGCAGATAATGCACGGAGAGTTAGTGCATAATCTCTTGACTGCACTTACATACCCAAAGAAAGTTGCTATTATGAAATGTAGCGCACACAAGAAAGTGACTGACAAAATAGGACAAGGCAATGCCTTTGCAGACCGCGTAGCCCGTGAGACTGCGATGCAGCGAAGCACTACACCCATGTACGTAGTGAAATCACAAGCTGAGCGTTGGCATGATGCTAGAGAGGAAGTATTGGATATACAGAGATCTGCTTCTGTGGAAGAGCTTGAGCAATGGTCTAAAGAAGGAATATTAGATGATGAGGGTTGTTGGCGTAACAAAGAAATGAATAAGTGGAAATTGCCTGCGGCCTATTTACAACCTATGGTTCAAATGGCACATGGGCTGGCACATGTTGGAGCTCTAGCAATAACTACATTGCTTACACAAGTTTGGGAGCATCCTGAAATTGCTAGCACAGCCAAAAGGGTAGTACAGTCCTGTTTGATCTGTTGGCAGTATAATCCTGGAAAAGGGACACAAACTCCTACAGGAGGGTTTGCTACACCAACCGCACCTTTTGAAGTTTTGCAGATGGATTACATCCAACTCGAACGCTGCAATAATTTGAAATATGTCCTAGTGGTGGTATGTGCCTTTAGCAAATGGATAGAGGCATACCCTACGAAGGATAATACTGCTCTCACCACAGCAAAGGTGCTTCTAAAGGAGTTTTTCCCTAGATACGGTGTTTGTAAACTTTTGTGGAGTGACAATGGACCTCATTTTATTGGGCAAGTTGTTGAGCATGTCCTGAAAGGATTAGGGATCAAACAGAAATTCCATACAGTTTTCCACCCGCAATCAGCAGGATTGGTGGAAAGGTATAACGCTACTCTAAAAACAAAGTTGGCGAAAATACTGGCTTCCACGTCTCTAAAGTGGCCAGATGCCCTACCTTTGGCATTGTTGTCCATAAGATCGGTGCCACATTCACGATCAGGTCTTACCCCCTATGAGGTGGTGTTTGGGAGACCAATGAACATTTGGGGAATTCCTAAGCCACGCCCCATACATGATGTTCCTTGTGTTCTGATGAATGATTATTTGGCACAGTTAACTGACAGTTTGATTTCTATTCATCAACAGGTTCGAGAAGCTCTTCCTGACAGATCTACAGGTGAGGCCCACGAACTCCGTCCTGGTGACCATGTAATGGTCAAGGTCTTTGACAGATCGAACAGCTTGGAGCCAAGGTGGCGAGGACCAGAGCAGGTGCTCCTTGCGACAAGAACAGCAGTTCGAGTGACAAACAGAAAGAATTGGATCCACAGCACACACTGCAAACGCGTGTCGCCTGCCTTGGTGGAACCGGCTGTGTTGACCGACCATCGAGAGATTCTGGAGACGGAGAAAGGCCAAGCTATCTCACCTGACGAATCTGCGGAAGTCTTCCCGGACCACACGATCACTGGAATATCCAGATATCAATTAAGACCGAGGAAAGGATCTGCAGTTTTGAAAAAGACTGGTTGAGCTACCACCCTGGGTTAGTGAAACGGAGAGCCATTGTGGCAAGGGGAGGGGATCAGCCCTGTATTAGTGTAGTGACACCCACTTTGGCCCATGGTGAAGAAATCAGCGGCTGCCCAGGGAGAAGAGCTCCAACGACTGTTTTCAACAAGTTTTCAGAAAGATCAATCATTACTGCTGCTAAAATGAAAAAACAAATCATTTGTGCTGTAGGGTTTGTTGTTGCTATGGTGGCTATGGCAGCAATTACATGGTACATCGAGAAGGTGGCTCCTGTTCGACAGCTTTTTGTTGCCACTACGCCAGTACCCGTGGAACACCACTACTTTACTCTTCCTTACCATGAGCAAAAGCATCGACAATCCTACCTGAACAATACTTTTATCCAGATGTTGCACCATACTCACAATGCTACGAATACTACCAACTGTTGGGTGTGTGGGATGATACCTGCACATCAAAAGAAAGGAGGAACACCTTTTATTCCTCTTCCATTTTCTCACAATGGTTCTTGTCAAGCTTGGTATGCGCTTTTGTTTGCATATGGAAAGCCTTCAGTAGGTGGGATTATTTTTCAACTTAATAAAGTGTGTTATCAAAATAAAGAAGGTTATCCACAAGCCAAAGGGACTAAATGGGAATGGGAAGAGTATCAACCGGACAATATTTCAACATCATATGTTTTCACAAATGTGAGAATAATAAAGAACATTGGACCTTTTGTGATTTCTGTGACAAAAGCTAAAGCAGATTTGTGTATTTGTAGTGTTGGAAGAATTCCAGTGGGGAGGAGCGAGTGTACTGTAATCCTGACCATTGAAGGTGCCAATAAGAGCACTTTCACAGCCTCGCATAATACGTATTTTGTGTGTGGAAATAACGGATATTATCAATTACCTGTTGGGTGGTCAGGAATCTGCTATGTATCTTTTCTGTTGCCCCCTGTGTTTCTGGCACCTGCATTGTATCACCGTGATTTTAAACTGTACAATGACATTTCCAAAAACAGAAATAAGAGGACAATAAGTATGGATGAAGTTGACCAAACCGACACTACCCTACAACAATATGTTGATTTCAACTTGGGCTTATTTTTCTTTGTGGGTGCTGCATTAAACAGCAGGAAAATCCGACGACTGACTCGTGTTGTGGAAGCTGTTACTAATCAGACAGCTATGGCACTTGGGAACATTACAGAGGAACTACAGATTGCAAGGATTGTAGCACTCCAGAATAGGATGGTGCTAGACGTGATTTTGGCTGATCGAGGTGGTGCATGTCGCATCATCGGTAGCAGCTGTTGTGTATTCATACCAGATCACTCACCTTCAGTATATGACGCAATATCAAAACTGCATAAGATTGCTGCAGAAATTCATCCAGAGACTGGAACTTGGACTTTTGCTGGATGGTTTTGGACTCTTGTTTCTGCTTGGGGCTGGAAGCTACTGACTATCCTATGTGTAATAATTACAATATTCTTTACATGCTGCGTATGTATCCAATGTGGTCCAATGCTTTGCTCCATTTGCATCTCTGCTTGTATACCTGCCAGAGGGAACATTGCTGAAACAAAGGCCCAACAAATGTTGAATAAAGAGGTGGCCGAAATAATGTTAATAGATGTACGGGATGAATATCTAGATTACCCCAGATAAACGAATGTCTTCAGCCAATGCTGAAAGGGTCGTCTGTTGTAATTTGGCAGCATTTAAGTTAAGCATTAACTGAAGACAGCCTGTATTTAGAGGCTAAATTGTCCGCTTTGTGGAATCCATTTTGTATTTCTGTCAGCCATTTTGGCTGCCATGTGCTACCATGTGCTCGCCATGTGCTCTGTCCTACCTTCCTGTCAACTGCTCTTGAAATCTGCCTAGAGACAAGTTATATTTAGTTCCTCTTGCTTTGCACATGCTCAGTTGAGCTTGCAGCTGTTCCGAGTTTATAAATGTCAGGATGTGTCTGCTAAAAGTAGAAACTGTTAGCTCCACCCACTTGTCGACTGTGCATTCTCTGTATGACCTTATATGTACCTAAAACCAGCATTTGTGTTAGTACCGCCTTCATTTGAGCCCCTGTGTGGGTATAAAAGGACCAGGATCCTGCCATTCAGTGTGCTACTTCATGCATTACTGAAGGGTGATGTGTGAATGTTAGCTCCACCTCATGAGGTTTAATAAACTCTGTCTTTTATATTTCAGTTTCTGTGCCAACTTCTTCCTAAGTGTCTGAGGACTCTGTGCAGAGAAGGGAGAACCCCTAAGCACTGGTAGGCCTTGCTGAGGCTCACTACAACAATGCAGCGCTGGAACGAACCCCCCTCCTGCATCTCCTATACAGTACAGCGCGACTTGATGCATTGCCCCCGGCGGGTAGAGTCGTGGTTTTGCTGTGGCGAGCCAAGGTGAGACAAATGGGCTGGAGAGGGAAGCTTACCCGGGCAACCCCACTGTGGCAGGGTACGTATCTCCGCCCGGTGGCAGCACTGCAGGGTTTCCGGGGTTGGTACATGGTGGGGATATCGACTCTCGGGGATGTGATGCGGGGCAATACCCTTAAAACATACCAACAGCTCCAAACTGAATTCCAACTTCATAAAACGCAATTCTATAAGTTTCTCCAACTTCGCCATGCACTCACCCCCCTCATCCGTACATTAGACACCCTCCCAGACTTCCACCCATTAGAGGGTCGCCTACTTACCAGGGACCTAGGCCCACACAAAATCAAACAAATATACCAGACCCTGACTACTCATACTAAGACAACGATTGGTAGGACACGTGTGGCCTGGGCAACAGACATCCCCGACCTGACGGACGATGACTGGGCAGAGGCCGTTGCCAGCCCGCGGGGGGCTGTGGTCTCCACAAGATACCGTTTAATACAATTTAAGTACCTACACAGGGCATACTTTACACGGGTCAGACTCTGGAGGATGGGAGTAATCCGGTCCCCCGTGTGTTTGCGATGCGACCGCGAAGAGGGGACATTCTTACACACTGTGTGGGGATGTACGGCGCTGCAGCCCTATTGGAACAAAATTAGGTCGTGCCTCCAGGAGGTGCTGGCATGGGAGCTCCCTCTGAACCCGCAACTCTTCCTCCTCCATACCACGGAGGACATAGGGGGGAACATAAATAAGCAACATCTATTGTTCTTAGCCCTGGCAGTCGCTAAAAGAGACATAGCACAGTGTTGGAAGGGTACATCCCCACCGTCACTTGGCAAATGGAAGCTAGAGCTGGATAAATGCATGGGGGCCGAGATGGCGGTTTTTATAGCCCGAGGCTGCCCCAAAAAGCACAGAAAAATGTGGACACGATGGGCGACATATCGGGGTATTGAGCTTCCCCCGCTGCCGCCCGCGGACCCCTGATCGACACCCTGTTTGCACTTGGTACCATTCGAGGGCCTCATTGCCAATAAAGCAGCAAAATTCCTCGCCTTGTATTGCCTATGCTAACTGTAAGATCTGGTGGTGTCTGCAAGTTGTATGTATTGTTTATTCTGCACGTTTTGCAGATGTTATATTTATACAAAATGATGGATTGAAAAGTAAGGCTTGCTATTTCCTCCTACAGGTCTTTGTAGGGCGGACGCCCATCCTTTTTCTAAGAAATCCAATAAAGTTTGTTATTAAAAAAAAAAAAAATATGTAAGAGGTCCATGGCATCAAACAACTGCCATGCTGCCCTGTCAAAAATGAGAGGGAAGGAATGCTGAAACAGCTCACAGCTTTCCTGCTGTCCTGTTCACATATGTATCAAGAGAACGGGTTATGCCCTAATCCCCCCAAGAATACATCTGGGCAGAAGCAAACCAACAAAAGGAAATGATGTTCACATATGTAGGCAGGGCAGTGTGGGTGCAGTTATGTGCTCCGGAGTGTTTAAACACAGCCCTCTTGACCATGGGCCAGGTGCTGGGCAGGGTGCGCCCTTTGCTCCTATTAAGACAGGGTGTTGAAAGGTCCCCACCTGCTCTGTATTTTGCAGTGCGGGGGTAAGGGGTGTTAAAACAGCCCCTGCCCTTGTGTACTGCAAGGATATTGTACAATTCTCCAATGCACTTGGCAAGTTTTGAGGGATAACGGTAACAAGACTTCCTGGACAAGGGAGAATTCCATTCAGCCCCCCCACTCTTGGGAAAGGTGGGAGTCTTTCATTTCTGAAGAGGGTGGGGCCAAGTTAGACCTGTCATCTTTGGATGGTCTTCCCCCAAACTTTTTGCCTGCTTACCTTCTCTTTTTGCTGATTCTTTTTGTTGGCCTTAGGGCTCTGAGCACTTTACCACTGCTGACCAGTGCTAAAGTGCTTGTGCGTCTCCCCTAAACATGGTAACATTGGTGTATACATAATTGGCATATTTAGTTTAATATTAAGTCCCTTGTAAAGTGGTATACCATATATCCATGGTCTGTAAATTAAATGCTACTAGTGGGCCTGCAGCACTGATTTTGCCACACACACAAGAAGTCCTTCACACTTGTCTAAGGCCTGCCATTGCAAGGCGTTTGTGCAGGGCTGGACTGGCCGTAGGGGGCACCGGGCATTTTCCCAGTGGGCCGGAAGGATGGGGGGCGGTTTTGGACCAGTGGGGGCCGGTTTTGTTACTGTGGGCTGGATTTGCGGCAGTGCTTCAATATCGGCCCCCTGTAATATAAATGCAACAGCAGTGTTTACCACCAGCACCCCCTTTCTTACTGGTCCAACGTAATTGCCAGGGCTGGTTTGCACTCCCAGTCCGGCCCTCCCTGTTTGTACAGTTTACTACCCCTAGAACAGGGTGTTGTGTCAGTAAAAGGTAGGACATGTACTTTTAAGTACATGTCCTGGTAGTGACACACTTTCAAATTAATTTTTCACCACAGTGAGGCCTATTCCTCTCATAGGTTTACATTGGGATTTCCTTAATACACTTTTAAGTTGTAATTCCTGATTAGAAAGGAGTAGCTTTGTCATGTTGTATACATTTGTAATGTTAATGATAAATCCTCTTCATTGGTACAGTTGGATTTAACATTACTATTTTAGAAATGCCACTTTTATAAAGTGAAGATTTATCTGCTCTTATTGCTCTGTGTGCCTGAAGCCTGTCTCTAATACATGTCTGGGGTGGGTGACAGCTTCACTTTGTGCATTCCCTCTAGACAGCCACAAACACAGGAAGGTTAGGTGTGTATGAGCACTCATCTGCATTCTGATGGCTCTTCCTGGGCAGGAAGGGAAGGAGGAGCTGACACTTGCACCTCAATAGGTAGTGTCCTGTCCCCACACAAAGGGTTGATTACCCTTTACTGATATTCTGGAGCCAGGGCTGGGGAGAAAGGAACTATGTGCACTTCAAAGACCTCCTTTGAAGTTACGCCTACTTCAAAGTTACAACTGGGTCTCTGAACCCACCAAGACAGTACAGACAGTACAGTACCTGTGAAGAACTCTGCCAGGAGGAATCACTGATGTGCTGCTACAAGGACTGACACTCTCCTGGACTGCTGCTATGGAAGAACTGATTTTCTGCTCTGCTGTGCTGCCCTGCCCTGCTGCTTGCTACCATCTGCCCTGCTGAGGAAAGGACTTAACTCATCTCACTTGAACCCAGAGTGACTCCAAGGGCATGCTGGCTTGCTCCCTATTCTGACGTCTGTTGGACCTGGCACTTTTTGCAGGGTTATCCCAAAACGTTTTGCCTCCCTCCTGTATTTACTATGACCTGTTTTTGTTGGCTTTATGACTCTGGGCACTTTACCAATGCTGATCAGTGCTAAAGTGCATGTGCTCTCTCCTGTAAACGTGGTATGATTGGCCTACACCTGTTTGGCATATTTAATTTACCTGCAAGTCCCTTTTACACGGGTATTCTATATACCCAGGGCCTGTAAATTAAATGCTACTAGGGGGCCTGCAGCGCTGCTTGAGCCACCCACAGGGCCTGCATTCACAGTTTACTGGCACAGTGACTTGCCATTTAAAGTGCTTGCCCAGTCTGAAACTCCCCTTTTACTACATTTAGGTCACCCCTAAGGTAGGCCCTAGGTAGACCTATGGGCAGGGTGCTGTGAATGTATAAGGTAGGACATGTGCCTTTGTTGTATGTCAAGTTCTGGTAGTGATAAACAGCCTATTTGGTTTCTCACTGCTGTGAGGCCGCTCCTCTCATGGGTTTGTATAGGGAATTCCCTGATGTGTTTCAGTGGTAATTTCTAATCTGGAAGGAGTAGTGTTGCTATGTTTGGAATAGTGGTGATAAATCCTGCTTATTGGTGACAGCAGATTTTGTATTACTATTTTAGAATTGCCACTTTTAGAAGTGGGCATTTCTGTGTGCTTATGACTCTTTGTGCTTTGCAGCCTGGCTCCAATCAACGTCTGGTTTAGACTGACAGGGGCCTGTTTTGTGCATTCACTCTTGACAGTCACAAAGGGAGCTGATGTGTGCCCTGCATATCCTGATGAGTCTTCCTAGGCTAGACTGGTGGGAGGAGTTGTCACCTGCACCTGAATAGAGCTATGCCAGTATTTCACAATGCTGTCTCCAACCCCCGTAGTGTGTCTAGAGCCAGGGCTGGGATTTAATGAAGGTGTTGTGCACTTCTAAAGTTTGTATTGAAGTGACCTCCAGATCAAAGACATTTTGACCATAAGTACAGGGGCTCTTACCCCATAATTTTAGACACTGCGTGCAACTTGTAACTAGATGCTGCTGGCTCTACAGACTGCACATTGCCAGGGACTATTGTGCTACCAGGAGGAACTGCCGTTTGGACCATCTCCTTGTTGTGCTGGCCTGCCTGCTTCCTGTTTCCCTGCCACTGTGCCCCAGTGCTCCCCAGGGAGGGTTGACATGCCCCTCACTGTTTCATGGGACATCTCAGGCTTCCTTCTCTTTCCCTTGCTTTGGGGCTTTTTGTCATGTCTGCACGTGGCTGACCAATGTGAACCTGAGCAAGGACTGTTAGGAGGAGAAGGAGTGCTCCCACCACCCCAGCCACGTGTGCATTGATGCCAAGGAATTCTGCTGACGAGGTGCGGCATTGAGCGAAGCCCATTTTAGACACCACTAGCCCTCCCTAGGGTTGCCGGAGCAACCCAAGTGTTGGACAAGGCCAGCGCATCAGCAGAGAGGATGCTGTGAGCCAACATGGACTACTCACCAGTAGTTGCAACAGAGAGCGCTGTCAGCAAGTGCCACTGACTTAATAGACTGCTGAGGTCGGTCCCATGAAGTAGACACCACAGCTCTCATGGAGAGCAGGTACTGTTGGCCCCTGTAGAGACACGCATGTCTGTGGGCCATTATCTTTTATTGGGTGACCTGCGGGGGACCCAGCGTGGTCTCCCCGCCAAACTCAGCAGAGTGCCTCCTCCCCACGTTAGACCATACCTTGGTGGCTCGCAGTTGCCACGTTGGTGCTGCTTCTGCCCTAATTATGATCATACAGGGTTAAACATCAACAGAGGCCCCCGGGTGTTGTTATGGAAACTGGTCGCTTGCAGGCCCTTGCATGAATTACCGTAACGCATGTGATAGGCGCATGGATGCTCCTGTGCCCACTCTCTTGAGAAAAGCACACCTTTCACCTGGGATCACCAGGATTATCGCATACTTGCTAATAGGAGGGCAGGTGCTCCTGGACCCAGGGTCCCTTGGTGTAACTGATGTGCTTAGGGTGGCATTCTTGAGATTTACATCCTGCAAGTGATGATATGTGTTACCTCTGACCTACCTGCTGCATTTTATGCCCTGATGTTATGATTTATGTCGTTTTATGCCTTGCATGATAGGATAACGAGTATCAGTTCAGGATCTGCATATTATGTACAGTGATGATGGTTTTATGACGTGTGCAAACCTATAAGTCTTTACTTTATTGCACTGCCTTTGATGTTATGACAACTGCCTAGTTGGCAAATTAATTATTGATTTATGTTGTTTTGGTCTATGTTTATATACAATTTATGAGATATTTTTATATAATATTGTGTGGTGTATTTATTGTGTCACTGGTATGTTTGTGTGTTGCATAAACATTTTACACATTGCCTCGGGGATCAGTCTGACTGCTCGTGCCAAGCTACCAAGGGGGTGACCAGGGGTTATCTTGGGTGTGTTGCTCTCTTACGCTGACTAGAGTGGTGGGTTCTGCCTGGCTCAGGTGCATAACCTAGCCAATCAGAAACCCCATTTCTAACAAAGTCTCAGGGACATCAAAGACTTCCTGCAACCTTGCAACAGCACCTGGACTCTGCCTTCCGTGAGTCCTGCCTTGCCAAGAGGTGTCAATCCAGCCCTGGGCCGTTGGAAGTGACTTTCTCTGCGATGACCCAGAATCCACGTATTGACAACTTTGCACCAGTCAGAACCGAAGCATCTCCTTCGATGCTGACGCAGTTGCTGCTCGACCACATTGCTTCAATTTACTGCACGGCTCGATGACGATGCATCGCCTGCATCGCAAAGGGGTTCCTCGACGAAGACTCATTGAATGCGTGGATCAGAATTGACGCTTCACCAACATCCAAGGGAACGGTGACAACATTCACTTTTTCTGCTCCTCACATTGTGTCTTCAACGCCAACGCTTCCTCCATTCAAGGTACTTTTACAGCGGGACCTGCAAGTGCTGTAGCCGGCCTGCGCTCCATCGTGGTCGGCCTGAACTTTGCATTTATCATGGTCAAGCATGACCAGATGTCCTCGGTTGGCGCTTTATGACTCTAAGCACTATAATTTCATTTAATCTTTAAAAATTCAAAACTCAAATTCTACTTATTGGATTTTTGTTGTTTTGGTCTTGATTTACTCATGAAATTGTTGTCTATTTTTCTAAACCTGTGTGGAGTCTTTTGTGGTGTATTCATTGTGTTACTGTGTGTATATGAGTTGTACAAATACTTTACACATTGCCTCTTTAGATAAGCCTGACTTCCCGGTGCCAAGCTGTCAGAGGGTGAGCACAAGTTATCTCTAAGTGTGTATCTAGCTTACCCTGGCTAGAGTGGTGGTCGCTACATGGACAGGGTGCATACCTCTGCCAACTAGAGACCCCATTTCTAACAGGCCGATTACTTCTACTTGCATGCTCAGCGAGGCTGTGAAGCATTTATCTTTTCAACACCCCAGCTTAGGAAAACAGGGTGCATCTGTTTCCTCCTGCTCCTGAAAAGGCTAAAGGTGCGGCTGTGAAGGCCCTTCTTTCTTTTCTAACCCTCACAAGCTTGTACAACAAGTAAGGCTGTTGTGCCATTAAAATTTAGTGGACTTTAGTTCAGCGGTTTTGGAGTTGCACTTGGAGAATCTCTCTGTGGGACACCTTGGTACACAGTACATGCCAAGCCAGAATCATGCCATTGCTCGGCTAGTGAAGGAGGGGGCCTGGCATCAGGTCTTTGAGGCATGTCTGTACATCCTTTAACTCTGAAGCAACCTCCTGACTGGAGCCACGAAAAGTAGATTTCAGTGCTGTCACAGCTGACTAAAAGAAGCTGTGGAATGCAATCTCCCCACCTACCTGGTGCCTTGAGGCAATTCCTTTGTTGGTGCTTGTTAGACCTGACATCCTTGGCATGGTTTCCACCTAACTTTTTGCCTTCAGACCTCCTGTTTTTGCTGACTTCATTTTTGTTGGCCTTAGGACTCTGCACACTTTACCACTGCTAACCAGTGCTAAAGTGTTTGTGCTCCCTCCTCTAAACACTGTATTATTGGCTTATTCCCAATTGGCATATTTAATTTACTTATAAGTCCATAATAAAGAGGTACTATATGTACCCAGGGCCTGTAAATTAAATGCTAGTAGTGGGCCTGCAGCACTGATTGTGCCACCCACTTAAGTAGCACTTTAAACATGTCTCAGGCCTGCCATTACAGCCTTTGTGGGTGAATTTCTTATAATGCCATTTCCACCTGGCAATGTAAACCCTTTGCCCATCCAAAACCTTCTTTTTAATCCATATGTTACCCTTAGCGTAGGCCCTGAACAGCCCAGAGTGCTGGGTGCAATGTATTAAAAAAGCAGGACATGTAATATTAGGTTTTATATGTCCTCGTAGTTAAAAACTCTTAAATTCATTTTCACTACTGCAAGGCTTACCTCTCCCACAAGATAACATCAAGGTTACCTTATTACATTTTATAGCTGGAATTTCCAAATGGGAATAGGTACTTAGTTCATGTTTGGTGTCTCTGGAATTGAAATTTAAAATCTTAACTGATGGTGAAGTTGGATTTTAAATTACAACTTTGAAAATACCACTTTTAGAAAGTTGGCATTTTTTTGCCTCGGCCATTTGCTGCCTGCAGCTTGTCTCTGGGTCACTAGACTGGGCTTAATTGATAGTTGGGGTATGTGTATTCCTCCTAGACAGCCACACACAATGGGGAGCTTAGGTGTGACTGGATGTGCCATCACTGGCAGGGTGGGAGGCAGTAGCTGGGCACAGCCCCACTTACACTTGAAAAGGCTGTGTCCTGCTTCCACACAAAGGGCTGCATACTGTGAGAAGTTGGCCTGGTATATGCTGTCCACTAATTAAAGTGGGCACCTTGCACCAGTCCAAATGACCCTTATTGATGATTAGGTTAAAGACAAACTTTATAGAAAGCTATCCTAGTGGTAGCTGTGGAGAGCAGCCTTCAGGCTAAGTCTTGAAGGAATGTAAAGCAGCTTGTTTTACCAGTATATAACCTCCTGAATGACCAAATGAAAGGAGAACCACACCAGGTGTATATAAAATATATGTATTTATTACTAAACACTCTCTACTAACCTCTTTATGAGATTAGAGAACAATACACACAATGTTAAATCACTAGAACGACAGTAAATAGCACAATACACAGCGGGCTCCAGGGGGAGACCGAACCATATACTAATAAAGTGGTATAAGAACCACGACTTGACTAGACACAGTGCCTAGAGCACGTAGAATCGCTGGGACCCCAAGGAACCACCCAAGGTAGTGACAACAATGGGTGAGTCCAAACGATATTTACCTGCTGCAGTACACTTGTGCCACTATGGTTGTAGTTCACACTAGCTCACTGTGGACACTCACCATGTAGCACAGTTGTTTTTACAATGTTTTTAATTCTCTAAAATTTGGCTTTCACAATTCACTGACAGAAAACTAAATTTGAGTCACAAGGGAAATGATACTGTATGTATATTCGAATGTGTACCATTAATACCCATGTCACCCTTCTCTCCCCACAAAGGTAGGACCAGGTCTGACAGGTACACGATTTAGGTAGTTACCTGGTTGATGTGAGTATGTTGCCACGTCGCCAATTTTAAGTGTAGATAGTTTCCACAATATAGGTCCTGATGAATCGCATGTAGACTATTACAGTGAGCGAGAAACATGTTGACCTCATTTGCACCAATAGCGACGCTTAGACCTAAGACATAATACTTAGCCAAGCACCGCATTGTTTATATTTTTAACTAGGGTAGGAGACCCACTGATTAAAAATTGTCTTCACGGATACTCCGAACCTTATTTTAAATCACACACATACATCTACACAGTTCTGGCCCCTCACCCCCACTTCACCATACGGCTATTGGAAAAGATCTCCGCCAAAGTGCTCCTACTACAGGGAGCCCGTTGGGTATTGCACCGCCGACCCGACGAGGAGCAGCCCAGAAGATGAAGCATGACACCCGATTGGGTGTGTGAGGGCATTACAATCCAATAAATGGACTCCCAACTCTGAACCCAAACGTTCAGGGTGGTGTCAATTTCCCTTGTTCGTACACTCTTGAGGAACAGCATAACCTTCTTCTTCTAATACTTCAATTAGGGCACCTATGCTGGACCTCCCTCGACACTGATAGAGGAAAAAGCCCTGTAGTCCCTCCTTTGTATACTGATTCTAGCATGGCTAAACCCCGTGGGACTTGTTGTTGGTGGGTAAGATCTGTTCTATCCCCCGCTAGCTCCATCCAACTCCACTACATTTGAGTGGTAGTTCCCTATATTACTAGGTATATTCCTTTCCACGATTCACTGATAACCTCAATATGGAAGGTCAGGGCCTAAGTTACGGAGAAGAACTAGCAGCAGAGATATTGAGGGCCCCATCTATTCTGGGAGCAGAGAGTGGTGGCGCCACAGGAAGCCAGTCGGAAGATTGGCAGTCCCTTTCAACCATGAAAAGAGAATGGGTTAGGATAACCCTGCACAGAGCACTAATGACGGAATATTTGAGGTCTAATATATCCACCAATGGTCTAGTTGTCAAGAACTTCCCGAGAATTTTCTTGGAGGACATCCTGTTTAAGACGGAGTGGTCCCAGATCTCGTGGAAATGCACGAGGGACCTACTAATACTGGTGATCAACACGGCACAGAGACTAGCCGATGAATTACTAGCACGGATTCAAATAGCTGAGAGTACCCTTAAGAGTGCACTACCAGGCCCCAGCTTTAAATCGAAACTCACAGAACTGAATAACGAGATTTCTGAACATAAGGAATACCTTATGAAGCAAAAGGTGGTCAAACTTCAGAAAGATATTCGACGTTTTGACAAAGAGAAGGTATATCCATACCTCAAGCAGGATTTTACACCCCCTGACTCGAATAATCTCTCTGATACCAGCTCAAATTCAACCAGACGGGGCTCATCCAGCAATAGTGACTCAAGCGGAGAGAACTGGAACACTAACCAAACGAGAAGGGGCGGTAGGCAGGGATACTTTGGGTACCAACCACCACAGTACCAGCCACCACAGTACCAGGGACCATCTTACTGTCAATACCCCATGTACCCCCAGGGCCCACCGCAATTCGGACCCCCAGGCATGAGCCAACCTTTTTAGGCAGAGGTTGGGGCAGAGGGCACGGGCAAAAAGAGGAAACCCACAAGAAAAGAGGGTACAGTGGGAAGAACCCCAGCAACGGACAATGGAAACCAGGAGTTACACGAAAAGGAGAATTTAGTAGTGAATCTGTCCACTAGGACATTGACTGAGTTGGAAGAAAGAGTCTTACAAAAGGGTCTGGGCTTCGTCCCCACTCCCAAGGTGGACCAATTCCAACAATTATGTGAATTACAACAATTCTTCCGCAAAGTACGCCTCAGGGCCTTCTTTGACAATAAACCCCACCTACAAGTAAATGACTCAGGACTACACAATCCCTCCACTTTCACCCCCACCAGCGGCATGATACCACATGAGGTGGCGACCTTTGAACAGGCAGTCCTGAAGGACACACAGGCAACCACCAACCTGGGACATTTTTGCAATATCCCTAGGGGTGAACTGATGGCCGTTGAGACGCTGGCTAACGACCCCACAATAACTTTAAAACAAGCAGACAAAGGGGTGCCACTGTCATCATGGCTACCCTGGATTACGAGACTGAATGCCTAAGACAGCTGAGCAATAGAAAATACTATACACCTATTGCCAGCAGTCCACTGGAAAGGTTGACAAAGACTATCTCGGCTCTAGTCTTCTCCGCAGAGACCCAAGGGTGGGTTAGTAAAAAGGAAGCCTCCTTCCTAATTAAACAAGAACCTCGGACCCCTTATTTCTATGTACTACCTAAGATCCATAAGGGGACAACCCCGGTACCAGGTAGACCAATTGTTTCGGGGATTGATTCCATACTGGAACCGCTGTCACAATTCTGTGACCACATCCTGCAACCCCTGGTACAGCTGATTCCTTCCTATATCCAGGACACCACGGACGTACTCCGTCTATTAGACGAGTTTCAACCCACTAATGACATCGACTTCCTCATCACGCTAGATGTGGAAGCGCTCTATACTAACATCCCTCAGAGAGCCACACTAGACGTGATAGAGGAGGAATTGAGTTCAGTAATATGGGAATCTCCTACACCTCGCAGTTTCATTATGGAATGCGCTACCCTAGCTCTCACCGAAAACTTTTTCGAGTTTAAAGGCCAGGTCTATCATCAAACCCAAGGTACTTCCATGGGAAGTACCTTCGCTCCCAGCTTAGCCTGTTTATACATGGCGGCCTTTGAGGGTAAGCTGATTTTCCATGAATCCAACCCATACCAGTCAAACATACGGTTGTGGAAAAGGTTCATAGATGATATCCTCATCTTCTGGACAGGTGACTCACAGTCCTACACTGATTTCTTTGAATGGATCAACAACCAGAATCCATATCTCAGATTTACCAGCACGGTGTCTTCCAACCAAATTGCATTCCTGGACTTAACTATCAAACTTGAGCAAAGTACTTTGTCAACAACTATGCACAGGAAAAGCACTGACCGCAATAGCCTATTGCTGTATAGCAGCCACCACCCACGGGCCCTGAAAGAAAACCTCCCCTTCGGTCAATTTCTACGGGTGAGGAGAAATTGCAGCACATTAGAGGCATTCAAATCTGAATCTGAAATCCTCGCAAAAATCTGGCAGCACGCGACTACCCACCACGCAGTATAGCTCTCTCTAGGAAGAGAGCTAGAAATAACAACCGCGAGGGCCTGTTAGAACCTAGAGAGAAGACCCCTACTGAAACCCTAACCTGCGTTACCACATTTACATCAGCTTCTAACCAACTGACCAAGGTTATAAAGAAGCATTGGAACATACTTAACACTGGCGGGATTACTCTGGCACAACCGCGCTTTGCGTTCAGACGCTCCAGGAATCTCAAAGATATGTTGATTCATACAAGACCTAAGGCACCCACGGGGGGACAACAAAGAACACTGTGGCAACTACCGCCTGTAATGGGCCATTATCCATGCGGCTCATGCACGGCCTGTGCCTTTACAAAAATGCAGAAAACCATCACCTACAATAACGGTTTCACGTGGGAAATAAGGTCGCACACTAACTGTAATACACACAATTGCGTATACCTGATCACATGCCAATGCGGGCTGTACTACGTAGGGATGACCACACGCCCCATAAAACTACGCATTTCAGAACATCGTAGCAGTTTCCGTTGCCACAAAAGCAACACCAAAATGTGCATCCACTATTTGGAAAAGCATCATACACCAGAATCATTACAGTGGGTCATCTTGGAGGCTTTCCCCAAAATCTCAAAGAATGCCCTACTTGTCAAAGAACAGAGGTGGGTATACAGATTATCCTCCCATATTACAGGACTCAATGAGAAAATTCCTTGGAATTCTCTGAGGATTTAACATGAACAGACTAACCACATGAGAATGGGTTCCTGTGCACAGAGACGACAATACATTATCAGGGGCACACAATTACTATAAATGCAGTAAACAAACCAGCCAACATTTACCACTTTAAAATGGCCGCCACACTATAGTAAAAAAAACATGGGAGTATCCGACGTGGAAACACCACTCTAAGATGGCCGCCATTTCCAACTAGGAACAGACTCCCGCCTTTTTGGTTAGAGACGTCCCACTTTAGAAAGCAGCGACGGACTATAAAAATAGATCAGCAACTGACAACTTCACCTCCCGGACCCGGTAGATGTGGGTAGGTCGACTCGATACGTGACAACAGCACAAAAGTGAGTACTGCCAATGCGCGCGCTGTTTCCTTGCCATACAGACACTGAGGATGGTAGTTATAAATAGTTATAAATAGATAATCCCTCTAGTTTTCACCTATACCACCACCCTGAGCTATTGGCTGTCCCCCTTGATGGTGATTTAGATATACATTCTGTGAACCACGAGCCCGATGAGAGTGAGTGTGTGGACAAAAAGATGTTCTCAATACAACAAGCTCCCCTGAAATATAATTGCATAAGTCATGAACCCATTATGAATGAGTATGTAGACTATGAATTGAGGTGTTCAAGGCAACTAGATTTTTATAAGCAGTATGACTGACCTTTGCACCATCCATGCTCTCTCCTAATTGACCTCGTGTAGCTCGTGAGGAACTCCTCTAGTTTGAGCTACCGGGTACTGATGCCGCCTGGTTAACTTACAACAATGGGTGAGTCCAAACGATATTTACCTGCTGCAGTACACTTGTGCCACTATGGTTGTAGTTCACACTAGCTCACTGTGTACACTCACCATGTAGCACAGTTGTTTTTACAATGTTTTTAATTCTCTAAAATTTGGCTTTCACAATTCACTGACAGAAAACTAAATTTGAGTCACAAGGGAAATGATACTGTATGTATATTCGAATGTGTACCATTAATACCAATGTCACCCTTCTCTCCCCACACAGGTAGGTCCAGGTCTGACAGGTACACGATTTAGGTAGTTACCTGGTTGATGTGAGTATGTTGCCACGTCGCCAATTTTAAGTGTAGATAGTTTCCACAATATAGGTCCTGATGAATCGCATGTAGACTATTACAGTGAGCGAGAAACATGTTGACCTCATTTGCACCAATAGCGACGCTTAGACCTAAGACATAATACTTAGCCAAGCACCGCATTGTTTATATTTTTAACTAGGGTAGGAGAACCACTGATTAAAAATTGTCTTCACGGATACTCCGAACCTTATTTTAAATCACACACATACATCTACACAGTTCTGGCCCCTCACCCCCACTTCACCATACGGCTATTGGAAAAAGATCTCCGCCAAAGTGCCCCTACTACAGGGAGCCCGTTGGGTATTGCACCGCCGACCCGACGAGGAGCAGCCCAGAAGTTGAAGCATGACACCCGATTGGGTGTGTGAGGGCATTACAATCCAATAAATGGACTCCCAACTCTGAACCCAAACGTTCAGGGTGGTGTCAATTTCCCTTGTCCGTACACTCTTGAGGAACAGCATAACCTTCTTCTTCTAGTGACACAGGGGACCCATGGAGGATGGGTGCAGTGTGGGAACACAGACGCGAGCTCCGTACAACTCTATGGGAAAGTCGCGGTTGGAATTTTAAAGATTAAGGACACTTAGGAGAGGACTTCAAGCAAACCCAACTAAACATAGAAGGTTCTAAGGCCAGCACCCTTTAGAGTACCGAGGTACCCGTGTTACCTATCCCAGAGGAGCCGGGTGCATAGGGGTCAAGTGGTGTCAGAAACCCTCGTCGTTTTCAATGGCGTGATGCGAGAAAGTACTGCTGCCGTGGAGAAGAAAAGTGTCCGGTGTGATCCAAGCCTGGATCGGAGATGTAAAGAACCTGAAAGCAGAGGGGACAAAGTCTGGGTCACTTCACGTAACCAGGAGCGGAGCAATCGAATGCCCACCGATGTCGGGTGCTTCAGGTGCGAAGAGGTGAAGCTTGACTCTGCAGCAACGGGGACCAGGAGACGTCTGCGACAACCACAGTCCAGATTCGAGCTGTCCCACAAAGGATGTCGAGTGCTGGGGGTCAGTGTCCGGATTGAAAGCCAACAAGCCTTGGCAACTGCAACCCACGCGGTTAGAGGAAAGATGCTTCTGTGAGGACCAGCAAGGTCCTGGGGACTCCCCAAGCGATGGAGAGTCAGGGCACGTCTGGAGCAACCAGGAAAGCCCACTGAAAGTTAAAGTTGCCTTCTCAGGGACCCACAGGCCAACGGACCAGGGATCGCGAAGGGACCTCAAGAGGAATCACAAAGTGCCAGCCCACGGAACACTCGTGGAGTGTAGGCCGGAAATCTTCGGTGGAATTATTTCTTGGGGTCAGGACTACAAGTAGCCCAAAGCACAGCTTCAGGGATTGCCGAAAAGCATATGCTGCTGCAAATGTACATGGTGCCCAGGGGTACGGGTTTCACGGTCCCCACAAGGGATACGGGCCTCAGAATTGCTGAGAGCGCAGATCGACCTCGGAGACCTCGGGAACCCACCTCCTGTATTGCAGAAATCTTTGGAGTCCTTCGGGAGCTTCATAGATGCAAACCGGTCAGATGCGTTTAGGTGCCTGCTCAGCAGGGGAGTAACTCCTTTACTCCAAGGGAGATTCTTCAGTCGTCCAGCAAAGCGTAGATCGTCGAAGGTTACTTGGTTTCTGTAGCAGAGTTTAGTCCAGGTAATATCTAAAGTCCTGTAGCCAGGGGTTCCTACTTTATACCCACGGAAGGTGTGGGACAAACTCTGGGGACCCACCTATGGGAGGGTCAGGACAGAGGGGTGGCTACACCCATGTCCTTTGTCCAGTTTCGCACAGAGCAGGGGCTGATAGCCCCTGCAACCGGTTTGAGCTGGACTATGCACGAGGACACCAAATGTGCCCCCAGTGCAGACATCAAAGCACTCTGAGAGTGCACCCACCCAGCCCCAATACACTAAAGCCTGTCTGCGAGGTGGTCACACCTCCCTGTGACAGGAAACCTATTGTCAAGCCTTCCCCTGCCGGAGTTTCGTCCAGCAGCAGGAGGGCAGACACGTGTCTGTGGCTGGCAGCATCCATTTTGTGATGCCAGGGTTCTGTGAAGCTGGTACCGGGTGTACCGGTGTTGCCATATTTCTCCCTCTAGGAGGGTGGAATCATACCTCCCACACCAGTTACTGGTGTGGAGGTATGATTCCAAGGTGTTTGACACCAAACACGACATGTTTCCATGCAGCCATATTAAAGTTAGCATTTACCGCGAGGTTATAATGCACTTAAGTATATATGGTTGGCTGCATCACAAACAACCCCGGAGAATAGGTTCCGAAGGCTGCAGAGGGGCTCTGCTCATGCATGGGCACCCTCTCACATAAAATCCAGCACCCTGCCTTCAGGATTGATAAGGCCTGCTATAGGGGTGACTGATAGGTTTATATGTGCAGTGATTAGGATAGATATAGTGAACCTATATCTAAGTAAGGGGTGCATGCACCACCTTACACAGGCTGCAGTAGCAGACCTGTGGTGTCATTTTGAATGGTCTCTCAGGGGTGGCATAATACATGCTGCAGCCCCTGGGAGGCCTCTGGGGTACCTGTGCCCTGGGTACATAGTATACCATATACTAGGGACTTATAAGGGTACCCCAGAATCCAATCTGGAGTGTACCTAAAGTACATGCACAACCAATTTAGGGAGTAAGCAGATAGACTGGGGTCCTGAATAGCAGGATCCCAGTCAGACTAAGTCGAAAACCAGCAAAACACCAGGAAAAAAGTGGGGGCAACCATGCAGTCAGATTCCGCCTTCCTACACATACCCCCTGTAGTTAGTCTGGACCCAGGGCCAGGAAGGCAGGGCACCTGTGCACTTCAAAGACATGCCTCTAGAAGCTTCTCCCCACTTCAAAGGCACAAATAAATAAATAAATACTGGACCCCAGACACCAACTCTTCAGTACACTTCTGGACCTATGGATAGTCTGCCAGGAAGGACAGCGGTGCAGCTGAAAGGAATGAAACTCTGCTGGACTGCTGCCCTGAAGGAACTGCTGCTGTGCTGACCTGCTGCCCTCTTAACTGAGTGAGAAGAGAAATAGACCTGCAACTTCATTCTTGAACCCAGGACACCAGAGTGACTCCAATGGCTAGTCTGATGGCCTACTGCTCTGAGCCTCAGGAACAGAAAAGCCTTCCCCAAAATCCTGCACCAGCCTCTGGACCAACCTGAAGTACGTACCTGGCCCCCAAGTGGTGCCTCTAAGGTCCTAGACTCTTGGTGTGGTTCATGGAGCTGTATTCAAGTCTTTGGGCTTTTCGTGACCGCCTGTTTGCAGTGATACTTTGCTGCTCACATCGCGATTCCAGGTGAAGTTCCAGCAATGCCTGTTTTCAATGCTTGCCTGCTCTTTGTGCTACTCTGGCAGCCTCCCGTGACAATCTCCCTTCTCCTCATGGCTCCCTCTATTGTGACTGGGAACGGATTTGAGAAGGTAAACTTCAGCAGGCCTAACCTGGTGACTGTAGCTGACCTGAGCTCCATCACGGTTGGCCTGAAAGTGTGACTTTGACCCAGTTCAGAGCAACTAGATAGCTGAGGTTGGCGCTTTGTTTTTTTGTCACTATTTTACACTTAAATCTTTACAAATTCATAACTACGATTCTACTGATAGGGTGTATGTCATGTTGGTCTTGTTTTATTTATTAAAGAAGGTTCTATTTTTCTAAGTTGGTGTGGGATCCTTTTTGTGTGGTATTTTCACTTCATTACTGTTTGAAGGGTTGCACAAATACTTTACACATTGCCTCTAAGTTAAACCTGACTGCTCTGTGCCAAGCTACCAGAGGGTTGAGCACAGGTTAATTTAGGGTTGGCTTGTGCCTCACCCTGACAAGGACTGTGGTTGCTGCTTGACCAGAGCTCACTCCCCAATCAACCAACAACCAAATTTCTTACAGCGCTACAACTACCAGCTTCTCTATTGCATTGTGGTGGGATTGGCTGCACCTCTTGGATGATGACAGTTTTCATCCTGACTGCCTTGCTATACCTTTACTGCACACTCTAGGGGCGTTTTGGGGTGCTTGGATTAATCTAATGCACTGGTAATTACTTGGGGTGCATCCCAGTCCACTGTTATTTTGCACACCAAGCCACCTCAGTTTGGACCAAGCTTTATGAAAATCAGTCTCAACCCTGCTCCAATGAAAGCAGTCCAATCCAAACAGCAAAGTCAGGTTCTCGCTGAACCAGAACACAAGCAACCCAGGACTGGTCCCACCCTTGTTATGGGCTCATCAGCCAGGTATAGCTTGCTTCCAGTGACATGGTGTGCAAGAGACCCACGTTTGAGCATACCTGTCCCACATAGGGTGACTTACCAAAGTATACAAAAAGTGATGGATGGAATGCTTGGATTAATCTCCACCACTGGTAATTACTCAGGCTGCATTCCAGTCCATCATTAATTTGAAGACCATGTCACTTCAATTTGGACCCAGCTATATGCAAATAAATCTTGACCCTGCTCCAAGGGGGACAGCCCAGTCGGAACTGCCAAGCCAGGTTCTCCCTGAACCGGAACACAAGCAACCAAGAACAACTTTCAGCCTTGTTATGATCTCATCTGCGAGGTATAGCTTGGTTCCGACACAGTGTGCACCGGACCCATGTCTGGGTATACCCATCCCACTTACGGTGACATACTAAAGTACACAAAATGTGATGGATGGGATGCTTCAGTTAATCTCAACTACTGGTAGTTACTCGGGACACATCCCAGTCCATTGTTATTATGCACACCATGCCACCTCAGTTTAGATCCAACTATATGCAAATCGGTCTTGATCCTGCTCCAATGGAAACAGTTCAGTCCGAACTGCCAAGCCAGGTCCTCCCTGAACAAGCATCCTAGGACCAGTTTTACCCTTTTTATGAGCTCATCAGCTAGGTATCACTTGGTTCCAGTGTCAGATTGTGCACGGGACCCACGTCTGGGCACACCCGTCCCTCTTAGAGTGACATACTAAAGTATACAAAAAGGGATGGATGGAATGCTTGAATTAATTTCAACCACTGGTAATTACTCGGCCCACATCCCAGTCCATCGTTATTTTGCACACCATGCCACCTCAGTTTGTACTCAGCTATATGCAAATCAGTCTTGATCCTGCTCCAATGGGAACACTCCAGCCCAAACTGACAAGCTAGGTCCTCCCTGAACTGGAGCATAAGCAACCGTGGACTAGTTTTGCCCTTTTTATGGGCTCATCATCCGGGAATAACTTGGTTCCAGTGACACAGTGTGCACAGGACCCACGTCTGAGCATACCCGTCCCACTTAGAGTGACATACTAAAGTATAAAAAAAGTGGAAGAGACCCAACTTCAGGTGTTTGAACCACATCTGAACATCCTTCAACCCTGATGCAGTTGCCTGACTGGAGCCATGAAAAGTAGATTCCAATGCTATCATAGCTGACTAAATGAAGCTGTGGAATGCTGTCTCCCCATTTACCAGGTCCCTTGAGGCAATTCCTTTATTGGCACTACAACTACCATCCTCTCTATTACGTTGGGCTGGGTTTGGAAGCACCTCTTGGATGATGCCATTTTCCATCCTGACAGGCACACTCTACTTTTGCTGCACACTCCAGGGGCCTTTTGGAGAATAGGAAGCCATTTCAAATTCTGCAATTCCGGAATAGTAATTATTAAGTAAAAATTAACTATACTCTATCCGAGTATTTCTTTTGGAAGGAGGTGTTTTGGGGTCATTTAACAGCAAGTCTCTTCACTCCAGTTAGAAGGGTTACTTCTTCCCATTTGCAAGTTTCCTCTACCAGTTTGATGGAATCTTCCAGGAATACCAGGACAAGCTAAATAGGGAGCCAACCAGAATGTCCAAGAATCAAATCAGAACCTGGAGGGGGCAAGACAAGAAGGATCAGGACTCAGAAGGCACAAGGATCAAAAAGACCAGGATGCCAGGTAATGGAGGTCAGGGCCAGGAGAACCAGTTCAGGACCAGACCCCTGAGGAGAAACAGGAAGAGAAGGACCAAGAGGTAGAAGAGGAAGACCAGCACCAGGAGGAGAAGAACCAGGAAAAAGAATGTAAGGGAGTAGTAACAGATTCAAACTAGGAGAATAAGAAGCTGTAAACAGGGCAAGGGGAGTTGGAGGATCAGGATGAGGACCAGGGCCAGGGGAACCAATTATAGTAGGACCAGAACACTGAAGGAAAGGAGAATGATGCTCAGATAAGGAGGAACAGGACCAGGGCTCAGAGGAGATCTAGGAATATGAGGTTGGACTAAGAGGACCAGGTCAGAACTGGGAGGAGTACCACAAGGAATTCCAAGAGAAAGAGGAGAAGACTTGGAGCAGGAGGTGTAGGAGGAGTAGGAGGAGGATCTGAAGGTACAAGCAAATGAGGACCAGGAAGGTGATGATGAGGAGGAGGAGTGGGAGAAGAACCAGGATTGGGAGAAGGGCTAGAAGGAGGAGGGGGAGGAAGAGTGGAAGGAAAGGGGGAGAAGGAGGAGGAAATAGGAAGAACAGATGCAGGAGGTTGACAAGTTACATAGACCACACATCTTAGGAATTATTCTTAGTCTTCTTAGGCCACAGCCCCTACAAAAGCCTCTATCTCTTTCAGCCCACTTAAACCACAGCTTTATCCCCTCCATATTCTTTAAATGCAGGTTGTCTGTGATCAATTATGAATCAGAATAGCTTTACTATCACATTCCTCGTTGCCAATTTATTTGCAGGCAGAGTTTGTCAAAGGTAATGCATAGGCTGCATACCTGCCAACTCACACGGTGCCACCGTGTGACACACGATATCGGCTCCCATCACACTGTCTCCTGGTGAGGAGCCGATATCACACTGTGTTTTTTTGGGAGGAGGGGGCTTGGGGAGGGGTTCAAAAGTGCCTTGTAGGTACTTCCTGGTGTGAGGCCCCGCCCCCTTCAAGGCCCCACCCTCTCCTCCCACAGTGAGATTGTTCTTCAATTTGGCTTTGCTCATTATCCTACCCCTCGTGGCCCACTGCTTTTCTGCTGCCACCCAATTTATGCAATCATGAGTAGAGTTTTTCCATTTACAGCATTTCCTGTGTCCCACTACTGGAGACCCAACACGTGTAATTGGTTGTGTAGGTCCCATGTTCAAAAGACGTGTATGCAATTTTGAGATTGCATGATGCATCCTGAAATCTCTAATGAGCACATTATGAGGGCTTAATATCCATGGGACAACTTAACAATATACGTTTTGTGTGGTTACTCAGGTCCAATATGTGGGGTTGTATTTTATTTTGTAATCAACATTAATGTCAGTGCAGCAGTACTTTTGAAGTGCAACCCACTCTCTATTTATGAGTAGGGGCATTTTGCATATTAACAGAAAACGCAGCCCCAATGCCTAGTACAATATACTTTTATACATTTTCTAAAAGTTGCTATTACTGTGAAAGCATTTTTAGGTTTTGTGGCATGGAAATATTTTCCAGAGAAGACACAATGCACTGCAATTACCAAGGGATTTCTTAAACTTAAATTACTTAGCCTACTAAAGTGAAAATATGTGTCCACCTGTACAGGTACCTGTAACTCGGCATTTTTAAGACACCAGTAATAAAGGTATCCCTCCCTTCTACTGACACCCTAACTGTCCAGTTCACCAAGATTTTTTCTTTCAGCAGCTGTTACTCATGATTTAGTTGTGAAATGCAGAGTATGGCACGCACATTAATGGAAATAATACAATCATATTGCATGTCGTCATCAGTGCTTAATTTGAGCCGGGGCTTTCCGATGCTAAGCACCGGCACTTAATTGGTTTCCGGTGCTCGGAACCGGCACCTAATTGTCAACACCATACTTAAAACAGTCCACCACATGGTGGCGCTGCTCATCTAATATAGAGATGAGCAGAACAACGGTAGTTTAGGAATACAATATACATTAAAATTGCTAATACCTGCCTCCCCAGCCATTCCTTTAGCTTTGGGGACCTGGAATAATCTGAACTGTCGCATTTACATGCAAGAGAGATGGTTAGTAGTTGTTTTGGCAGCGATGACAAGGGCGATGGGTGGTGCAAGCTGCAGTGGCCTTCTGGTCAGAGCCCTGGCACTTAATATTTTACAAATTAAGCACTGGTCGTCATACGTTGCTTTGTTCTTGTCCCCGCGCAGGTTCTGCTGTCTTGTTCTCCGAGGAAAGCTGAACCGGAGAATACTGTGGTTAAAACGAGCATTTAAACGGAGTGCCAAACCACAGCGACCCACTTCTCGCCCCCCTAACCTCCCCCCCACCACTCCTCCCAAACCCCTCTTTCCATGGTGTTAAACTTCCAAGCTCCCAGTAATATATTTATTTCTGGTCCTCTCCTCGGTTCAGTCACCAGAACTCTCTGTAATATTTGTCAACCGAAAACACTGGCACAATGGAAGGGCCCAGTCACAGATTTCTTAATTACCGATTACAGGCACACAAAAACATAGGACACGGCTTCAGGGTGCCATCTGACGCAGGGCACAAAGGCAACAGAGAAAATGTGCATCCCCCCACCCCACCCCCTTCTCTCGCTCTCTTTAATCTGTGCACATGTAAAAATGCATTAGATAGGAGCTCGGAGTAGGTGTGCCCGGGGGCGAGATTGCAGCTGCATGCTCGATTGTGTAGGAGGACAGTCTTCTGATGTACCCAGGGGTCTGTGTAACCTCTGAAAAGACTATTAATACTTCAGCGGAGCACTTTCCTTGCTCCTAAAACATCATTACTCATAAAACATTTTACGCTCTAAATTAAGCGCTTAAATCGAAGCCATTCATTATAATCCAAAATGCAGTCGCTGCCCCACCCTTTTTCTTTAGTTTTGTTTTATGGCAGCTTATATTTTCCTGGCCTGGTATCACAGCATTAGCGTTCCAGCGAGGGACGCCAACTGGATCTGAAAGCCAGGGAACACATAGCTGCGAGCGACGAAACAAGAACACGTTATCAACGGCGCGAGGCTAGCGAGGAAAGCGGGGCCTGGGACGCCGCTTTGTGCTGCTTCACTTCTCCCCGTCCTCCTTGGGCGAGGACAACGCCTCCCTGCTTCCGCTGTGAGCCACAACGTGAACACTGCAGAGCCGGGCCGAGTCTTCAACGCGGGCGCGAATATGCAAACCCGGCCCGAACTGAAGCTGCGGTTTGAAGATTGGAATTCGTACTCCATCCGAGGCCACTCACTTTTGATCTGTAATTCAATTTAGGAGGCAGTTTTACACAAGCATTTGGGAGATATGCATGGTACTTTAGGGAACAGCTGCCTACGTAGGCCGCGCACAAACGTGTCTGGGAGGTTGTGTTTGAGGGTCACGACGCTCACGGGAATTTCCGGTCCATTTTGATTGTCAGCCTTATGTAATACCTCAACCTCATTAGTGGGATTCATGGCTTGTTAATTAAAACCGCGGCTTTCAGATCTCTGCTGTCTGCATCCGAATTGTATTGACTGTGTTTAATGCTGCCTTCCCTTCAGAGACATGTCTCCTTTATAAGGGATTCCGTGTGATCTTTACACTTTTGCTAAGACTCGACTTATATGAATAATTGCATCATTGGTTGTCACATTACACGTTTTAAATAATGCACCATTTTGGTTGAGTGTCTGCGGTCCAAGCGGTTGTGTCCGACGAGATTGTGTTTCTGTGACTTCTTTTTATTTTTTCTTATTTGTGCATGTCCTTGCATGTGCTTACCTGTTTGACGATGCATTTCTTTTTCCTAGTGCTGTTCAGATCAGCACCAAATGCTGCACTCGTTCCATAGCAGATTGCCAGCTACTGAACGCAGAACAAGTAACTACATTGATCTAGAACGACAAAAAAACATGAACATACGAATACAAGACAGCACCACAGAAAACGAGTCGGGAAAGCGCTACCTTACAGTATGCCTAGATTTGACCCACCAGCAGTGTGTGTACTATCAGAATTTTAAACTTTCTCGCTACCTCTTCAGTATCAGTATTTTTTTTTCTAAAATACTACTTTAGCAAGAATTCTTAAAATCTAAAATTTCAAAACATTTCAAGTCATCATAAAACAACAGAGGCAGCTCCTCCGCTAAGGCGGAGGAGCGTCGCCCCACTGCTCTCTGAGCAGTTCTAAAAGGGAAAAAAAATTATAATGCCGAACGTTATTATCATTTTATTTTACCATACTGGATAAGTTTGTTGGGGGGCTGGGCTGTTCAGAGCTGGGGGAGGAGTGGTAAGCCTTAGCACCATCTTTGGCAACCCTCCCCACCCCACCACACTTCGTATGCATGCTAATAAATAACACACGACACAGTTTTCTGTTTTGGGTAAAATTGCTGCAGGTTTATTACATACAACGTTATGTAATATGGTGGGTTATCTTACGGGCGATCTAAGGGCAGGCAACCATCTGGGCCGCCTGCCCGCCTGATGAGCCAAGCAGCACTGGGGCGAACCCCATCTGTGCTGCCCCTTCTGGTGATCCTCTTCCCGGATCACGTGACATCTGGTCCCTTATTACTCACGCCCCTTTCAGGGCGGAGCGTAGCAAGGCAAGCCCCCGGTTGTTCAGGCCCACAACCGCCCGAAGGATTAACGGGGCGCCGACACGGTTTTCCAGGAACCTCCCATGAGGCTCCTGGGATTTTGGCTCTGGCACCCCTATGTGCCGCGCAGAGGTACCCTTCTGTACCCATTTGCTTCCAGATCGCCCTGTAACTCCGCCACAGCTCTGGAGGTGGCCACCGTCGCCGCCAGAGCCCCCCACCAACAGCTATGGTCTTCCCTGCAACCTCTCATCCCTAGCGCCTCTTGCAAATCTAAAAGGAAAAGGTCCATCCCCACTGGCGATAGGTGGACCCCGTCCGCCTCAAAGTATCCTTTCACCTTTTGTTGAATCATCTCGTGTCTGACGAATCCCAGACCCCTCTGGTCTGTGAACTTGCGCATTGAACCGTTCACGCGCTTCTGAGAATGCTCAACAGCCTCCCATGACTTAGCCCCTTGCCACACTCTGCGTGGAATCATCTCCGACCACCAGACCTAACATTGCCCCAAGCCCTTGCTGATTTCACCCAAGTCAGTTTTCATGGCCTGCAAGAGTAACCTCCTCCTCATGGCAATGTGGTCGTTGCCCCCCAGGTGTATCACTAAAAAGTTTGGGGGGGCCCCCCGTACGGCTAGTCTCTGTTCCAATCTGTTCCTGAGGCTGCTCCATCTCATTCCAGGGAAACCCATCCACTCAAACTGTGTCTGTGAAAATCCCCGCATCCAATTCTGGCGCTCCGCCGACTGGGCCACCGTGGAGATGAATGAATGCCCGATCACCCATACCTGGAACCCTGGTAAAGTAAAGGACACCATTTTTACACTCTGCTGTTTTAGTGTTCATTTCCATCACGCAGTATAACACGTGGTACACTCCAAATCACTGCACACTATAAACACAAAATACAAAATAGCCGTCAAGGGCGGATGTAACGCTTGTAGCATTCGGACTCCCAACGCCCCACCTTTTTCACACCCTCTGGCTCCATCCCTGCCTTGAACGCGGCCGTGGCCGCCCCTATCCTGAAGGAATGGCTGGAGTATTTTTTGTGAGGCTTGGCAAGGCCGGCCCGTGTTAAGCAAGCCCTCATTAAGCGATCTATCTGGTACTTAGTCAAGGGCCCCCGGTCTGCATGAATCAAGAGATAGCCGGGGGCGTTGGGGCGAAGCGTCAAGTACTCTTTAACCTTGACGACAGGGCAGTATCTGTGGTCCCCAAGCGGCCTTAGCACCACCTCGGCCCCCTTCCCTGTTTGGTCTGTTTTGGACCTTCTGAGGTGGATGGACAAGGTACCCTCAAGGACAATGTCCTGAATGCTTAAGGCATCGCCTGACCTGTCAGTTTTGGACCTCGCCACCAATTCACTGATACGAAACGCGCCAAAAAACGCCAGGCAGAAGGCTGCTGCAAAAAGTGTAGCCTCAAAATGCGAATAGGTGACCCCTTCTATCACATCAAGCATGGCCTGGAGAGTGGGGAACTCGATGGGGGCCCTGCTGTTTGGGACCCTGGGCTCCTCTCTGGCCCAACCCTTGAGGGCCGCCCTGATGATGAAGGACTTGGTTGGGTCATGCCCCCCCATCAACTTGGCGTCATGACTCACCGCCGCCAAGTGACCGCATACCCAGGAGTGGCTCCTCCCCTGTTCTTTGGCCCATACTACAAATGCCTGCACTCTGCGCTCAACTGGTAGCGAGGAAAGTCCCAGGGCTTGTGACACTTTCTTGAAGGTGGCCAGGTGTGCCCTATAACGCTTCCTGGTACCTGGGGACAGTGAGCGTTCTCCCAGTGCTCTCAGTCGTTGCTCCACTCCAAGATTCTCCAGAGATGTGCCGGGAAGGGGGTCATCTCCGCTCTCGCTTGCGGCCAGGCCTCCCGGAAACGGAGCCACTGAAAACGAGAGAGAGCGTCAGCTGCCACATTTTTGACCCCCTCAATATGCCTCGCCCTGAACTCAACATTGCAGTGCAGGCATGCCCTGACTAACTCTCTGAGCAAGCAGAGCACCAACGGGCACTTGGCTGTCTGCCCATTGATGGCCTGCACTACCGCCATGTTGTCAGACCAGAATAGGACCTTTCTGTCTGATAGCTTCTCCGGCCACAGATGTAATGCAATGACAATTGGGAACAACTCAAGGACAGTAATGTTTGCCGTGATGCTGCGCTTGCGCCAGGCGTTGGGCCATTCCTGGGCACACAATTCAGCACCCAAAATTGCCCCAAAGCCATCCCTACCTGATGCATCAGTGAAGAGGCAGAGCTCGGGACTGTCTGCCCAAGGTGCCCTCCAGATCACCGTCCCATTAAACTGCGTAAGGAACTCGCACCACATAGCAAGGTCCTTCTTCAAGCCTTTCGCCAGCCTAACCAGGTGATGTTTCTTTGTAACTTTTGCTGTGGCCCTAGCTAACCTTCTGGCGAACACCCTCCCCGCCGGGATCACTTTAGGTGCAAAGTTGAGTTTACCCAAGAGACATTGGATGGAGCCCAGGGGGGCTTTGTCCTTCCCTAGCAATGCCTGAATGTCCTGACGCAGCGTCTGCACCTTGTCCACAGGGAGTCTGGACTCACCCTTAATCGTGTCCAGCTCAATGCCTAAAAAAGTCAGAACTTGCGCCGGACCCTCAGTCTTACCAGGTGCTAACGGAACCCCTAGGTGCCTAGCCATGTCTTGAAAGCACTGCAAGCCCCTGCTGCACTCCTGCGTACCTGCGCCCCCAATGAACAGAAAGTCGTCCAGGTAGTGGGTCACACCCTCCACGTTAAACGTCTCGAGAGCACCCACTGCAGGAAGGAGCTGAAGGCCTCGAAGTAGGCACAAGACACGACGCACCCCATGGGCATGCATTTATCAAAAAAGAATTCCCCCTGCCACTTAAAACCCAGGAGATGCTGGCTGTCAGGGTCGACCGGCAGCAGGCGGAATGCCGACTCAATGTCTGCCTTCGCCAACCATGCTCCCCTGCCCGCCCTCCTGACCATATCCACTGCCAAGTCCAGGGAGCAGTAAGAGACCGAGCAGGTTCCCTCTTCTAACCAGTAGTTCACTGAGTTGCCTTCTGGGTAGGACAGGTGCTGAATCAACCTAAAGGCCCCTGGCTCTTTCTTGGGGACCACCCCCAGCGGGGAGATAACAAAGTTCTGCAGTGGGAGCTGCTTGAAGGGGCCCTCCATCCTCCCCAGGGCCGCTTCCTTTTTAATCTTCCCCCATACCACTTCGGGTAGCTCCCTAGCCGATTTAAGGTTCTCAGCATCCCTGCACACTAGGGGGCCCCGGTAAGGTATTTTGAATCCTTCCAAGAACCCTTCAGCTAAGAGCAGTCTGTCCTTAGTATTCGGATACTCGCGGACCAGGGGGAGGAGGTTGGAGATGATAATGGGGGACGGACCCTTATCCATGGGCATCCTGGGAGGCCTGCCCCCGGATGGTAAGCCGGGGCTGTCAATGCTGAGTGGAGTTGGGGGTGCCCGGGGGGGGGGGGATTTGGGAGTGCTGGACAGTACGGCGGGATTATTTATCTTGCCGCCCCGGCAGCGATGCGGGACCCTCTCGCTTGTTGTTACAGGTGGTGGCTGGATGTGTGGACCCACACTTGCTGCAGGTATGGGAGAACCTGCAGGCTTTGCCCCAGGAGCAGGACCCTGCGTTGTACAACCTGCAGGTGCCATTGTAAAAATGTTTTGCTCCCTGCTTCTGACCACCTCCTCGACCTCCCCGAAAGGACTGTCTGAACTGGCCCCTCCTTTCCTGCTTCTGACCCTTGGGCTTGTCCCCCCCATTGTTGTTCGTGCTTATCTTATCCTTCCCTTCAGCCATGCCCTTCCCAATGTGCTGAACCCAGAGCTGCACCTCCATTTGGTCCCACCCCAGTTCAGGGCACATGGCCATCTTTTTCCTGAATTCACAATCATAGCGGTACCATCCCATCCCACCGTTTGTCTCGGCCTCATTGGTTATAGTGCGGGCATACTGAAACAACCCCGGCCCCTGTTCAGGGCATTTTTCCATTACTACTGCGGCCAGGATGGCGAAGTCTTGTCCCCATGTTGCAATAGTTTTCTCGGGCCAGGCTTGGAATCGCACCTTCTTGTCCTCTTCCTTACCCCCATCTTTCTCGTGTCAACCCCCTCCGCTCCATGCATGAGCAGAGTAAATATGTCGATAAACTCTCGCGTCTAAATCCCCTCCTTGGCTGCTAAAGGCACCTCCCATGCCAAGGAGCACCGCCCGAAAACCATTGGTGCCAGCGTGACGAGTGGCTTGGACACCACGGCTGCTTTGGGCAATTCTGCAGGAAGTGTGGGAGTGCTGACTACCTGAGCTGTGATGGGCGGGATCACCACCAGGAGCGGAACCAGGGGGGTGGGGATACTTACTGTGGACGGAGTAGCCACACCCGCCCGCTGCTGGCCACCCAGCTCCGGGGGGCTCCCAATTGACACATCGCCACCCTGGGTGAGGGCTGCTGTCCCCCCACCCAGAATCTGCTTAAGCCCCTGGCTCCCCGCGTTGGTGGCTCCCTCAGGCGCTCCCTCCCTGATTGCGGTGCTGACGTCCCGCCCCCACACCTGCATAATAGACGGGACCCCAAGCGTGCCCCCAGCAGGAGCTGCCGTAGACCCTCCATCCCCACTGTTACCACCGGTGCCGTTGGCAACCGTGCTGGCCCTAGCGAAGCCAGATCTGACTTCTGCCATGAAGCTCCTCAAAGTGTCTGTGAGCTTACCCAAGTCCTCTGTTGTGGCGTAGCCCGCTGGGGGCGTGCTGCTGGCCGGGGGTGTTACTGTTCCTGGTGCCGGGGGCGGGGGAACAGACAAAGGTGTGGTGGCAATACGGGGGCTGGCCATGGCCCGACTCTTGGTTGGCAGCGGGTCTGCCGGGAAGTCCTTGACTGTGGGCCAGCGTATACTCTTGGACCTAGTGGGGCCTGCCTCTTCCCTGGGCTACTGCTCTGTGGTCGGGGCCGCACTGGCGAATCCGGAGTCCTCCGGATTATTGGCCTTCAAGAGTTCCGTCGCCCAAGCCAATCCCTTGGTCTTAGCCATCTCGACGAAGGCTGCGATCTGAGCGTCTTGGGAGGTGCCTGGCTGAGTTTCCTCCACTTGGGACCTCTGCGAGAATAGAGGGGGGATCCCTGACTATCCATCCTGCCTCCTGCGTTTGGCGGCTCAATCGGGAAGAAAATTAAAATTGTAAGCCACTCTGACCTGACAAGGTTGCCGGGCATGCCATGCTTCTGTCCAGGTGCCCCCACCACTGCGGCCCACCCCAAGCTCTGTACTTACTTTACTGCCTGTAGCTATCAAGCTTAAGCTTGCGACGCTCGGAGGGTGCTTCGATGGACTCTGCGTGTGGAGATGAAGAAAGAAGGTTAAGTAGCTCTCCCCATACCTCCCCTTGCACCATGCCCTCAGGGCACACGCGCCCCACAGGGCTCCGTGGACCGGGAAAAAAGCACCCCCATTCTCCTGAGCGCTACCCCTGCTGAATGTTCTGCAACCCTTCGAAAAGGGGCAGGACTGCACCCTCTCCCTGCCTGTTAGGCTTTGCTTATGCTGCGGCTTGTGCATCCAGGGTACACCCGTGCACCCGTACCTGTTGGGGGATCGTGGCCCTGAGGCAATCTGTCGATAGCTGCGCTGAACGACCGATCCTGACCTGCTCGTGGAGACAAAACATGAATAAGGAACGTTCCGGTTCACTACCGTCCTTCCAACACTGTTCCGGTTCACTACCGTCCTTCCAACACTGCTCGCTGGACAGTGTCAACCCCCTGGCATAGGGGTCTGGAGGTTCCCCTCCCCTCCGCCCCTTCCCGTTGTGGCTTCCCTCACCAGAGGGCCACCAAGTGTCCCTGTGCGCCCAGTCCTTGTTACCTTTAAAATCACGTCTCCTGCTGTGCGGGCCTGCGCTTATACCCTAATGTATCGCGAAGTGCCTCAGGGGGCGAGGGGCCGTCAGCTGAAAAACAAAGACAGCGCGGGGTGAGGCATGGCAAACAAGCGCGCACCAATACAATGCCGGGGGCCCAGCGGTGCTAACGTTGCAGGCCCCTGCCAGCGTTCGGGCCGAGAGAGGCCCCAACCTTGGGCCTCTCATCCAGCACTGGTGACTGCAGTCCCCCCTCTCCCCCCTGCATCGTCTGTTACCCCTCTTACCAGTCCTCACCAAAGCACAGCATGAATATTTACACCATGTAATTCTTTGAAAGTATCGGCGGGATCGCACCCTTGTCCTGTGTGGGCCCGTGGCACCCGAGGGAGCAGACCTACCTTTGGGAAATTCTGTGCAGACGTTTATGAAGTCTCAAACCTAAGACCTCCGCAAATAACCATGATGGGAACGCACGTGAGCTATTACAGTTCCTGCGTCTCTCCTTAGTGATCTCTGCCGCATCCGGCATGCTGCCCGAGTACCCCAGTGGCTGGAAAAATGCCCCCGGTGCACCCTGCTTGTGCTGGGCACCGGCACCCCCTTACCTGGCTCCCACTGGCGAAGAGGGGGCGAGGGGCAGGACCCCGAGGCTGGCGAAAACCACGCGTCACCTGATGGCAACGGGCCCGCTGTTTTCCAGCCCCCGGATCCCCCACAAGCCTACTGCAGCCCACGGCCCGTCGGCGCTGCATGCCCCATGATGCTGTAACCATTGGGAGGCCCGCCTCCCCCCCATAAAGAAAATGGCATAGCCTGTACTGTTTAACACATACGCCACAACATTAAAACAAACATTTACACACATAAAATTTACCATAATAATCAGAGACCTTGCCGCTAGGTCACAGTGACACATGAGAATACGGGAGCCACCCGCTCACTTGAATTGTGATGGTTCCCACACTTACGGGCATTGTACCACCCCGATGCAGCACGTGAAGGGCGCCACCACTAACACGGCCCTTGTGGCCGCTCCCCGCTCGCCGTGCTCCAGCACCGATCCGATCGGGAGCCGCCAAGATCCACGGCCTGCGGGGACCCAGTCGGACCGGATCCAGCTGCTACCCTGCCTGCAACCAGTAGCCTCCGATCCGGCACTAGCATGGGTGGGGGGGAGAAGGGTGGTGGCACCGGGCCATGCCGCCTTCGCGAGTGGCCGAAAGTGCCCCCCCTCCTGCGCACATCCAGACTTGGGGCCGCACATATCCCAGGCAGGGTCAGGCCCACGGGGACAGGTAAGCACGACCACTTGGCCTATCCCAGCTTAGATGTACCTACCCGTATTGTGATTGCCCCGGGCCACTGGTGCGCACTCCCAAGCGCCACAATTGAACGGGCCCACGCGGACCTGGAAGGCTGCATGCCCCGCCGCGCGACCGGAACCCCGGAAAGGGTGATCCCTCATTGCCACGAGCCACTGCGCAAGCTCAGGGCACCGAGGGGCAAAGGCGGCCGTGGCAACGCTCGCGCCCCCGGCCCCATACGAGCGGCCTGCCGGCAGAGATCTCGTGCGGGCGCCCCTTTCAAAGAGATAGGCCCGCGTACGGGAAGGGGGACCGCAATGACCAACATCCCGCTCTCCCCGCCCCCATGAGGGGCAGCCACCCCCATTGCCGTCCACCTAGGGGGCAGCCCGCGGGTTATCACGCGCAAACCCTGGGCCCCACTCGGGCCAAAACGCCCAGCCAGGGGGGGCATTCGGCCTACATCGGCTCTGCATCCCCCTCCCCGGTCGGCACCGCCTGGCCCGGTCCGGGCGGGGTGCCGCCGTCATAACCCCTCAGGAGCTGTGGTCCCACCCCCACTGGCGGGTCGTCGCCCAGCCTAAGCCGGTCACGCCCAACCCAAAGGGAGGTGGAGGGGGGGGAGATGTAGACACTCACCGCAATTGAACAGCTCCCAGGGGATCGGGACGGCCGAGAACAGGCAGACGGCGTGTCGACGGCGTGTCCGGCGCGCAAAAGAGGACGTCCGGATGGTGGGGGAGGCATATATACCCCTCCCCTTGTCCTCACGCACAGGAAGTGACGCTGTTAGCGCGCCGCAAACCAGGCTGGGGGACTCCTCCCTGAGTCCCTGCTCATAAGGGGGGTGTGGGGTGCCCCGATGTCACTAGAGGGCTGCCCTCTTTAGTGGCCGCCTGCAGGGGCCTCGGGCAGCCGCATTTCTAACTGTGAATGACAGTTTGGCCTGCCTTTTTGGGCCGGCCAAACAGTAATGCACACTTAACATGTTCTCCACCTGGGTGTATTGCACAGCTTGGGTGGAGAACATGCACAGCCTCCCAGCCCCTGTCTGAGTGCCGAACCACGACGCTCATACCAATCACAACGCTGCTGTAAGGCAGCGTTGTGATTGGCTAGGGGATTCTGGGAGCCTGTGTGCTTCCTGCTGCCAGAGAAGAGGAGAGAGGCGAGGCAGCAGCCGGCCGGCCGGACGTACCAAGGTCTTTTTATGTTTTTTTAATTCCCCCCTCCCTCCCCACCACCCCCTTTGGTAGCAGCCACTAATGTAACACATTATATAAAATAAAAAACAAATATCTGGACCAGAGGTGTCCTCGTACGTTTGGAAGGCCCAGATCTGTACAAGATTTTCTGGCTATTGGTAGAACATAGATATCAATATAAAATCAACTAACTTTCTGATGCTCATTTCAAATGAACTGCTGGGTTATTTATATAGTGATTAAAGCTTCAGATCGTTAGCTAGGTTGATTTTCTTCTTAGAAAAATGCCAAAATTGGAAAATGCATTTGATTACAGTGGGACGAGAGAGATGTACTTTTTAGATATTGTAGACCAGGGGTGTCCAACAAAGGCCCAGGCAGATTGCATCCGACCAAGTGGTTCAGAATAACAACAGACTATGTAAATGAGATCCATTTTGATGATAAACTACAATATTTGTTTAAAAACTACCCTCGTAGATGGACCAGTGCCTAACATGTATTAAAATTACAGGCAAATAAGTATCTTATGGTTAAATGGACTAATGTTTTAACACTGTTGTTGGATAGTCACATTGCTCCAATTGAGTAATCTACATATAAACCGAAGAAATATATAAAACACAAGTGTTTTCCTGAGGTGACCAACAAAAACCTAGAACTGCTACTACAGATCTATGGCACCGTCACTGACATTGCAGAATGACTATAGTAGGTAGTAGATCCAAACTAGAAATGAGTTCCTGCCACAAAAGCTGAGTTATTACAGATGTGCAACAGCTGTTCAATTGAAATCTGTAATAAAAACAACTCTCATTGTTGTAACCGTAACAAAGAACTAACACATAAACACCTCTGGCAATTCTTTGGTAATCTACCTCAGAGACTTGATACCAAATGGGGTTGAGAGCCCTGACGTATTTTATATCTTTCTTATTGTGGCACAACAAGATCTTTAACCTCTAAAAAAGTGTATTGTGCCATTCTCATGCTAGCTCGAAACAACATGACCACATCAATCATGTCCTTAGATCCATCCTTTGGCTCCCAGTAAAGGAAAAAATTATCCTTAAAACACTTTGAATTGTTCACAAGAGTCTATACATCCACACACCAAACTAACATAAAAAACTGTTTGACCCTTACCAACCAAATACATGTTCTGCCACCATGTGTATAGATGTGGAAAGTGTGTTATGACACAGGCAAGTTTTCCTCAAAGTTGGAGGAGTTCTTTTGGCAGGGTTGAAATTATGGAGCTACTATTGAAGACGGTGAAAGTCCCTATCATGGTGATATGTGAACCATAATTCTAAGGGGAAATAATAGGATCAAAAGTGAAAAAAGTGTGCCAAAATGACGTCTAGCTAGATCGGATAATAGTTGGTGTGTTCTGGGAATATCAAAGACTGAATATCGATGGGTCATAATATCAAGACCAGAATATTGAGGGACAAAATATTGATAGGTAAGTTTGTAGATTTTTCTATACCTAGATTTTTCTATACCTATCTCCACATCTTACCATGGTGTAATATATGTCAAGGTACGTAGATATGGAGTTAAAACAGAAAATCCATATCTCCCTCTGCGCACCTGCCTCTTCGATATTTTGTCCTGCGATAATCTGGCCACGATATTGTGACATGTCAATATTTTGGCTTCGATATTCCCTACCACAATCATCATAGTTTTATTTGGGTCAATCAAAAGTAAACTAAGTCAACAGCGGAAATGCTTCAACTCTATTTGGTGATTAACATGTTTCACCCTTCTGTAGATGCCCACCAAGGGCCCAATTACGAGTTGATGTGCTATTTAGCGCACCCGATAAATACCACAGGGTTTGTTATTGATCTTGTGCGATAAATAGCACCTATTATGAGTTTCTGGGGAATAACATGCAGATTTTGTTGCTTAACGTACCAAAATGCACATGATACAGTGATTACATATGATATTCCCTTGTTAAATTTCAGCAGGTTTGACTTGTCGAAATTTAATGAAGGCTGAGGTACTTTTATTGGATGCGTTAAATACCTTCAAACTCATAATTCTGACCCAGAAACAGGGGTTTAAACATGGGTCAGAATACAACAGCACACTTGTAATCAGGCCCTAGGAGGTCAAATGCTTTTTTCATGACCTTGATCCCAAAATGAAATTCCAGTAGCACATCTTCCGGAGGCGTGGTCTGCCAAGCAGCAAGCGGGGGAGTTTCGAGTGCAGAGGACCGCAAGCTGGGATCCAGCACGTCTGGACTAGAACTACCGGGCTCACCATCCCCGAACAGGCAGTCGAACCATCCAAATAGTGTAGTGGGGGGTGATTCACAGAGGTCAAACACAGCACAGTCTGCTCGGAGTGAGCCAACTCACAAGTCCCTCCCACCGCTCCTGCCACTTTACTGCTGCTGCCGCTGCTAGCCGCCATCGGCCTGAAGAAAACAGCTGGCAGTGGGAATGGACCAGGCTCCTGGGGGCTCTCCCACTGCAGATGGAAGCGGCCGGCATTAGGCTGGTGCGGCTTGTCAGCAGCTGGGGGGCCTCCCGCATCCGCCAGTGTCTCCTCCCTGCAGCGTGCAGCGACGCACCACACCGCACTGCAAACGAGAAAAGAGGCACAGAGTTAACCGACGGGGCCTAGAAGGGCCTAGAATGGGGGCACCACTCAACGTGTCCAGGCACCAGGCTCCCATGCCGCAGTGGTAAAGCGGGAAGCGATCAACGGTGTGGCCGAGGTACTGTGCAGTACTAAGGCAGCACTGTAGCCCTATAGCCCCTAACCTGCAGCTAGCTCTATCACAAAGCCAGGCATTTGCCCCTGTGATCGGGTGGCTTCGCTGACTGTGCCGCTCGCCACTGACATCAGAGGCTCGAACCTGAGGAGGATGGTCAAGGGCCCAGAGGGGGAAGGTGGCTCTGAACCCAGGCCTGCACACCACCGCATAACACTGCTTACCACATCTGGGGCACTTGAGAGTCAGGAGCATTCCCCCCGTCTCTTACCAACATCTCCTACCACCTCCATTGGCACAACCCACACGGCGGAGCGCCCACTAGGAGCAATAGTGCAAGGGAGGCAACTGCTGTCAGCAGCTGCGGTGAGCGTGCACCCGCCAAGCTACAGGGGCGACTCGGGCATCAGTCAAAGCCATAGTCAAGTCAAGTCAAACAGGATCTCGCTGGGCTGTGGTTTTGCGACAACAAATGCTCCATAGCCTTCCAGAGGATCCTGTGACAACAAGGCTTCAAAGGTCCCATAGGTCCCGAGACTGCCCTCATCCAACCAAGTTATTAGCACCATCATCACCTTCACCTCTCACAGATTCTCCAGCTCCATAACATACTGGGTACAAGCACAATTCACAGGCCTGGACAGAAGCGACGGAAGCAAGAACAAAATAAGGAGAAGGCAAATTAAAGGAAGGAGCTCAATAGCTCAATCAGACTACCAGCCACCGTGTTACAAGTAGTGCAAACCAGTGGGGACCACCGGCCACAAAATGAGATCAGGGCGATCCTGGGTGGCCGTTACGTCTAGGCCCGTTGGGAAAAAAAGAAAGCAGTGCAAGCCATGTACTACCAGCTCCCAACATAGCGCCGGAACCTCCTCAATTACAATAGAGCAGGACCCAATGATCAGTGTGCCACCAAGAGGAGGGTCGTCAAAACACTCAGCTTCTTCAACTCAACCGAAAAGCTATACGAAATTCAATTTCTTAAATTCTTAAAAAATGTAGGCGCCGCTCTGTACTCAAGCAATGCTGCACTTAAAGGACAACAGTCCCCCCTGCAACCATTACAACCATCACAGCTGCAACAGCCTACCATGGCTCTACTCCATACCCAGCCCAGTGAGGAGGGCTTACCACTAATGGATGATCAGCTCTGCGTCCCTTCACACAGCCACCCAATGGTGAACCCCATAGGTTCAACCCTGCTGACAATAGCTCCACCCTCTCCTTCTTACCATCTCAGACAATCCTCGGCAACATGTGTCGTGCTGATAACAACAAATCAAACCCTGTCCTCAAATCGATGACCAGTATCCCAGCAGCCAGCTGAACAACATGAACAACATGATGGTAAAGCCTCAGAAAACTCAGCATCAGCACCGGCATCTTCTTTGACCATAGCAGTGAGGCTTGAACAGCACGCACAGGTTGCAATTGCCACAATGGAAACAGGCAGATGGGCACATATGCAAGAGGGCACCTACAACAATCAATCCCCTACAGAACCTCCAGCTGCTGAAAGGAGCAGTCAGAACCATAGTCAGAATCCTGTCCAGAAGCTACCTGCAGCCAGTCACCAATTGGCAATAATCCTACTTCAGAACTGAGGCTCCGGCCTCCTAGAGTAAAATATCGACTCCGATAGCATCCGTTGATGTCATCCATCAGGAAGAAGGAAGGGCGATCCTCTCCTATCTGAGTACACAAGAATGGGAGGACATGCTAGCAGCCTTCTCGCCAGACCATCAACCGGGTGCATCTCCCCCTAAGACGACCATGTCCAACACACCCGGCTACAAACAACCCCCAATCAAAGAGTAGCCCAAGGGGGTTGCGAGCTCCAAAGAACAATCAGGCCGTGCTTGGGCTGCCCTCTTAAATACCATGCAACTGTCAGTGGAAACGCTTCAAAACCAGTCCGATAAAATGGACATCCAGCTCTCCTTATTAAACACCCTGGCATTGTTCCCTGCTGGCATTGATGAAAAACTGGGGGAACGTAACTGTCTAATAAAAAGAGACCAATCCGAGGCGCATCTCAGCTGTGGCTGTGGTGAGATTGTGGATAAACTATCGACCCTCCCCTGAATGCTAATCACCATGCTCAAGGACCTGAGGAATGCACCAATCACCACCACATGCACTCCCTCCACGGGCTTGACCTCAAAGCCCGGCCCTGGCCGAGGGGGGTATGCCTACTCAAATAATCGGAACAATCAGCTGGAGGGCTCAGTCATCCAACAAAGAAAGGGGGCTATCGGCACTTCCAAAAAACCACTTACGGCAACCCATGCAGAAACTTACTCCCTAAAGACTAACGCCAAGCAACACCATCAGCAAGAAAGAAAAGGCCGTAACCAGAAACTTCTCGCAAAACAACCAGCCTTCTTCCCCATTGTCCGCCAACAGTGTTCCAAAACAGATACCAACCTGAGTGACATAAGCAACCAAAACAAGGTCTTGCAACAAACTAACATCTGTTCAAACCCAGGAGCTAGGCCTCCTCCCCAGGACACCTATTGAAAAAGAAATCAGGGTCATATCACTGGGAACGACCGCCTATCACAGAGGAAGAGATAACTTAGATTTAAGTCTAGCACTCATTCCAGAGTCCTAACATCACTGACCTCTCCAACGCGGCCTGAGGGAAAGGAGGCACTCCAGGTTGAATTAGATCCAACAGCAGCAAAGGACGAAGTGCCTGAAAAGGACACTACCAAGGGGCCTGGCCAGGAACACCAAGTGACCAATGATCGGCTAAATACTTACGCAAGGCTCACGGATCACAATATGGTCCTGCCCATGACTGCAGGGCATCAATGGCAGGACCCCGACCAGATACCGAAACCATCCTTACCAGGTGCACCAACCAACATGTTAAGGACTGAAATCAAACACAGTTCCTTTACATAGGGGGAGCAACCACAACCCAAGGAGGTTGACCAACTTAATTGCCAACACGCATCTGCGCTACATGCTAGAGAGCCATCTCAGCCTACGCATCTCCAGAACACAACACTGCCTGGTATCATCTCCACACTGCTCAAACCTGACTATACCTCAAAAGGGAATCACAACATCCTGAACCGGAGAAACATCATGAGATTACTACAGGCCACACCTAAACTTGCCAACCTAAATTCAATGGATCTTCTCTCAATAGAGTTTATCCATCCTGAAAATTCGTCAATGCCGGAGGCAACAAGGGCCACATGGAAAACCACTGCAATCACACAGAGAGTATTAGACGAGTATAGTACCTTTAAAGCTTGGGGCATCAGCATCACTACTCACCAAAACCCAGGGTATCCATCACCTCTATTAGTCCCTAGCCCAAGGACCGGAGCCACCAATCCGCCAAGGCCCCCCATTTCAGTGCTCAGAGGGGCCTTGGGGCAATCAACACAGCAAGGGGCAGTCCCAGTAGGTACTCTGCAAGCAATCCCCCGGGCAGCAAAAGCTCCCCGAAGAAGAAGAACCATAACTACAGCTTCAGAAATCCAATGGCAATATTTGCAGAAAGAAGGAGGCAGCAGGTAAAAAACAATCAGCACTCCACCTCTGCTCATGGCATGTCAATGGCTTGGCAACAAAGATCTCGGACCCAGAATTCCTGCAATACCTCAACTCGTTTGACATAATCTTGCTGCAGGAAACAGGCCTCGCAGAACCACTGCATCTACAAGGTTTTCTGTTTTGCCACCCCGGCTGTAAAGGGTGGGAAATTTGGCCACTCCCCAGGAGGGCTGGCAACTTACTTATCTACAACCAGCATAACGTCAGCTGTAATATTTGGCCCTGCCACAGGGATCGCTACAGCAGTTAAGATCTCTCTGTCTCTGTCAGGAGCGCAAGATGACGTAGTGATTGTCAGTACATACATCCCTCCAAAACATAAAACAAAGGACTCAGATAACTTAATCGGCCAACTAACATCCTACATAAGCAATACAGAAACGTCGAACCTCATTCTGTCGGGGGACTTAAATCAATACCTCTTGGGCACGTCGGAAGGCAACAAATCCAGTACCCAATCCCTAAATTGCAACATACTGACCCAATGTGGTTCCACTTATGGAAAGAAGAATAAAAAATGGATGCCTCCTATAGGATCTAGAACATCTTAATCTCAGGGCCTTAAATTGAAGATTTTCTGGAGATTCTCCCCTCGTAGCGAGCCATTACTCTTCATCAACTTGCTCCTTATTGGACTACACGTTTGTAATCCTCTCTCTGTTTTTCCACATACTCGGGTTCAGAATGGGGGACAATGGGGACAGTGATCAACGCCCACAAGAAACCTCCTTATCTGCAACTGCACCTCCCTGCATTCAGTCAGCACCATCCTTGGGGTCCACTTAGATGTCAAACTACAAGAGAATCAAATTTGCGGCCGAAAAAATTGAGCCCCTGTCAGGAACAGCAATCAATCTTCTACACTCACAATCAATAGCAAGAAAGGGCCATGTTACCCTGTTTCCAGTCCAGGGAGGACCTGGCTTGGCAGTTCGGGCTGGACTGTTCCCATGAGGCACAGGGTCAAGACTGATTTGCATATGGCTGGGTTCAAACTGGAATGGCATGGTGAGCAAAAAACGATGGATTTAGGCCCAGATCTCTGTACTGGGGTGAATGAATGACATTGTTCTGCATTCTGTCCATCAATTGTTGTTTTTGCATTTGTCACCCCGAGTGGGACGGGTATGCCCAGACGTGGGTCCCGTGCTCTCCATGCCACTGGAATCAAGCTATCCTGGCTGAAGAGGGGTGAAACCCCGAAACCGGTCCTAGGATGCTTGTTTCCAGTCCAGGGAGGACCTGGCTTGGCAGTTCGGGCTGGACTGTTCCCATGAGGCACAGGGTCAAGACTGATTTGCATATGGCTGGGTTCAAACTGGAATGGCATGGTGAGCAAAAAACGATGGATTTAGGCCCAGATCTCTGTACTGGGGTGAATGTATGACATTGTTCTGCATTCTGTCCATCAATTGTTGTTTTTGCATTTGTCACCCCGAGTGGGACGGGTATGCCCAGACGTGGGTCCCGTGCTCTCCATGCCACTGGAATCAAGCTATCCTGGCTGAAGAGGGGTGAAACCCCGAAACCGGTCCTAGGATGCTTGTTTCCAGTCCAGGGAGGACCTGGCTTGGCAGTTCGGGCTGGACTGTTCCCATGAGGCACAGGGTCAAGACTGATTTGCATATGGCTGGGTTCAAGCTGGAATGGCATGGTGAGCAAAAAAACGATGGATTTAGGCCCAGATCTCTGTACTGGGGTGAATGTATGACATTGTTCTGCATTCTGTCCATCAATTGTTGTTTTTGCATTTGTCACCCCGAGTGGGACGGGTATGCCCAGACGTGGGTCCCGCGCTCTCCAAGCCACTGGAATCAAGCTATCCTGGCTGAAGAGGGGTGAAACCCCGAAACCGGTCCTAGGATGCTTGTTTCCAGTCCAGGGAGGACCTGGCTTGGCAGTTCGGGCTGGACTGTTCCCATGAGGCACAGGGTCAAGACTGATTTGCATATGGCTGGGTTCAAACTGGAATGGCATGGTGAGCAAAAAACGATGGATTTAGGCCCAGATCTCTGTACTGGGGTGAATGTATGACATTGTTCTGCATTCTGTCCATCAATTGTTGTTTTTGCATTTGTCACCCCGAGTGGGACGGGTATGCCCAGAATTGGGTCCCGTGCTCTCCATGCCACTGGAATCAAGCTATCCTGGCTGAAGAGGGTGAAACCCCGAAACCGGTCCTAGGATGCTTGTTTCCAGTCCAGGGAGGACCTGGCTTGGCAGTTCGGGCTGGACTGTTCCCATGAGGCACAGGGTCAAGACTGATTTGCATATGGCTGAGTTCAAACTGGAATGGCATGGTGAGCAAAAAACGATGGATTTAGGCCCAGATCTCTGTACTGGGGTGAATGTATGACATTGTTCTGCATTCTGTCCATCAATTGTTGTTTTTGCATTTGTCACCCCGAGTGGGACGGGTATGCCCAGACGTGGGTCCCGTGCTCTCCATGCCACTGGAATCAAGCTATCCTGGCTGAAGAGGGTGAAACCCCGAAACCGGTCCTAGGATGCTTGTTTCCAGTCCAGGGAGGACCTGGCTTGGCAGTTCGGGCTGGACTGTTCCCATGAGGCACAGGGTCAAGACTGATTTGCATATGGCTGGGTTCAAACTGGAATGGCATGGTGGGCAAAAAACGATGGATTTAGGCCCAGATCTCTGTACTGGGGTGAATGTATGACATTGTTCTGCATTCTGTCCATCAATTGTTGTTTTTGCATTTGTCACCCCGAGTGGGACGGGTATGCCCAGACGTGGGTCCCGTGCTCTCCATGCCACTGGAATCAAGCTATCCTGGCTGAAGAGGGGTGAAACCCCGAAACCGGTCCTAGGATGCTTGTTTCCAGTCCAGGGAGGACCTGGCTTGGCAGTTCGGGCTGGACTGTTCCCATGAGGCACAGGGTCAAGACTGATTTGCTTATGGCTGGGTTCAAACTGGAATGGCATGGTCAGCAAAAAACGATGGATTTAGGCCCAGATCTCTGTACTGGGGTGAATGTATGACATTGTTCTGCATTCTGTCCATCAATTGTTTTTTTGCATTTGTCATCCCGAGTGGGACGGGTATGCCCAGACGTGGGTCCCGTGCTTCCATGCCACTGGAATCAAGCTATCCTGGCTGAAGAGGGGTGAAACCCCGAAACCGGTCCTAGGATGCTTGTTTCCAGTCCAGGGAGGACCTGGCTTGGCAGTTCGGGCTGGACTGTTCCCATGAGGCACAGGGTCAAGACTGATTTGCATATGGCTGGGTTCAAACTGGAATGGCATGGTGAGCAAAAAACGATGGATTTAGGCTCAGATCTCTGTACTGGGGTGACTGTATGACATTGTTCTGCATTCTGTCCATCAATTGTTGTTTTTGCATTTGTCACCCCGAGTGGGACTGGTATGCCCAGACGTGGGTCCCGTGCTCTCCATGCCACTGGAATCAAGCTATCCTGGCTGAAGAGGGGTGAAACCCCGAAACCGGTCCTAGGATGCTTGTTTCCAGTCCAGGGAGGACCTGGCTTGGCAGTTCGGGCTGGACTGTTCCCATGAGGCACAGGGTCAAGACTGATTTGCATATGGCTGGGTTCAAACTGGAATGGCATGGTGAGCAAAAAAACGATGGATTTAGGCCCAGATCTCTGTACTGGGGTGAATGTATGACATTGTTCTGCATTCTGTCCATCAATTGTTGTTTTTGCATTTGTCACCCCGAGTGTGACGGGTATGCCCAGACGTGGGTCCCGTGCTCTCCATGCCACTGGAATCAAGCTATCCTGGCTGAAGAGGGTGAAACCCCGAAACCGGTCCTAGGATGCTTGTTTCCAGTCCAGGGAGGACCTGGCTTGGCAGTTCGGGCTGGACTGTTCCCATGAGGCACAGGGTCAAGACTGATTTGCATATGGCTGGGTTCAAACTGGAATGGCATGGTGAGCAAAAAACGATGGATTTAGGCCCAGATCTCTGTACTGGGGTGAATGTATGACATTGTTCTGCATTCTGTCCATCAATTGTTGTTTTTGCATTTGTCACCCCGAGTGGGACGGGTATGCCCAGAATTGGGTCCCGTGCTCTCCATGCCACTGGAATCAAGCTATCCTGGCTGAAGAGGGGTGAAACCCCGAAACCGGTCCTAGGATGCTTGTTTCCAGTCCAGGGAGGACCTGGCTTGGCAGTTCGGGCTGGACTGTTCCCATGAGGCACAGGGTCAAGACTGATTTGCATATGGCTGAGTTCAAACTGGAATGGCATGGTGAGCAAAAAAACGATGGATTTAGGCCCAGATCTCTGTACTGGGGTGAATGTATGACATTGTTCTGCATTCTGTCCATCAATTGTTGTTTTTGCATTTGTCACCCCGAGTGGGACGGGTATGCCCAGACGTGGGTCCCGTGCTCTCCATGCCACTGGAATCAAGCTATCCTGGCTGAAGAGGGGTGAAACCCCGAAACCGGTCCTAGGATGCTTGTTTCCAGTCCAGGGAGGACCTGGCTTGGCAGTTCGGGCTGGACTGTTCCCATGAGGCACAGGGTCAAGACTGATTTGCATATGGCTGGGTTCAAACTGGAATGGCATGGTGGGCAAAAAACGATGGATTTAGGCCCAGATCTCTGTACTGGGGTGAATGTATGACATTGTTCTGCATTCTGTCCATCAATTGTTGTTTTTGCATTTGTCACCCCGAGTGGGACGGGTATGCCCAGACGTGGGTCCCGTGCTCTCCATGCCACTGGAATCAAGCTATCCTGGCTGAAGAGGGGTGAAACCCCGAAACCGGTCCTAGGATGCTTGTTTCCAGTCCAGGGAGGACCTGGCTTGGCAGTTCGGGCTGGACTGTTCCCATGAGGCACAGGGTCAAGACTGATTTGCTTATGGCTGGGTTCAAACTGGAATGGCATGGTCAGCAAAAAACGATGGATTTAGGCCCAGATCTCTGTACTGGGGTGAATGTATGACATTGTTCTGCATTCTGTCCATCAATTGTTTTTTTGCATTTGTCATCCCGAGTGGGACGGGTATGCCCAGACGTGGGTCCCGTGCTTCCATGCCACTGGAATCAAGCTATCCTGGCTGAAGAGGGGTGAAACCCCGAAACCGGTCCTAGGATGCTTGTTTCCAGTCCAGGGAGGACCTGGCTTGGCAGTTCGGGCTGGACTGTTCCCATGAGGCACAGGGTCAAGACTGATTTGCATATGGCTGGGTTCAAACTGGAATGGCATGGTGAGCAAAAAACGATGGATTTAGGCTCAGATCTCTGTACTGGGGTGACTGTATGACATTGTTCTGCATTCTGTCCATCAATTGTTGTTTTTGCATTTGTCACCCCGAGTGGGACTGGTATGCCCAGACGTGGGTCCCGTGCTCTCCATGCCACTGGAATCAAGCTATCCTGGCTGAAGAGGGGTGAAACCCCGAAACCGGTCCTAGGATGCTTGTTTCCAGTCCAGGGAGGACCTGGCTTGGCAGTTCGGGCTGGACTGTTCCCATGAGGCACAGGGTCAAGACTGATTTGCATATGGCTGGGTTCAAACTGGAATGGCATGGTGAGCAAAAAACGATGGATTTAGGCCCAGATCTCTGTACTGGGGTGAATGTATGACATTGTTCTGCATTCTGTCCATCAATTGTTGTTTTTGCATTTGTCACCCCGAGTGTGACGGGTATGCCCAGACGTGGGTCCCGTGCTCTCCATGCCACTGGAATCAAGCTATCCTGGCTGAAGAGGGTGAAACCCCGAAACCGGTCCTAGGATGCTTGTTTCCAGTCCAGGGAGGACCTGGCTTGGCAGTTCGGGCTGGACTGTTCCCATGAGGCACAGGGTCAAGACTGATTTGCATATGGCTGGGTTCAAACTGGAATGGCATGGTGAGCAAAAAACGATGGATTTAGGCCCAGATCTCTGTACTGGGGTGAATGTATGACATTGTTCTGCATTCTGTCCATCAATTGTTGTTTTTGCATTTGTCACCCCGAGTGGGACGGGTATGCCCAGACGTGGGTCCCGTGCTCTCCATGCACTGGAATCAAGCTATCCTGGTTGAAGAGGGGTGAAACCCCGAAACCGGTCCTAGGATGCTTGTTTCCAGTCCAGGGAGGACCTGGCTTGGCAGTTCGGGCTGGACTGTTCCCATGAGGCACAGGGTCAAGACTGATTTGCATATGGCTGGGTTCAAACTGGAATGGCATGGTGAGCAAAAAAACGATGGATTTAGGCCCAGATCTCTGTACTGGGGTGAATGTATGACATTGTTCTGCATTCTGTCCATCAATTGTTGTTTTTGCATTTGTCACCCCGAGTGGGACAGGTATGCCCAGACGTGGGTTCCGTGCTCTCCATGCCACTGGAATCAAGCTATCCTGGCTGAAGAGGGGTGAAACCCCGAAACCGGTCCTAGGATGCTTGTTTCCAGTCCAGGGAGGACCTGGCTTGGCAGTTCGGGCTGGACTGTTCCCATGAGGCACAGGGTCAAGACTGATTTGCATATGGCTGGGTTCAAACTGGAATGGCATGGTGAGCAAAAACGATGGATTTAGGCCCAGATCTCTGTACTGGGGTGAATGTATGACATTGTTCTGCATTCTGTCCATCAATTGTTGTTTTTGCATTTGTCACCCCGAGTGGGGCGGGTATGCCCAGACGTGGGTCCCGTGCTCTCCATGCCACTGGAATCAAGCTATCCTGGCTGAAGAGGGGTGAAACCCCGAAACCGGCCCTAGGATGCTTGTTTCCAGTCCAGGGAGGACCTGGCTTGGCAGTTCGGGCTGGACTGTTCCCATGAGGCACAGGGTCAAGACTGATTTGCATATGGCTGGGTTCAAGCTGGAATGGCATGGTGAGCAAAAAACGATGGATTTAGGCCCAGATCTCTGTACTGGGGTGAATGTATGACATTGTTCTGCATTCTGTCCATCAATTGTTGTTTTTGCATTTGTCACCCCGAGTGGGACGGGTATGCCCAGACGTGGGTCCCGCGCTCTCCAAGCCACTGGAATCAAGCTATCCTGGCTGAAGAGGGGTGAAACCCCGAAACCGGTCCTAGGATGCTTGTTTCCAGTCCAGGGAGGACCTGGCTTGGCAGTTCGGGCTGGACTGTTCCCATGAGGCACAGGGTCAAGACTGATTTGCATATGGCTGGGTTCAAACTGGAATGGCATGGTGAGCAAAAAAACGATGGATTTAGGCCCAGATCTCTGTACTGGGGTGAATGTATGACACTGTTCTGCAATCTGTCCATCAATTGTTGTTTTTGCATTTGTCACCCCGAGTGGGACGGGTATGCCCAGACGTGGGTCCCGTGCTCTCCATGCCACTGGAATCAAGCTATCCTGGCTGAAGAGGGGTGAAACCCCGAAACCGGTCCTAGGATGCTTGTTTCCAGTCCAGGGAGGACCTGGCTTGGCAGTTCGGGCTGGACTGTTCCCATGAGGCACAGGGTCAAGACTGATTTGCATATGGCTGGGTTCAAACTGGAATGGCACGGTGAGCAAAAAACGATGGATTTAGGCCCAGATCTCTGTACTGGGGTGAATGTATGACATTGTTCTGCATTCTGTCCATCAATTGTTGTTTTTGCATTTGTCACCCCGAGTGGGACGGGTATGCCCAGACGTGGGTCCCGTGCTCTCCATGCCACTGGAATCAAGCTATCCTGGCTGAAGAGGGGTGAAACCCCGAAACCGGTCCTAGGATGCTTGTTTCCAGTCCAGGGAGGACCTGGCTTGGCAGTTCGGGCTGGACTGTTCCCATGAGGCACAGGGTCAAGACTGATTTGCATATGGCTGGGTTCAAACTGGAATGGCATGGTCAGCAAAAAAACGATGGATTTAGGCCCAGATCTCTGTACTGGGGTGAATGTATGACATTGTTCTGCATTCTGTCCATCAATTGTTTTTTTTGCATTTGTCATCCCGAGTGGGACGGGTATGCCCAGACGTGGGTCCCGTGCTCTCCATGCCACTGGAATCAAGCTATCCTGGCTGAAGAGGGGTGAAACCCCGAAACCGGTCCTAGGATGCTTGTTTCCAGTCCAGGGAGGACCTGGCTTGGCAGTTCGGGCTGGACTGTTCCCATGAGGCACAGGGTCAAGACTGATTTGCATATGGCTGGGTTCAAACTGGAATGGCATGGTGAGCAAAAAAACGATGGATTTAGGCCCAGATCTCTGTACTGGGGTGACTATATGACATTGTTCTGCATTCTGTCCATCAATTGTTGTTTTTGCATTTGTCACCCCGAGTGGGACGGGTATGCCCAGACGGGGGTCCCGTGCTCTCCATGCCACTGGAATCAAGCTATCCTGGCTGAAGAGGGGTGAAACCCCGAAACCGGTCCTAGGACGCTTGTTTCCAGTCCAGGGAGGACCTGGCTTGGCAGTTCGGGCTGGACTGTTCCCATGAGGCACAGGGTCAAGACTGATTTGCATATGGCTGGGTTCAAACTGGAATGGCATGGTGAGCAAAAAACGATGGATTTAGGCCCAGATCTCTGTACTGGGGTGAATGTATGACATTGTTCTGCATTCTGTCCATCAATTGTTGTTTTTGCATTTGTCACCCCGAGTGGGACGGGTATGCCCAGACGTGGGTCCCGTGCTCTCCATGCCACTGGAATCAAGCTATCCTGGCTGAAGAGGGGTGAAACCCCGAAACCGGTCCTAGGATGCTTGTTTCCAGTCCAGGGAGGACCTGGCTTGGCAGTTCGGGCTGGACTGTTCCCATGAGGCACAGGGTCAAGACTGATTTGCATATGGCTGGGTTCAAACTGGAATGGCATGGTGAGCAAAAAAACGATGGATTTAGGCCCAGATCTCTGTACTGGGGTGAATGTATGACATTGTTCTGCATTCTGTCCATCAATTGTTGTTTTTGCATTTGTCACCCCGAGTGGGACGGGTATGCCCAGACGTGGGTCCCGTGCTCTCCATGCCACTGGAATCAAGCTATCCTGGCTGAAGAGGGGTGAAACCCCGAAACCGGTCCTAGGATGCTTGTTTCCAGTCCAGGGAGGACCTGGCTTGGCAGTTCGGGCTGGACTGTTCCCATGAGGCACAGGGTCAAGACTGATTTGCATATGGCTGGGTTCAAACTGGAATGGCATGGTGAGCAAAAAAACGATGGATTTAGGCCCAGATCTCTGTACTGGGGTGAATGTATGACATTCTTCTGCATTCTGTCCATCAATTGTTGTTTTTGCATTTGTCACCCCGAGTGGGACAGGTATGCCCAGACGTGGGTCCCGTGCTCTCCATGCCACTGGAATCAAGCTATCCTGGCTGAAGAGGGGTGAAACCCCGAAACCGGTCCTAGGATGCTTGTTTCCAGTCCAGGGAGGACCTGGCTTGGCAGTTCGGGCTGGACTGTTCCCATGAGGCACAGGGTCAAGACTGATTTGCATATGGCTGGGTTCAAACTGGAATGGCATGGTGAGCAAAAAAACGATGGATTTAGGCCCAGATCTCTGTACTGGGGTGAATGTATGACATTGTTCTGCATTCTGTCCATCAATTGTTGTTTTTGCATTTGTCACCCCGAGTGGGACGGGTATGCCCAGACGTTGGTCCCGTGCTCTCCATGCCACTGGAATCAAGCTATCCTGGCTGAAGAGGGGTGAAACCCCAAAACCGGTCCTAGGATGCTTGTTTCCAGTCCAGGGAGGACCTGGCTTGGCAGTTCGGGCTGGACTGTTCCCATGAGGCACAGGGTCAAGACTGATTTGCATATGGCTGGGTTCAAACTGGAATGGCATTGTGAGCAAAAAAACGATGGATTTAGGCCCAGATCTCTGTACTGGGGTGAATGTATGACATTGTTCTGCATTCTGTCCATCAATTGTTGTTTTTGCATTTGTCACCCCGAGTGGGACGGGTATGCCCAGACGTGGGTCCCGTGCTCTCCATGCCACTGGAATCAAGCTATCCTGGCTGAAGAGGGGTGAAACCCCGAAACCGGTCCTAGGATGCTTGTTTCCAGTCCAGGGAGGACCTGGCTTGGCAGTTCGGGCTGGACTGTTCCCATGAGGCACAGGGTCAAGACTGATTTGCATATGGCTGGGTTCAAACTGGAATGGCATGGTCAGCAAAAAAACGATGGATTTAGGCCCAGATCTCTGTACTGGGGTGAATGTATGACATTGGTCTGCATTCTGTCCATCAATTGTTGTTTTTGCATTTGTCACCCCGAGTGGGACGGGTATGCCCAGACGTGGGTCCCGTGCTCTCCATGCCACTGGAATCAAGCTATCCTGGCTGAAGAGGGGTGAAACCCCGAAACCGGTCCTAGGATGCTTGTTTCCAGTCCAGGGAGGACCTGGCTTGGCAGTTCGGGCTGGACTGTTCCCATGAGGCACAGGGTCAAGACTGATTTGCATATGGCTGGGTTCAAACTGGAATGGCATGGTGAGCAAAAACGATGGATTTAGGCCCAGATCTCTGTACTGGGGTGAATGTATGACATTGTTCTGCATTCTGTCCATCAATTGTTGTTTTTGCATTTGTCACCCCGAGTGGGACGGGTATGCCCAGACGTGGGTCCTGTGCTCTCCATGCCACTGGAATCAAGCTATCCTGGCTGAAGAGGGGTGAAACCCCGAAACCGGTCCTAGGACGCTTGTTTCCAGTCCAGGGAGGACCTGGCTTGGCAGTTCGGGCTGGACTGTTCCCATGAGGCACAGGGTCAAGACTGATTTGCATATGGCTAGGTTCAAACTGGAATGGCATGGTGAGCAAAAAAACGATGGATTTAGGCCCAGATCTCTGTACTGGGGTGAATGTATGACATTGTTCTGCATTCTGTCCATCAATTGTTGTTTTTGCATTTGTCACCCCGAGTGGGACGGGTATGCCCAGACGTGGGTCCCGTGCTCTCCATGCCACTGGAATCAAGCTATCCTGGCTGAAGAGGGGTGAAACCCGAAACCGGTCCTAGGATGCTTGTTTCCAGTCCAGGGAGGACCTGGCTTGGCAGTTCGGGCTGGACTGTTCCCATGAGGCACAGGGTCAAGACTGATTTGCATATGGCTGGGTTCAAACTGGAATGGCATGGTGAGCAAAAAAACGATGGATTTAGGCCCAGATCTCTGTACTGGGGTGAATGTATGACATTGTTCTGCATTCTGTCCATCAATTGTTGTTTTTGCATTTGTCACCCCGAGTGGGACGGGTATGCCCAGACGTGGGTCCCGTGCTCTCCATGCCACTGGAATCAAGCTATCCTGGCTGAAGAGGGGTGAAACCCCGAAACCGGTCCTAGGATGCTTGTTTCCAGTCCAGGGAGGACCTGGCTTGGCAGTTCTGGCTGGACTGTTCCCATGAGGCACAGGGTCAAGACTGATTTGCATATGGCTGGGTTCAAACTGGAATGGCATGGTGAGCAAAAAAACGATGGATTTAGGCCCAGATCTCTGTACTGGGGTGAATGTATGACATTGTTCTGCATTCTGTCCATCAATTGTTGTTTTTGCATTTGTCACCCCGAGTGGGACGGGTATGCCCAGACGTGGGTCCCGTGCTCTCCATGCCACTGGAATCAAGCTATCCTGGCTGAAGAGGGGTGAGACCCCGAAACCGGTCCTAGGATGCTTGTTTCCAGTCCAGGGAGGACCTGGCTTGGCAGTTCGGGCTGGACTGTTCCCATGAGGCACAGGGTCAAGACTGATTTGCATATGGCTGGGTTCAAACTGGAATGGCATGGTGAGCAAAAAAACGATGGATTTAGGCCCAGATCTCTGTACTGGGGTGAATGTATGACATTGTTCTGCATTCTGTCCATCAATTGTTGTTTTTGCATTTGTCACCCCGAGTGGGACGGGTATGCCCAGACGTGGGTCCCGTGCTCTCCATGCCACTGGAATCAAGCTATCCTGGCTGAAGAGGGTGAAACCCCGAAACCGGTCCTAGGATGCTTGTTTCCAGTCCAGGGAGGACCTGGCTTGGCAGTTCGGGCTGGACTGTTCCCATGAGGCACAGGGTCAAGACTGATTTGCCTATGGCTGGGTTCAAACTGGAATGGCATGGTGAGCAAAAAACGATGGATTTAGGCCCAGATCTCTGTACTGGGATGAATGTATGACATTGTTCTGCATTCTGTCCATCAATTGTTGTTTTTGCATTTGTCACCCCGAGTGGGACGGGTATGCCCAGACGTGGGTCCCGTGCTCTCCATGCCACTGGAATCAAGCTATCCTGGCTGAAGAGGGGTGAAACCCCGAAACCGGTCCTAGGATGCTTGTTTCCAGTCCAGGGAGGACCTGGCTTGGCAGTTCGGGCTGGACTGTTCCCATGAGGCACAGGGTCAAGACTGATTTGCATATGGCTGGGTTCAAACTGGAATGGCATGGTGAGCAAAAAACGATGGATTTAGGCCCAGATCTCTGTACTGGGGTGAATGTATGACATTGTTCTGCATTCTGTCCATCAATTGTTGTTTTTGCATTTGTCACCCCGAGTGGGACGGGTATGCCCAGACGTGGGTCCCGTGCTCTCCATGCCACTGGAATCAAGCTATCCTGGCTGAAGAGGGTGAAACCCCGAAACCGGTCCTAGGATGCTTGTTTCCAGTCCAGGGAGGACCTGGCTTGGCAGTTCGGGCTGGACTGTTCCCATGAGGCACAGGGTCAAGACTGATTTGCATATGGCTGGGTTCAAACTGGAATGGCATGGTGAGCAAAAAACGATGGATTTAGGCCCAGATCTCTGTACTGGGGTGAATGTATGACATTGTTCTGCATTCTGTCCATCAATTGTTGTTTTTGCATTTGTCACCCCGAGTGGGACGGGTATGCCCAGACGTGGGTCCCGTGCTCTCCATGCCACTGGAATCAAGCTATCCTGGCTGAAGAGGGGTGAAACCCCGAAACCGGTCCTAGGATGCTTGTTTCCAGTCCAGGGAGGACCTGGCTTGGCAGTTCTGGCTGGACTGTTCCCATGAGGCACAGGGTCAAGACTGATTTGCATATGGCTGGGTTCAAACTGGAATGGCATGGTGAGCAAAAACGATGGATTTAGGCCCAGATCTCTGTACTGGGGTGAATGTATGACATTGTTCTGCATTCTGTCCATCAATTGTTGTTTTTGCATTTGTCACCCCGAGTGGGACGGGTATGCCCAGACGTGGGTCCCGTGCTCTCCATGCCACTGGAATCAAGCTATCCTGGCTGAAGAGGGGTGAAACCCCGAAACCGGTCCTAGGATGCTTGTTTCCAGTCCAGGGAGGACCTGGCTTGGCAGTTCTGGCTGGACTGTTCCCATGAGGCACAGGGTCAAGACTGATTTGCATATGGCTGGGTTCAAACTGGAATGGCATGGTGAGCAAAAAAACGATGGATTTAGGCCCAGTTCTCTGTACTGGGGTGAATGTATGACATTGTTCTGCATTCTGTCCATCAATTGTTGTTTTTGCATTTGTCACCCCGAGTGGGACGGGTATGCCCAGACGTGGGTCCCGTGCTCTCCATGCCACTGGAATCAAGCTATCCTGGCTGAAGAGGGGTGAAACCCCGAAACCGGTCCTAGGATGCTTGTTTCCAGTCCAGGGAGGACCTGGCTTGGCAGTTCGGGCTGGACTGTTCCCATGAGGCACAGGGTCAAGACTGATTTGCATATGGCTGGGTTCAAACTGGAATGGCATGGTGAGCAAAAAACGATGGATTTAGGCCCAGATCTCTGTACTGGGGTGAATGTATGACATTGTTCTGCATTCTGTCCATCAATTGTTGTTTTTGCATTTGTCACCCCGAGTGGGACGGGTATGCCCAGACGTGGGTCCCGTGCTCTCCATGCCACTGGAATCAAGCTATCCTGGCTGAAGAGGGGTGAAACCCCGAAACCGGTCCTAGGATGCTTGTTTCCAGTCCAGGGAGGACCTGGCTTGGCAGTTCGGGCTGGACTGTTCCCATGAGGCACAGGGTCAAGACTGATTTGCCTATGGCTGGGTTCTAACTGGAATGGCATGGTGAGCAAAAAAACGATGGATTTAGGCCCAGATCTCTGTACTGGGGTGAATGTATGACATTGTTCTGCATTCTGTCCATCAATTGTTGTTTTTGCATTTGTCACCCCGAGTGGGACGGGTATGCCCAGACGTGGGTCCCGTGCTCTCCATGCCACTGGAATCAAGCTATCCTGGCTGAAGAGGGGTGAAACCCCGAAACCGGTCCTAGGATGCTTGTTTCCAGTCCAGGGAGGACCTGGCTTGGCAGTTCGGGCTGGACTGTTCCCATGAGGCACAGGGTCAAGACTGATTTGCATATGGCTGGGTTCAAACTGGAATGGCATGGTGAGCAAAAAAACGATGGATTTAGGCCCAGATCTCTGTACTGGGGTGAATGTATGACATTCTTCTGCATTCTGTCCATCAATTGTTGTTTTTGCATTTGTCACCCCGAGTGGGACGGGTATGCCTGGACGTGGGTCCCGTGCTCTCCATGCCACTGGAATCAAGCTATCCTGGCTGAAGAGGGGTGAAACCCCGAAACCGGTCCTAGGATGCTTGTTTCCAGTCCAGGGAGGACCTGGCTTGGCAGTTCGGACTGGACTGTTCCCATGAGGCACAGGGTCAAGACTGATTTGCATATGGCTGGGTTCAAACTGGAATGGCATGGTGAGCAAAAAAACGATGGATTTAGGCCCAGATCTCTGTACTGGGGTGAATGTATGACATTGTTCTGCATTCTGTCCATCAATTGTTGTTTTTGCATTTGTCACCCCAAGTGGGACGGGTATGCCCAGACGTGGGTCCCGTGCTCTCCATGCCACTGGAATCAAGCTATCCTGGCTGAAGAGGGGTGAAACCCCGAAACCGGTCCTAGGATGCTTGTTTCCAGTCCAGGGAGGACCTGGCTTGGCAGTTCGGGCTGGACTGTTCCCATGAGGCACAGGGTCAAGACTGATTTGCATATGGCTGGGTTCAAACTGGAATGGCATGGTGAGCAAAAAAACGATGGATTTAGGCCCAGATCTCTGTACTGGGGTGAATGTATGACATTGTTCTGCATTCTGTCCATCAATTGTTGTTTTTGCATTTGTCACCCCGAGTGGGACGGGTATGCCCAGACGTGGGTCCCGTGCTCTCCATGCCACTGGAATCAAGCTATCCTGGCTGAAGAGGGGTGAAACCCCGAAACCGGTCCTAGGATGCTTGTTTCCAGTCCAGGGAGGACCTGGCTTGGCAGTTCGGGCTGGACTGTTCCCATGAGGCACAGGGTCAAGACTGATTTGCATATGGCTGGGTTCAAACTGGAATGGCAGGGTGAGCAAAAAAACGATGGATTTAGGCCCAGATCTCTGTACTGGGGTGAATGTATGACATTGTTCTGCATTCTGTCCATCAATTGTTGTTTTTGCATTTGTCACCCCGAGTGGGACGGGTATGCCCAGACGTGGGTCCAGTGCTCTCCATGCCACTGGAATCAAGCTATCCTGGCTGAAGAGTGGTGAAACCCCGAAACCGGTCCTAGGATGCTTGTTTCCAGTCCAGGGAGGACCTGGCTTGGCAGTTCGGGCTGGACTGTTCCCATGAGGCACAGGGTCAAGACTGATTTGCATATGGCTGGGTTCAAACTGGAATGGCAGGGTGAGCAAAAAAACGATGGATTTAGGCCCAGATCTCTGTACTGGGGTGAATGTATGACATTGTTCTGCATTCTGTCCATCAATTGTTGTTTTTGCATTTGTCACCCCGAGTGGGACGGGTATGCCCAGACGTGGGTCCCGTGCTCTCCATGCCACTGGAATCAAGCTATCCTGGCTGAAGAGGGGTGAAACCCCGAAACCGGTCCTAGGATGCTTGTTTCCAGTCCAGGGAGGACCTGGCTTGGCAGTTCGGGCTGGACTGTTCCCATGAGGCACAGGGTCAAGACTGATTTGCATATGGCTGGGTTCAAACTGGAATGGCATGGTGAGCAAAAAACGATGGATTTAGGCCCAGATCTCTGTACTGGGGTGAATGTATGACATTGTTCTGCATTCTGTCCATCAATTGTTGTTTTTGCATTTGTCACCCCGAGTGGGACGGGTATGCCCAGACGTGGGTCCCGTGCTCTCCATGCCACTGGAATCAAGCTATCCTGGCTGAAGAGGGGTGAAACCCCGAAACCGGTCCTAGGATGCTTGTTTCCAGTCCAGGGAGGACCTGGCTTGGCAGTTCGGGCTGGACTGTTCCCATGAGGCACAGGGTCAAGACTGATTTGCATATGGCTGGGTTCAAACTGGAATGGCATGGTGAGCAAAAAAACGATGGATTTAGGCCCAGATCTCTGTACTGGGGTGAATGTATGACATTGTTCTGCATTCTGTCCATCAATTGTTGTTTTTGCATTTGTCACCCCGAGTGTGACGGGTATGCCCAGACGTGGGTCCCGTGCTCTCCATGCCACTGGAATCAAGCTATCCTGGCTGAAGAGGGGTGAAACCCTGAAACCGGTCCTAGGATGCTTGTTTCCAGTCCAGGGAGGACCTGGCTTGGCAGTTCGGGCTGGACTGTTCCCATGAGGCACAGGGTCAAGACTGATTTGCATATGGCTAGGTTCAAACTGGAATGGCATGGTGAGCAAAAAACGATGGATTTAGGCCCAGATCTCTGTACTGGGGTGAATGTATGACATTGTTCTGCATTCTGTCCATCAATTGTTGTTTTTGCATTTGTCACCCCGAGTGGGACGGGTATGCCCAGACGTGGGTCCCGTGCTCTCCATGCCACTGGAATCAAGCTATCCTGGCTGAAGAGGGGTGAAACCCCGAAACCGGTCCTAGGATGCTTGTTTCCAGTCCAGGGAGGACCTGGCTTGGCAGTTCGGGCTGGACTGTTCCCATGAGGCACAGGGTCAAGACTGATTTGCATACGGCTGGGTTCAAACTGGAATGGCATGGTGAGCAAAAAAACGATGGATTTAGGCCCAGATCTCTGTACTGGGGTGAATGTATGACATTGTTCTGCATTCTGTCCATCAATTGTTGTTTTTGCATTTGTCACCCCGAGTGGGACGGGTATGCCCAGACGTGGGTCCCGTGCTTTCCATGCCACTGGAATCAAGCTATCCTGGCTGAAGAGGGTGAAACCCCGAAACCGGTCCTAGGATGCTTGTTTCCAGTCCAGGGAGGACCTGGCTTGGCAGTTCGGGCTGGACTGTTCCCATGAGGCACAGGGTCAAGACTGATTTGCATATGGCTGGGTTCAAACTGGAATGGCATGGTGAGCAAAAAACGATGGATTTAGGCCCATATCTCTGTACTGGGGTGAATGTATGACATTGTTCTGCATTCTGTCCATCAATTGTTGTTTTTGCATTTGTCACCCCGAGTGGGACGGGTATGCCCAGACGTGGGTCCTGTGTCTCTCCATGCCACTGGAATCAAGCTATCCTGGCTGAAGAGGGGTGAAACCCCGAAACCGGTCCTAGGATGCTTGTTTCCAGTCCAGGGAGGACCTGGCTTGGCAGTTCGAGCTGGACTGTTCCCATGAGGCACAGGGTCAAGACTGATTTGCATATGGCTGGGTTCAAACTGGAATGGCATGGTGAGCAAAAAAACGATGGATTTAGGCCCAGATCTCTGTACTGGGGTGAATGTATGACATTGTTCTGCATTCTGTCCATCAATTGTTGTTTTTGCATTTGTCACCCCGAGTGGGACGGGTATGCCCAGACGTGGGTCCCGTGCTCTCCATGCCACTGGAATCAAGCTATCCTGGCTGAAGAGGGGTGAAACCCCGAAACCGGTCCTAGGATGCTTGTTTCCAGTCCAGGGAGGACCTGGCTTGGCAGTTCGGGCTGGACTGTTCCCATGAGGCACAGGGTCAAGACTGATTTGCATATGGCTGGGTTCAAACTGGAATGGCATGGTGAGCAAAAAAACGATGGATTTAGGCCCAGATCTCTGTACTGGGGTGAATGTATGACATTGTTCTGCATTCTGTCCATCAATTGTTGTTTTTGCATTTGTCACCCCGAGTGGGACGTGTATGCCCAGACGTGGGTCCTGTGCTCTCCATGCCACTGGAATCAAGCTATCCTGGCTGAAGAGGGTGAAACCCCGAAACCGGTCCTAGGATGCTTGTTTCCAGTCCAGGGAGGACCTGGCTTGGCAGTTCGAGCTGGACTGTTCCCATGAGGCACAGGGTCAAGACTGATTTGCATATGGCTGGGTTCAAACTGGAATGGCATGGTGAGCAAAAAAACGATGGATTTAGGCCCAGATCTCTGTACTGGGGTCAATGTATGACATTGTTCTGCATTCTGTCCATCAATTGTTGTTTTTGCATTTGTCACCCCGAGTGGGACGGGTATGCCCAGACGTGGGTCCCGTGCTCTCCATGCCACTGGAATCAAGCTATCCTGGCTGAAGAGGGGTGAAACCCCGAAACCGGTCCTAGGATGCTTGTTTCCAGTCCAGGGAGGACCTGGCTTGGCAGTTCGGGCTGGACTGTTCCTATGAGGCACAGGGTCAAGACTGATTTGCATATGGCTGGGTTCAAACTGGAATGGCATGGTGAGCAAAAAAACGATGGATTTAGGCCCAGATCTCTGTACTGGGGTGAATGTATGACATTGTTCTGCATTCTGTCCATCAATTGTTGTTTTTGCATTTGTCACCCCGAGTGGGACGGGTATGCCCAGACGTGGGTCCTGTGCTCTCCATGCCACTGGAATCAAGCTATCCTGGCTGAAGAGGGGTGAAACCCCGAAACCGGTCCTAGGATGCTTGTTTCCAGTCCAGGGAGGACCTGGCTTGGCAGTTCGGGCTGGACTGTTCCCATGAGGCACAGGGTCAAGACTGATTTGCATATGGCTGGGTTCAAACTGGAATGGCATGGTGAGCAAAAAAACGATGGATTTAGGCCCAGATCTCTGTACTAGGGTGAATGTATGACATTGTTCTGCATTCTGTCCATCAATTGTTGTTTTTGCATTTGTCACCCCGAGTGGGACGGGTATGCCCAGACGTGGGTCCCGTGCTCTCCATGCCACTGGAATCAAGCTATCCTGGCTGAAGAGGGTGAAACCCTGAAACCGGTCCTAGGATGCTTGTTTCCAGTCCAGGGAGGACCTGGCTTGGCAGTTCGGGCTGGACTGTTCCCATGAGGCACAGGGTCAAGACTGATTTGCATATGGCTGGGTTCAAACTGGAATGGCATGGTGAGCAAAAAACGATGGATTTAGGCCCAGATCTCTGTACTGGGGTGAATGTATGACATTGTTCTGCATTCTGTCCATCAATTGTTGTTTTTGCATTTGTCACCCCGAGTGGGACGGGTATGCCCAGACGTGGGTCCCGTGCTCTCCATGCCACTGGAATCAAGCTATCCTGGCTGAAGAGGGGTGAAACCCCGAAACCGGTCCTAGGATGCTTGTTTCCAGTCCAGGGAGGACCTGGCTTGGCAGTTCGGGCTGGACTGTTCCCATGAGGCACAGGGTCAAGACTGATTTGCATATGGCTGGGTTCAATTTGGAATGGCATGGTGAGCAAAAAAACGATGTATTTAGGCCCAGATCTCTGTACTGGGGTGAATGTATGACATTGTTCTGCATTCTGTCCATCAATTGTTGTTTTTGCACCCTTTTCCTGTGCCACAGCACAAGCCGCAGTAGAAAAAAGCACTTTACAACCACCTGCACGGCGGTTGTATCCTGATAGGACAGGTGGGACTGCCGACTCATTGTCGGACGGTCACCTGCCCAATACGATGTCGGTCGACGGTCCGACTGACCGCCATCGTAATGAATGCCACAGTTTTTTATTTTAAATGTGTAATTTAACTTTTTAAAATTTAGTTAGTAAATTATAATGTGGTTGCGGGTCATTGGGATTTTAGGGGTTTAGAGTGGGAAGTCAATTCATTTATAATTATTTTCATTTTGAATGTTAATTAATCTTTCATGGTAAATTAAATAATAAGTTATAAATTATGTATGACATTTTTTTACTGGTTTAGTTGTTATATTATATTTTTATATTGTTCTGTTTGTACCAGAGTAGGGTAGAAATTTATTTAAGTAATAATATGGTTTTAATTCATTTATAATATGATTTAATTGTTAAAATTATATTTAATGATGTATATTTTTATTTGCTTACTTATTATGTAATTTAATGATATTATTTTGAATAATTTATTAATACATTGTGGGTGTGGTTAATAAAAATATTAGTAAAATGTACTTTTTTTATTTTTTATTATATTTTATGTGTTATTTAAGTAATATCAATCAATCAATCAGGGATTTGGGAAGCGCGCTACTCACCCGTGAGGGTCTCAAGGCACTGGGGGAGGGGGGGTCATGCAGCTCCGAGTCAGCTGAAGAGCCAAGTCTTGAGGCTTTTCCTGAAGGTGTGCAGAGTGTGATATAGTTTTAACACATTCTAATTTAATATTTTTGGGGTCTTATTTTGGATTATTGGTAGGGAAGTGATTTTTATTTTAAGTAATTTTTTTTTATTATGCTTATTTTGTATTTTAACTTTTTTCTCAAACATATTTAGTATGTATTGTTTAGATATAATTTTATTTAATATTTTTTGTTGTTATCTATTTAAATGCTTTCTACAAGATGATTATGAGTTGGAACAGTAGTCGGAAACCCCACTGAAGTCCAACACTTTCCCTACTGTTGCTTAGATTGTAGCGGGAATAGTAAATCTAACCCTTCCGAAGTCCAACACTTTCCCTACTGTTACTTAGAGTGGAGTGGGAATAGTATATCTAACCCCACGAAGTCTAGAACTTTCCCTGTTTTTGCTTAGGCTAGAATGGGAATAGTAAAACTAATCTATCCAAAGTCCAAGACTTTCCCTACCGACTGCAGTAGTAGAGTGCCACAGAGTCGATTACAGCGTTGCACAGTGGACTGGCCTGGGGCAGAGTAGAGTGCAGTAGCATATGGTAGAGTGGAGTGGGGTAGACTATGATAAAGTTGAGGGGCCTAGATTAGTGTACAGTGGAGTGGCGTAGAGTGCAGTAGTGGAGGCCAGTTGAGTACAGTTGAGCAGTGTGTGATAGAGTAGAGTATAGTAAACTAGGGTGGAGTGGGGTAGAGGGAATTGCATAGAATGTCATAGAGTGTCATAAAATGGTATAGAGTAAAGTAGAGTACTGTACAACGGCATTGAATTGAGTACATTGTTGTACTGTGTGGTGCCATAGAGTGGAGTATAGTGTGGTAGAGTGGAGGGTTGTAGACTGTTGTTGAGTTGAGTATAGTGTTGAACGGAGTACAGTTAAGTGGTGTGGAGTGGAGTTGGATACAGTGGAGTGGCATACAGTGCAGTAGCGTACAGGGGAATAGCGTACAGTAGAGTTCTGTAGAGTGGAGTGGGGTACAGTGGAGTGGCTTATGGTGCATTGGAGTAGAGGGGAGTGGCATATAGTGGAATTTAATAAAGTGGAACGGCTTAGAGTGTAGTGGGTTAGAGTAGAGTGGCAAATAGTGGAACAGTGGAACCTGGAGTGGCATACAGGGGAGTGGAGTAGAGTGGAGTGGCATACAGTGAAACAGCACACAGTAGAGTAGCGTACACTGAAATAGCATTGAGGGGAGTGGCATACAGTCGAGCATTGTACAGTGGAGTGGGGTACAGTGGAGTAGCGTACAAAAGAGTGGCGTACAGTAGAGTGTGGTAGAGTGAAGTGGCATAGATTTGAATACCATAGAGTTGAGCGGGCTAGAGTTTAGTTGCGCACACTGTAATAGTGTATAGTGGAATTACATTGAGTGGAATGGGGTATAGTGGAGTGGCATAGACTGAAGTTGAGTGGCGCAGAGTTTGAAAGCATACAGTGGAATGGTGAAGAGTGGAATGGCATAGAGTGGAGTGTGATAGAGTGGAATATCATACAGTGGAGTAGTGTTGAATGGAGTGGCATAGAGTGGAGCGGCATATAGTGGAGTGAGGTACAGTATGGTGGCATACAGTGGAATAGTGTAGAGTGGAGTGGTGTGGAGTGGCATAGAGTGGAGTGGCACAGAGTGGAAAAGCTTATAGTTAAGTGGTGTAGAGTTAAGTAGTGTAGAGTGGAATAGCATAGAGTGGAATGGCGTAGAGTGGAATAGCAGATAGTGGAGTGGCATAGAGTAGAGTGGCGCAGAGTTGAGTTGCATAAAGTGGAGTAGCGTAGAGTGGAGTTGCAAACAGTAGAGTAGCATAAAGTGGAGTGGTGTAGAGTGGAGTTGCATTCAGTGGAGTAGCGTAGAGTGGAGTTGCGTCCAGTGGAGTGGCGTAAAGTGGAGTGGCGTAGAGTGGAGTGGCATAGCATGGAATAGCGTAGAGTGGAGTGGCATAAGAGAAGTGGCATAGAGTAGAGTGGCGTACAATGGAGTGGCATAAAGTGGAGTGGTGTACAGTGGAATAACGTACAGTAATGTGGCGTACTGTGGAGTTACATACAGTGGTATAGCGTACAGTGAATTGGAGTATAGTGTAGTAGCATACAATGGAGTGGCGTAGAGTGGAGGTGTGAACAGCGGAATAGAATGGAGTGTCACAGAGTGGAGTTGCGTGCTGTGGAATAGCATAGAGTGGAGTAGCGTACAGTGGAGTGCCATGGACTGGAATGGCATAGAGTGGAGTGGCGCAGAGTGGAATAGCGCAGAGTGGAGTGGCGTACAGTGGAATAGCATATAGTAGAGCGGCGCACAGTTCAGTTGCATATGGTGGAATAGCATACAATGGATTGACATACAGTGTAGTGGCATACAGTGGAGTGGTGTAGAGTGCATTGACGTAGAGTGAAGTGTGGTAGAGTGTCTGGCATACAGTGGAATAGTGTACAGTGTAGCGGCATAGAGTGGAGTGGCATAGAGTGGAGTGGAGTGGTGTAGAGTGCACTGGTTAGAGTGGCTTGAGGTACACTGTAGTGGTTCACAGTGGAATAGAGTAGAGTGGAGTGGCATAGGCTGGAATATCATAGAGTGGACTGGCGTACAGTGTGCTGAGTAGAGTGGAGTGAGGTACAGTGTAATGGTGTGCAATGGAATACTGTAGACTGGAGTGGCGTACAGTAGAGTAGCCTGGAATGGAGTAGTGCAGAGTGTAATACTGAAGAATGGAGTGTTGTGGAGTGGAGCTGGGTAGAGTGTAGTGGGGCAGACTGTAGTAGCATACACTGTAACAGCGTAGAGTGGAGTCACGTAGAGTAGAGTGGCATAAAGTGGAGTGGCAACACAGGGTTGTATGACAGAATATTGTGAACAAGAATATCGACTGACATTAAAGGCCTGATTATGAGTTTGGTGGTGAGGGAGCGGTCCGCTACGCCGGCAGCCCGCACTGCCAAACCCGTGTGCCCGCTGCCCACCAGATTACAAGTTTCCTTGTGTCTGATGAGCTTTTTTTGGTGGTCCCATGGCGGGGCTTCTAAAAATGGGCACCGCAATGGGAATGCCCAAAAAAGTTTCTGCACGGCATGGACTGCACTGACAGCCTTTTCATGGAGGAAAGACCTCAATGACACAGTTAGCGGTCCTGAAACTCGTAATATGCATGGCGGTGCCGCACTGGCACCGCCAGCATATTACTGAGGCCCTGACCGCCGCGACACCATCAGGGAATGGTGGTTTCCTTGTGGCTGCGGCAGGGCAATGGCTGTCCGACTGCCAAAGTTGTGATATGGCGGTCGGACAACTGATGTGGCGGTGGCTGGACTGCCAAACTCGTAATTAGGCCCTAAATAGTTCTATATATATTTATTTATGCAGTATGTCTCCGGTCTCTCTTTGCAATCATCCACGCTGAGACAGGAGCACGGACACCAATTTAAAGTGCAAAAAATTATTTTATTCTTCTAACAGCAGCTATCGGCCATAACGCGTTTCAGCCCCGAAGGGCCTTGATCACATGACGCGCACACAGCTGTGCTACCACTTTTTATGTGATTTTTTTCTTAAAGTGCTCAGTGCTATTGGCCTGCAATCATAGACATAGGAAACAGACTCCGCTTGTATTGTATCTTTCTACAACTCATAGTTTTCGATTGTTTAAAACATGTGAGTTTGTTTTTAAGTCTTTACGCTTAACAATTGCAACTAACATAGTTTGTCCGCATCCATGTGTAAATACATAAAATCAGATGAAATTAATGTTTATGCGTTAACAATTGCAACTACCATAATTTGTCCACATCCATGTATAAATACATAAAATCAGATAAAATTAATGTTTATGCGTTAAGATCACATTTGAATAAATATCAAAATTCTGTACAATAAATACTGTGCAAATTCGCAAATTCGGTCTGTAAACAAAGTATATGTAAACCTTCTGACTGTCTAGAAAAGTACTATATCTAATGTAGGCCCGTATAAAGTGCATGTGCCTAAAAAAACTTTTTTGTGTTGCTAAAAATGTGACTTGTGATAGCTAAAAAACTGTGAAATTCTAAAAACTGGGAAGGGAGCGGGTCTTTTTTAGGGGATTTTTTTCGACTGATGTTGTTTAAGCGATGTTTTATCAATTCATGTGAATACATACTTCATATTGTGCGGTTTGGCACCTCCACTTTCCATATCCGCCCTTCTGCCTGATGTTTATAAGCAGGTATATAAATCTTCCGTGGCGTTTAGACCCCCAGGGTATTTGGAATCTAGGTCAAGGATGTACCTTGTTTCTAGTTTACGTAACATCCATTCCCTGTTCCCCCCTCTTTTACTGGGTACTATGGAGTCAATCAGATAGTATTTCAAATCTGTGGGATCTGAGTCGTGGTGTTCCATAAAGTGGCGTGCCACAGGGTATGTCATATCTTTTTTTTTAATAGCCCTTATGTGCTGGAGTATCCGTTTGTGGCCTTGGAGTATAGTACTCCCTACGTACCGTAGGCCACATGGACACTCCAGCACATATATGACATGATCTGTCTTGCATGTGAGTGGCTTCATGATGGTTCTTTCATGATCCCCGAATGGAATTCTATATGATGTTTTGTTTAGGCCATGTTGGCATGCTTTACATAGCTTGCAACGAAAAAATCCTTTGCGTTGCGCAAGCCATGAGGTGCCTGTTTGGGTTTCCAGATTGTTTTTGACTAGACTATCACGCATAGCCCTTGCCCTACTATATGTAATAGATGGGTTTCTAGGAAGTAGGTGGCCTATAGTGGGATCATTCAGAATGAAAGGCCAATTTCTTTTGATAATTTGTTTAATGGCCTTCTCTTGAGCGCTGTATTGTAATATCATTCTGAATTCATTCATGTTATCTCTCTTATTTTCTTCTTTTGTATCTATTTCTTGCTTCTGTGTTTTTGACTTGGTTAGCAAGTCAGATCTGTTGGCTAAATTGCTTTTCTTGATAGCCCTGTTAATACATTTTTGGAATAGCCCCTTTGTAAGAACCTGATTTTAACTGCCTGTTGCGCTTTCTTGAAGTCATCCTCATTACTACAAATTCTTTTCATTCGCAACATCTCACCGTATGGAATACTTTGTATGAGATGGCACGGGTGTGAACTTGACGCATGTAGTACTGCATTCCCCGCTGTTTCCTTTCTATAGGCCTTAGTTTCCAACTTGTTATTTTTAACATAGATCTGAACATCTAAAAAGCTCACCACATCAGTGCTAATGTTTGCGGTAAATTTCAAATTGATTTCATTTACATTAATTTTGTCTATGAACTCTTTTGCGCCAGACAGGGGCCCCTGCCACACCACAAAAAGATCATCGATATAACGTAACCAGAGTTTCACATTCCCGTTGTATTCTTTTGTGTATAGTTTTTTGAGTACCAGCTCCTCCCACCAGCCCATGTGTAAACACGCATAGCTGGGGGAGAAGCTGGCACCCATCGCCACACCACGTAGCTGCTGGTACAAAGTGTTTTGGAACATGAATATATTATTGTAGAGGCAAAATTCCACCATGCTTAATAACATTTTGCTGTGATTATACAAGTGTCCTGGTCTGGTATTCAGATAATGTTGCAGTGATCTTAGACCATCAAGATGGTTAATACTTGTATATAAAGCAGAGACGTCAAGTGTTATAAGTAGATAATCCTCCTGCCATACGAAATCCTGTATTTTGTTCAGAAAGTCGCTGGTGTCCCTGACGTAGGACAGTAATTGGCAAACATATTCTTGTAAAAAGAAATCCACATATTGTGATGACGTTTCTAACAGGCTGTTGCGTGCTGATATTATTGGACGCCCTGGTGGATTGGTCGGATTTTTGTGTATTTTAGGTATGAAATATATTACAGGAACAGTTGGATTTTCATTCTTCAAAAACTTGTATTCCTGCATAGATATTAAACCTGCACTCTTCCATGACAAAAGCTTGCTGTAATATTCGTGATACATGGTTTTTAATGATATCCTATCTGATTTCTTGTAGCATGCTTTGTCTTGTAGCTGGCTCATGGCTTCTGTCACATATGCCTCCTTGCCCCAGATGACCAAATTTCCCCCTTTGTCTGAGTTACGTATTATAATGTTTGGATTATTCTTCAATTTTGTTATTAATTGATTGTATCGATGTTGTTGGGAATTGTATTTGAGTTTATTTCTTCTTTGCATATCATGTACCTTGTGGTTTAGTTGTTTTATTCCCTTGGTTACATGTTCATGAAATATATCAATTGCATCTTTTATGGTAATTGGATTGAATGTTGATCTGGGTTTGAATGGTGTTTGAATTTGTTCATGTGCCAATATCATTGTCTCAGTTGTTGTATCATAATTGTGCTGTGTTGTGGCTTGTGTGCTTGTAGTTTCACTTTCTCTGGCTAGATCCTGTAGATCCTTAAGTGTCGATAGGTCAGATATCGTTAGGTTTAAAGAAGGTGATTGCAAGATCGATGTTTCTCTTTCTTGTGTTGCATCCGATGTCTTGTTTTGTAATAGATGAAATTTCTTGAGTTTCAGTTTTCATACACTTTTGAAAACATCCATGCGTGTGATGGCATAGTTAAAAGTACTTTCGGGGCAGTACGATAGACCCAAAGATAATAATTGTTCCTCCGCTTTGTCTAGGTCTATTTTAGCAAGGTTGATTATTGTTTTGTCAATATTGCCAATTTCTGTTAATTTCTCTTCCATCTGCGATTGTTCGGTTTCCTGTTGGTGTTGTTTGCGCTTTCGTTTCGCTTTTCTCCTTTCTCTGCGTTTCCTGGATCCGCTTTTGTTTTGTTTGTTTGAGTTCTCGGGCGCAGTGTCTGTCTGCGCACCTCCACTAAAAAATCCAGTTCTTCGACTAATGATAGTTTGGATGGAATGGCTGCAGCCCCTGCCTGATATGATTCTTGTTCAGCCTCACTTTCCAAAGCCGAACTTAAGTCAGAATTGGACGTGTTCACATATTTTTCCCTTGCGCTTTGACTGCTAGATGTTGTAGCCTTTGCCCCTCCAAATTTGGATACTTTCAGCGTGTCGTATTTTCGGGCGAATGTGAAAATCCTCCCACACTCGTAATCCATTTTGTCTCTATGAAATTTGAATACTTTTCTTTCCCGAATTTCTTCCTCTTCCTTACGTAATCTTTTAATCATCTCGTCTCTCATTTTTTCCACTTCTGAATTCCGTCCTAATGTATTCAGTTCTTTTTCTATTTCCTCAATTTGTTCCTGTAGTTTAATATTTATTTATATGTACACATATACATAAAACAACATTAATTAAACAATTTGTAATACATTTAATCAAAAATAATAACAGTAAAGGGAAAAATTGCTCTTTTTACTTTACTGTTAATATTAAATTAAACATATTAATAAAATGGTGGGCATATATATATATATATATATATATATATTATTATTTTTAATTTAATTTTTTTGTTCGATATTTTGTTCCACTTTATTTTTGGCACAATATTTTTATCATCTACATTTTAAATATAGAAACGCAGGAGGTTATTTACAAGCCCCTTGCGCCGCCGGTGCGTCTCTTTTTGTGACGCACCGCCGGCGCATTTTCCTGTCCCATATTTACAAGGACAGGAAAAGCAATCCTGCGTAGCTTTTCCTTTCCTTGTAATACAGCCCCTTTACATGCAGCACTTTGCCTGAAAGGGGCATTGCGTGGGTGTTGCTTTTGGTGTTCCCATGCAACACCCATGGAACCTGACACATTTCCAGATTTGCGAGAAATAGTAAGCCTGGAAATACGTCTGAATGCTATGCCTCCCCAAGGGTGGGGGGGGGGTAGGGAGGCGCAACGAGGAGAAACATATTCATTTCTCCTCGTCTTTTTCCTCTTGCTATGCGTGCTGCAATCTGCAGCACACATAGAATGAGGAAATCACCTCTGGTGATTGTTTATGCACATAAACAATCATTTAAAAAAATGACGTTTTGCAAGTTCCATGTGTGCTAATGCAGCACACATAGAATTTGAAAAATGCCATTTCAGATTGTTTATGTGCAGGAAGGGAAACCTTACTGCACATAAACAATCATCCCCGTGACGCAGGCATCCTTGCACCATGGTGCAAGGGTGCTTGCGTCGGCGCATGGCAGCCAATTGTGCGCCAGCGCAGGGGAAAGCAAAGGGATGTGACATATCATTGCAAATATGTCGCATCCCTGTGCTTTGAAAGTGCTGCAGCGTGGCGCAGCCAAAGGGCTTGCGGTGCCGCGTTGCGGCACTTTCCTGTAAATGAGGTCCGATATTTTTTACACAATATTCATGTCAGTCGATATTTTTGTCCATGAAATTCTGTTATACAGCCTTGTATATGAAACGATCTCTTTATGAATGCCCAGAGAATGTCAAATTTTGGAATGCAAATATTTTGTTGCTACCTTTTATAGAAGAAAACACATTCTAGCATGTTTAGATCATTTTCAGACACTAGAAAAAGGCAAATCACCAATATTAGCTTTCACCAAAATAATAGCACTGTGGGGGGAAAAGAGAATATATTTCACCAGGATAACTTTCATATAAAGAAATTTCTGAAGGATGGAAGGCGGCCATGCTCAATTGTTAAATATAGGGCTCGGCAACACTGGTGGAAACCTTTAGCAGTGAAAAGATTAAATAAGCCTTTGGTGCAATTTTATAAGTTTAGGTATCATGCTTAAAACACTTTAAAATAACTGCACAACGTTTAAAGTTCAATATAGACGATAATATCTAGAGGAATGACAAAAAACACTGAGCTACGATGGTTAATTCACATAAATATTCTGTGAACTGGTTTTAGAATTTCCTATAATTGTTCTTGGAGTCCTACTAATAAAGTGACTTGAAACCATATTTACGAGACCACATTTATTGGGGTCATGGTCTGTACATTTAGAACTGTTGATTTTATGACCCAAAACACTTAAACCAGGCTGGCTGAATCTCAACAGAAATTAAACTATGCATTGAAAATGATAGTTTCCTTTCGTGAAATGCGCTGATTTTAATCAGAACTCAGATTAGAACTAGAAGATATATGACTTAACCACAGCAGCAAACAAGTAATTTGAGATGCACATTCTATCGAAATATATTTTCTGTCGGCCTTTACACTTTTTGTAACAGTGTAGTCAAACACCAGTGTTTCAAATAGGTTTCACAATTAGGTTTTAAAAACTTGCACAGTCAAGGTGTCAGCTCTTGGTTGGTTTGAGTCAGTGTTTCGGTTCTGTTGGTACACTGGCTATAGCCTCTCTGTGGACGGTGAATGCATTGTGCCAGGCCTAACTGTAGACTTTAGTGTTTAATGGAGCCGAATTTAGCCTTCACTTTACTAAAACATACGTTCACACATAATACTATATGAAAATGTAATTCTTAAGGCCCTGCGTACCCCCGTGCTCTATCTTTTAGGCAGGCATCTTTATAGGAGTTAATTGTGCTGTGTGAGTGAAGGATGACTGGAAATTAATCCTTGATTAGAAGGGGGCAGTAAAAATGGAGGGATTGTTTGCACCCTGTAGATACTGATAACCCCTTGCTGCATTATTTAAATGATGTGGCTAAAATTCTCAGCTTTTCTGTGGTAAATGAGGAATTACGTGAAGCATCGGCATTTCCAGCACTGAATTCTGCATGCATTTGAAATTAATGCATATTTTTCTCAAGTAATTTTCAACACATTTGACCTGACGAATTTTGCCAGGGGTGCATTGCGGGAGGTGCAATAATTACAGCATTATTCAGAATTCTGATCCCTGCACAAAATCAAATTTGCATAGGACTCGCAGTTTAACACCACTGATTGCAACCAGCCTTAGAGCAAACCTGTTTCTTGTCCTGGCTTAACCCTTGCTTTTTCTTTGCTAAAAGAAGGGAGTTATACTGGGATGGGCTAGGAGGCACAACTAGTTTGAGACTTCTGTTTTAACCTGAAATGAAATGCAGTGCACTTGTCACCAATAGAGCTTTGTCAAATATAGCTGATGGCATAATCCGCCTGATTATCAGGCCTAGTATAAGGTTGTCGTCACAGCACTATATCTCCTACTTTAGAGCACTTTACTCAAAACTGAGATGGAGGAAAATCCTTCAGCAGAGACAAGAAGAAAAATGATTTAGGAAATTCTAAATTACCATAGATTAGAACTTGCAGAACAATTCTTTCCAGTTCATTTGCTTCTTTGAATAGTTGAATCAATTTCAAAGAGTCTACAGATAGGTCTGTTACAGTTTGAACTAGCTTGTGTTGCACACGACTGCTCTGCTTCCTGTAGCTCAGTTCACTTGCTTTTAGGGCCATCGCTTGCTATAGGTGAGGGCGTCAGAGGTGTGGTTGGTTCCACAAAAGATCAGCGTCTCAAAGGAGGGGGTCATCCATTTTCTCTCCTCTGGTTTCCTGCACAGATCCAGGAGAGACATAGGACCCGATTACAACTACGCCGTGTCGTAGATGGTGGTGCGGGCAACTTGGGTGGTCGGACTGCCATTGCACTGCCGCAACCGCCAGTGATCAGAGATCCCTGGTGGTGGTGTGGCGGTCTTGAGGCCGCAATATGCTTTGCGGGACCACCTCGGTCCCCCAAGCATATTATGTGTTTCCACTCCACCATGGTTTTCATGGCAGTTCCTATTCCATTCCTACAGGGCCCTCTGTTGTCTCAGGGCCATGGGGGGGGAGGGGAGCATGCAGAGGGGCACATGTTGTGCTCCCCTGTGTTCATGCACTCCAGTCCATGCAGTGCAGGTACTGCCTTTGACGTTCCCATTGCGGTGCCTATTTCATAGGCAGTGCCGTGGGATCACTAAAGAATCACCCACCAGTGATTGTAAAAGTCGTAATCTAGCGGGCAGTGTGCACATGGGTTTGTTGGTGTGGAAGCGGGGCTGCGGCGTGGCAGTCCTGCTCCCACACCGCCAAACTGGTAATAGGGCCCATAGTGTCTGACTCTAAGATATGAATGTTGAACTACTTCTTTTCCCAGCTAGGAATATGGGTAAGGATTCACATGTTTGAGCCGCCTCTTGTGGAGCCCTGTTTTGAAAGGGAGACTCAACTGCCCCATTTGGTGAGTTAATATAGTTTTTCTTTTAATTATCAGTACCACTGAGCTCCTGTGGGAGTCCTGTGATACCAACTTTCCGGATACACTTCACTTTTTAACTCCTTCATGACCATCCTGGACATCTCTTTAAACAAGAATTTCTTGGGAAGAGCTGAACAGATTTACACCAAATCACAAAAAGCAATTTTCTATGTAAAGTTCTAAATTTTTTCCAGCATTGGTGTAATTACATTCAACTGGGTTTTTTTAGCACCAGAGAACTAGGTTTTCTATCGGAGTCAACTTGGGTAATCAATCTTTTGGACCAGCCCTTATTCATGGACCCCCTTCTTGATGGATTGCAGCGAAACTTTCCAGCATGGCCTGAGGTGTATCAATGATTTTTGGACACAGGTTTGATTGCCTCTGTTTGTGTATGTGTGCGTATGTGTATGTGTGTGTGTGTATGCTATATTACACAGTGGCAGTCTCTACTGTGTAGTTCGTTAAGCCAGACTACCAATAGGATGAGGTTTTTTTTTTGTTTTGTGAATAACTTTAGCATAATTTAACAAACCATCCAATAAAAGTTCATCCACATCAGCTCCTTCCTGTAAATTGGCAGGATGATCTGTCAAGTGGGGGCAGAGAAACAAAATGGGGGGACATTGTTTTCATATGTTAATTCCCATAGGAAATGTTGTGACGCGATCAATAAAAATACTGCTAAACGGAATGACACCAAGCTTGGCAGAAAGTTAGAACATTATTTGATTTGCCATAATTGTCCTAGTTTAAAAAAAAAAATAATAATATGCATTTGCTCATGCCCAGTCGTATGCCTATACGTGTGCATACATGTATGAATGCACAGGATTATCTCTGATTGTATGTGATGGAAATAACCAAAGCACTCAAAACTAGCAGTAACAGATGCGCTGTGTGGTGCACTCGTGGATTTCTTCCTGTTCCCCTGCATTGTAATGGGCTGCAGTCACCATAATGGCAAAACCAAGGGCCGCAACACATGAGTTAAAAAATAAACTCCCCAGAGAAAAAAGGCAGACATTGTTCATGTTGTGTAGCTCAATGGTGGACATGAACAAGAAAAGTGCATGAGAAGAGCAGCGCCACGTAATGAAATGCAAACCCAAATTGAAGTGGAGAAGAGAAGAGAAGAAAAAAAAAAACATTCTGCCATATGAAGGGCCCAACCAATCAGTCAGGCATGGTTCTCCCATTCTCTTCTTCTCCTTCGTGCCATTGTCATCCACTGTCACCCTCTCCGCATTCGCTTCCTCAGTACCAAGCAGAAGAGACAGTAATTGGCCCAGGCATTTTCACCACAAGGAGGAGTGATTGGTGATGTAGGGCTTATTATAGAAAGAGAGGGTAAGCTGTGAAGGAGTCGTACTGTGTCTTAAACCCAGGACATGGTGGGTATTCCATCTCTCTGTGGTGCACTAAAGCATACAAAAAAGTGATGGATGGAATGCTTGCATTAATGTCAGCCACTGGTAACACATCCCAGCCCATCAATATTTTGCAAATTATGCCTCCTTATTTTGGACCCAGGCATATGCAAATTAGTCTTGACCCTGCTCCAGTGGGACCAGTTCAGCACAAACTGCAGGCCAGGTCCTTCCTGAACCAGAACACAAGCAGCCCAATACTGGTTTCACCCTAGTTAGGGTTCATCTGACAGGTATAGCTTGGTTCTAGTGACACAGAGTGGACGGGACCCATGTCTGGGCATACCGGTACCACTTAAGGTGTCACACTAAAGTATACAAAAAAGTGATGGATTGAATGCTTGCATTAATCTCAGCCACTGGCAATTACTCGGGCAGCATCCTAGTCCATCGTTATTTTGCACACCATGCCTCTCTGTGTGGAGAGGATCATGCTATGTCACTTGCCATTCAAAACAACCAATCAAGTTGGTGGTGAGATTGGCTGTATCACTAATTATGGCTTACTGCAGTGTACACAAACCTTTGAGGTGTCTGCCAATGTCTTCTGAGGCAGCAAGGCCCTGAGCAAAGATAAAGTTGCAAATGGAGGTTGCTGTCGCTTTGATATTGTCAAAAGAATGTGCTGATGTAGAGTGTGGAGGAGGGGTAGAAGAGATGGTTATGGGAGACCTACCAGGATCAGAGGCAGGGAAACGTGCTTCCCTGTATGTAAATTATGTATGATTAAATTTGCATACTTGTGTGGCACTGAGTGCCATAGAGTTGTAGCACAGTTTATTGACTGGAGTGATAACATTGAGAGGGTCTCAGCTACTTAAAAATAGTTCAACTCGGTGTCTGTTAATCTGCAAATAAGCGTGACTTTCCTGTTCCTTCAGCTTGGTCGGATGGTGCGGGAAAGTAACCACTAACCCAAGTTGCTGCAATGGGGTGGGCCGTAAAGCTACCTTCATTTGCTGTGTGGACCTTCTAGGTTGGCCAGACACATTCAGGCTTGCCCAGTGGTGGTGGACATTCCAGTTTTACTGCATGCCTGGGCTTGTTTTGCCCTAGTGACCCTCCTAAATAAGAGAAGAATTTCTGAATACTGCTCACTCAATCACTCACTTGCTCACACTCACCTTCCTCCATCTCTACACCAAATAAACTTTTAACAGAGAATACTTGCATGGCATTTTCTTTTTTCTGAACAATAAACTTAATTTGCCTTATACAACTGGCCAAAATTAATTGAGAGGTATAGATTTTGATTAGACAACACCAAAGGGGATATTCACTAAGGTTTTGCGGGGACACTCGCGTGGCACAAAACAACATAAAGCATTGTCTTGGTTTTCTTACCATTATAAAAGCTGACAGGTGCAATATTGTGCGGCACTGCATGAGAGCTGACACATCTATTAGTAAATTTAAGCCCAAATACTGATTATTTTGCACATGACACCAAAACATGTCCCGGTGGAAGGTGTTCTGGCTGTCGAGTTTGCAGTGCCACTTGGACTCAAGCTGAACCTCGCCGAAGAGGTTGGGTTTGTTTGTTCTCATGTTCATGGTGCATGTATCTAGCAGGTCTAGAGAGTCCGTTTTGGATAAGTGAAAAAATTGCTTATTGGTAGGTCCCTGTCTGAAATGGCACTGATGAGTTAAAAATAATTGACCGAACTCGAGGTAATGATTGTGACTGAGTTAATAGTTTCAATGCCCTGCTTCTGTATTTATTTCTCAATGAGGCATTTCAACGAGAAATACTCCACATAGCCACAGGCAAGTATACATGAGGTCATTGGTAAAGTAAAGGATACACAGAGCGCAGGTGAGGACGATGGTAACAATCAGGACAATACATTCACATTACATTACCTTAAATATATTAGTGCACTACACATAAAGTACACATGTGTATAATGGAAGTCATGGGCAGATGAAGCAATTGATCCAGAATAACACAATTTTTGGTCAAGTTCAGAAGCCAGAAGACATCAAAGTCAGCAACTTACCACCATACATCTCCTTTTGAGCTGGGCTGCCTATTCTTAGTAGTTTTATGCTTTTTTAAACATCAGCCTGATGATCTCACTCAACTGCCTACCTTTCTCTGACAGGAGATCAAGTCTGCTGGAAAATTTGATTGGAAGTCGTTACAGCAATAAAAGAATGTAGGCCTACCAGTTGTCATACAGCAATCAAGGGCGTAGATTATTAAATTAATGTTAAATTAATGTTATATTATGTTATGTTATTATGTTTCCAGTCAGAATCAATGGAAGAAACGGAAAAGCTAAATTCCCGAACCTTGAAGCAAAACAATTGCATTTCCTATTTTTTGCTGTAAACCTACCAGTTTCCTACTGAATGGAATTTTACAGGCGAGTATTTAAACGTGCAACGTAGCATCAAATGTGTGTATTTCTTTTACTTCAGTCATATGTTATGTTATGTTGTGTTATGTTATGTTATGTTATGTTATGTTATGATGCTTATATAGCGCGAACAGCTACCCACTTGGGGATTTCCAGTGCTTTTTTAGCAACAGGTAAGGTTTCTTCAGGCTCAGATAATTCAGAACAGCCAAGTCTTCAGTTGTCTGTGGAAGGTGATCAGTGAAGTACAGAATCTCAGGTGTCCGGAAAAGTGTCCTAGAGCTTCAGGCCGAGGAGTGCAAAGGATCGATGTCCCATGCGAGTCTGTTTGAACCTGGGAACAGTGTACAGGGACAGGTTGCTGGAGTGCAGATGTCGAGAAGGCTGATGTGGATGTGGTCATACATTTTTTCTAATCATTCACACAACAATTTGAGTTAATGCGCAGTTCATATATGTCGAGTCCCATTTTTACAAACACATTAATAATAATAGCTAAACCAGCACACACCTAAACAAAAGCACCTATTTACAGAGACCTGGGCAATGGAAGACTGCACTGCAAGAAACGTATACATTTTCCTGTGTTTTGTGAGATTCTTAAAACATAATTCATAGTTATACCCAAAATAAAAAAAAGTTTCTATTGGTAAAACATTTACTTCACCAAGGGCCAAATGTACGACTCATTTTTGCATGTGCGAACTGGTTAGCGACCCGTTTGCGCATGCAAAAACTGTTAGGGCCATGTACAAACCCTATTTAGTGAGTCACAATTTATTTGCGACTCGCTAAATAGGAATTGCGACTCGCCATTAGGAAGGGACGTTCCAATTGCATCCCTTCCTAATTGCGACTCGCAACCCTATGTAAGAATGTTTTGCGACCGCAATTGCGGTTGCAAAACACTTGCAATTTTCCGCCCTCTTCAAGAGGGTGGTAATGCAGTCGCAAATGGGAAGGGGTCCCCAGGGGACCTCTTCCCCTTTGCAAATGCAGGGGAAAATATTTTTTAGGGGCAGGCAGTGGTCCCAGGGACCACTATCTGCCCTTAAAAAATGAAACGAAAACGTTTAATTTTTCTTTTTTTAAATGCATCCCGTTTTCCTTTAGGGAAAACGGGCTGCATTAAAAAAAAAAAAAAGCTGCTTTATTTAAAAGCAGTCCCAGACATGGAGGTCTGCTGAGCCCAGCAGGCCACCATACCTGGGAGGGCTAGCCATTCTGTTAGAAATGGGGGTCTCTAGTTGGCAAGGGTTTGCACCTTTGTCCAAATAGGGACCCTTCTTCCTAGTCAGGATAAGGGAGTTACACTCCTAAAATAACCCCTGCTCACCCCCTTGGTAGCTTGGCACGAGCAGTCAGGCTTATCTTAGAGGCAGTGTGTAAAGCATTTGCACATAACCAACAGCAATACAGTGTAAGCACTACAAAAGGACACCACACCAGTTTAGAAAAATATCCAATATTTTTATATACTTAAGTCAAGACCAAAAACTATAAAAATCCACAATACAGTACTTAAAAATATTCAGCTAACCAAAATATGCTTGAAAAACAGTTCCTTGATGTCGATAGCTCTGTCCGGGGCTATCACGGCGTCGTGAGCAAACAAATCCAAACAGTTCTGGTTGACCGTGGCGTCGCCGGCCAGCTACGCTGTCGAGAAGACCCGCAAACAGTACCTGTTAGAAATGCAGGGCGTCGGCGACCTCTCGTTGAGCTTCCGAAAGCACGGCGTCTGCAGGTGTCGGTTCCGGAGGTCGGTGCAGGAGTCGTCGGGGCCCTCGAAGTCACAACCGTTGCAGATCAAACTCCTCTCTGTTGAAGTCAGGAGCGCTGGCGTCAGCAGGCGTCAGGTGCTGTGGTGCGAAGTGCAGCGGTGTGGCGTGCGGTGCCCTCAGGTCATTGTGCGAGCAGCGGCTCAGTGGCGGCATAAGATGGCGTCATCGGTGAGACCAGGGTCGCGGTGCAAAGTGAATGCGGTGCTCGTCGCGGTGCTGGCAGGTCGCAGTGCAAGCGGCGGCGTCGTCATTGCTGAAGCGCTGTCGTCGGCTGACGAACTGGAGTCGATGGCGCCGGCGTCGGTTAGGCCAAGGCTGCGGTGCGGGATGAGGTCGGTGCGTCGTGTAACTTTATGAGCGGTGCCCTCGAACCGCGGTGCAAGCAGCGGTGTAGATTTCAGCGTGGAGCGGTGGCGTCGGGGATACCAAGGCGTCGTCGTGAAGCGAGGCGGTGCGGAGTGTGGTGCCCACAGGTCGCGGTGCGAGCAGCGGCTTGGTGGCGGCATCAGCAGGCGTCGTCGGTGAGACCAGGGTCACGGTGCGGTGTTGCGGCGGTGCCCTCTGCGGTGCCTTCAGGACACAGAGTCGGCAGCGGCGTCATAGACGGCGTCGAGTTGCTTTTTCTTCTGTTGCAGCACAAAACACACAGTCCCCAGTGCTGAGGGCAGAAGAGCTTGAAGTCTTTGCTATTCCTGAGACTTCTTGAACAGGGGGCAAGCTCTACCTCAAGCCCTTGGAGAAACTCACAAAAGTAGATTGCAGAAAGTCCAGTCCAGTCCTTTCACTGCCCAAGACAGAAGCAGCCACTGCAGGCCAACACAGCAAATCACACAGCAAAGTGGTAGTTCCTCCTCACAGCTTCTCCAGCTCTTCTTCTTGGCAGTCTTCTTGGTCCAAAAGAGTTCTAAAGTTCAGGGGTCTGGGCTCCAATATTTATATCCCAAAATCCTTTGATCTCTTAGGCAGAGTGTCTGTGCCCAGCCAAAACCAGTTCTGCCTTCTCTGGTGTGGCTGCCTGGCAGGAGGTGGAGACGGCATTGTCAGAGGCAGACCAGGTCCATTCAGGTGCAAGGAAATCTCCTCCCCCTACTCTAAATGCAGCCAGGGTCTATTCAGCCCTTTCCTGACCCACCTAGACTATCCGGAGCCACTCCTGCTCCCCAGCCCCTGTCATCCAAAACCCAGACAGTCAATCCACAAACCCAGCAGAGGCACACTGGATGGTTAGGCAAGAAAATACTTACTTTCTAAAAGTGGTATTTTCAAGCACAGAATGTAAAAATTACCTTTACTAAAAGATGCATCTTTAGATTCTGAGTTCAGGCATACTAAACTTCATTTTCCTACCTAGTTCCCAGGGCCAGTTATGTTTATAAGATGTTATAAACAAACTCCCCATTCTGTCCTATGGGGAACAGGTAGCCTTGCAATAGTGAAAAACGAAATTGGCAGTAATTCACTATCAGGACATGCCACACACACCAGGGCATGTCCTACCTTTCACATACACTGCACCCTGCCCACAGGGGTACCTTGGGCCTACCTTAGGCGTGACTGACATGTAAGAAAAGGGATGGTTAGGGCCTGGCAAGTGGGTGCACTTGCCAAGTCGACATGGCAGTACCAGACTGCACACAGGCTCTGCAATGGCAGGCCAGAGTTACATTTACGGGTTGTTTGGGTGGGTGGCACAATCCAGTGCTGCAGCCCACCAACAGCATTTGATTTACAGGCCCTGGCACATGCAGTGCACTTTACTAGGGACTGACACATAAATCAAACAGGCCAATCATGGAAACACCAATCCATAACACATTTTACCACAGGAGCACTTGCACGTTACCACTGATCAGCAGTGAGAAAAGTGCGCAGAAACACTAGGCCAGCAAAACAGAGTCAAAACCAGGAGGTCAGAAAGCAAAAACTCAGGGGAAACACGCCAAAAGATGCCAAGTCTAACACATTCCCAATGGGGTCGCAAATTGCGAATGCCTCATTAATATGCATGAGGCATGCAATTTGAGACCCCATTGGGAATCGCAATCAGTGTCGCAGACACTGTTGTACATACCAATTTGTGACTCGCAAATTGCGAGTCGCTATTGCGACGCAATATGCGAGTCGCAAATTCCTTGGTCGTACATCTGGCCCCAAGATTGCATGCAAACGAGTTCTTCATAAAGCATATGCAACAAACTGAAGAACAGAACAGCTGGAACACTGTCAATGCTTTTTTTTGTTGTAAAACTCGTCTGTATTGAGCAAGGAATATAGCTAGGTGGCGGGAATTAGGGCTACCTGTGTTGAGACTGGTGGTCAAATCATCAATGAAGCTATTGAGTGATATCAGTGTTGTGCTTGGTTCTATGATTCTGTTTAAATGGAGCACTGGGGAGGCGATGCGTCATGCACAAGTTCACGCAGGCTGCTATTGGTGGGTGGGGACTGGAATATAAAACTGCTGGCCTGAAGCCCGGCATCTTTAATAGGCTAGACCTCCTTGCTAGTCAATTTTAGAGATTTAATTAAATACAGTATGGGACTAAATGTATCACTGATTACATTCGTCCTTAGCGAGCGCACAATACATTACAAACATGTGCATGTAATGTGAGGAAAGCATGCATCACTCAAGTTGTTTCATTTCTATAATGCTGTGATCGCCTCTGAATCTTGAAGCGATCCACTCTGGCCGTAGCTAACATGGTCTGGCACCTTCGCTCTAGCCAGGATTTTAAGATCATCAGAATTGGGACAGAGCAGAGATGAGGGGATGCTCTTTTGATTTCAGAAAGTTGATTTCAGGAAGCTGTGGAGCAGGGCACAATATTTGTTTTTTGACTATAGTAGAGGATAACGATCCCAGCTGACAGCAAAAAAACACTTTCTTCTGAAGCCCTACAGAGTAATTCCATCATTACTGACGTGCCCGCCCTTCACTGTTTAATACCTTACAATGATCTCTCCACAATTTCTCTCTCCAGCTATGCTTGCTCAGGACCACAAACTTCTAACAAAATATCAGGTTGGGCAACACAGTGCAGTACCCAGCTAAAGTAGGCTATGATCATAGGAAATATCTTAAAGGGACCTGCAGAGCCACTGACAACTAACAGTTATTGAAACTAATAAACTGTGTGTTTTTTTGCTCTCATATCTTCATCCACCTCACTGCTAAGTGCTGCATACTGTAAAACAATTACCACACCTCTGTGGGCATCACACATGACATGGAAACACTACCCACAAAGTATCAAAAACAAATACAACACCTTTCTAACAACACAACCCACATTGCGTATCTTGCTGCCCATGTACACAAGTGCTTCAATTTCCCCCATAGGAGTAATAAGCACTAAATTAATGCATCAACACAATGTGAGACATTGTGCCTCAGTGATAGACCCCAAAATTCCTGCCTTTGTGCACAAAAGTCTTTGCTTCTTCTTCACATATTCCCTCATGGGGCGTTCCCTCTTGAGTTAGTTCTGCCCTCTCTGAACCCATACCCACCAGGGAGAGAAGAGATGTTGCCTATTTAATGACAGACCTTCATGAAGGTCACTAGGGAAGGCCTGCTGTCTGGGGAGGGCATCCAGATGATCTGCTACCAGTGCCACTATGGCCAAGGACTTCTGCTGCAACGTTTCCATTCATTCTCTGTCACAAGGTGCAGCAGATGCTGTGCTCATGATAGTAAAGTCAGGCTGTGCGAAGTGCAGCCCTGAAACTGCTGGTCACGCTTCCTGGATCCTGCTGTGGGTGGAGGATTTCAGTGGAAGCCCGTGCTCCTGCTTCACTGATGGCAGTGAGGTACTTTCAACATCCCATGATTTCTGTTATGTTTTGCTTTGACCTGCTTTGTGTGAGGTGAGTCCAGATGGGAGTTGCGGCTTTGTACAGCAGTCAGTCTGCACATGGTGAAGCCATGACGTGGCTTGAGGTGCCAGCCAGGTCCTGCTGCATGGAGGCTGTTGGTGGCAGTCCCGGCCAGTGAGTGTTAAATTTCTGCTGTAGTGTTCCTGGCACCTTTGTCAAATGTTACATCTTCTCACATATCACTCACAGAGAAAGCTGATGCACCTGGCAGATTCCAGCCGGATGCCCACAGCAGTGGCTGAGTTGCCTCCCAGTCAATGTCTAAATGGCTATTGTTTGTGCTGTCTAGATTACTCTAGGACACCTTCCAACATAGCCATGTGGCCAGCAAGTGATCCCTGGAAATATTCTCTGACAAAAATCAATTTGAAAAAAAAGTTCAGTGCTTAATTTGTAAAACATAAGTGCAGGGGTCTAAAGTGTTTCTTAGGAGCCTGCTGCCGGCACCACGAGATGGTGGGGGTGAAAAATAACAAAGATGAATAGTCTTGATTTCACCTCATTCCTCCTGCTTCCACCACTCTACACTTCCTTTCTCTTTGAGTAAATCTTGACTATCAAATTCATTGCTGTTTTCTCCTTTTGTCATTGTTTTTTCCTATCTTTATTTTTCTTTCTTTCCTTTCTGCGTTTATCTATCTTGTTTTGGATCAAAATCTGATGATGAAAAATAAGTTCTGTTTTGCAAAAGTGAGTGCCAGTGCGCACCACCTGCAACCACAAGTACAAATTAAATCGTGGACAAAGCATTCCCAAAGATAGGGATGGAGTAGTACAGAAAAATGATCTCATCTAAAAGAAAATCATGGAATAAAACAAGCACAAAAACATTAGATTTCCAAGGGGACCTCTGACTTGTCTGTGTTTCTATCTATTCAGTTGTGGATTCTTATTTTTGCTATGTTGTGGGTTTGGCAATATCCTTAACCAGACTGAAAAACATCAGTGAAATCTATTGCATTCTCTTATATGATAAAATGCCTTGTTTATTGTATGTCTGATCTTCCAGGACAGGATAGCATGGCTAGTAATTTACTGGATACCCAAGGTCAAAGGGACCCATACTATTTATGTGCACTATTCAAGCACTGATTGTGGCTCTACATAATAGATGTTTGTGCCAAAGTCAGAGAGATCTTCACCCATTGGTTACAGTGGCAGTTTAGGATAACCTTGAACTGGCATTGTAGTCTCTGAACCTGGAAATCTTTACACCTGCAGGTGGCTTTATTTTTGCCTGAGTGTCTCAGGCCACATGGTCAGATATTGAGGAGGGAATGGCTAAATGTAGCCTTTGTTTGCTTAGCATATACTGTTTCCTTGCAGTGGTATACCATGCAGCCTTGTCTTACTGGTGTGCACCAATCCACCACCTCAAGGTTAATTGTAAAATGCCAGATTAAAAGACCTGTAGAGAGGAACTGACTCCAGGAAGTCATGCAGATACTTTCTCACTGTTTACTAGCTACACGCAAATTCTCTGGCTAATAGCTCTTCCACGTTTGTGGTCACAGATTCTGAGACAGCAGCAGAAGGCTACCAATGCAATATCCTGGACAACAGTCCCCTTTTACCCAATCTTGTAAAGGAGCCTGCCCATTCCTATGTATCCACTCACTCAAGTTAGGAATCCAAGGCTCACTGGCTTCGACAAATTGCTTAATATCCTTCATGATATTGATGAAAGAAAAGGTTTCACACTGCCAGGACTGCATCTGGTTGACATTCATTGAAAACTGTGAAAACAGAGATTATGTAGTAGCAACAGTGTAGACATTTCTAAGTGAATAAATCATGAAATGGAAACCAATTTGTTACAAACTTGCATGCATAAGTGGTGGGAAATTATTGCTGTCTTGACCCCTGAACTGACAAATACCAAAGAAGTGTAGAATAAAAAGGATCTGGCAGCAGGGCATAGCACTAGTATTGAAATTAGAAATCAAAATATGAAACCTAAAGTTAGAGAAAAAAATCAACAACTATGTGAAGTAGTAGGGGAAAAATAGTTACAGGTTCCCTGTAACTGAAGAAAAATAGTCAGGCTGGGAATACATATCTTAAGTGTTATGTTATGTTATTATAATTTATATAGCGCAGCGTATACCCTTGGGTGTCTTTGCGCTTCCGGTTCTCCAAACTGTAATTGCAGACCACTATTGCTAAAAGAGCCATGTCTTTAGTTGCTTTCTGAATTCGAGGAGAGAGGGAATCTTCCTAAGATATAATGGAAGGGAGTTCCATTCTTTTGTGGTATTGTAGCTAAAACTCCTCCCACCCCAATTCATTTTTTGATCCTGACAGTCGGCATCAAATTGGTGTTGGCCGATCGTAGAGGTCTGTTAGGTAAGTACCATCTGAAAAGGTCACATAGAAATTCCGGGCCTTCTTTGTGAAGCGCCTTGTGAGCAATGCAAAGCGCCTTGAATTTTACCCGCTGCCCAACTGGCAGCCAGTGCAGGTCACGAATACCTGATCTAACAGATTGATATTTGGGAATATCTAGTACAAGTCTTGCAGCAGCATTTTGTACCATTTGCAGCTTTCTGAGAAGAGTGGATTGGATATTGATGTATAGGCCATTGCAATAATCAAGTTTCGATAAAACCAGAGAGGTCACAACCGTCTTTCTGGTTTTTATGGGAATGAAAGGGAGTATTTTTCTTAGAATTTTAATCATCAAATACGCAGAAGACACCACCTTAGATATTTGGGGCTTCAGACTCAATTTATCATCTATAATAACGCCAAGATTCTTGGCTTTGGTTACCGGTGTGGGAGGGGGGCCAAGATTGTCTGGCCACCACTCTGGGGACCAAGGCGGAAAGAGATTGCCAAACATGATCACTTCCGTTTTGCTAGAATTCAGCTTCAGGCAATGATTGACCATCCAATCACTTAATTTAATCATACAGTCGTGACGTTTTTGAGAGTGATTGATATCCTTATCCACTGTCGAGATTACCAACTGGGTATCATCGGCATAGGAGGTAGGAATCAAATTAAACCTTCTAATTAATGGAGCCAATTCAGCCACATAAATGTTAAAGAGCGTAGGACTCAGCGAGGAGCCCTGGGGAACTCCGCACGGCAAAGTAAAAGGTGCTGATTTAAATTTACCTATCTGGACTGTTTGAGTTGTTTCTGATAGGAATGACGTCAGTAGGGAGAGGGCTTCTCCTCCTATCCCTATTGTTTTTAGTCGCTGGACAAGAAGAGTATGATCTACCGTATCAAATGCTGCGGATAGGTCCAACAGTATGAGAACTGCTGACCCACCGCCATCTAGAGAAGACCGAATCTCTTCCGTTGTTTTTATCAACGCCGTTTCCGTGCTATGATTAGCTCTAAAACCGAACTGGCTATGATCTAAAACCTGACTGTCCGTGATAAAGGTGGAAAGTTCTGCATTTAAAACTTTCTCTATTATCTTTGCAGGCAAAGGAATTCTTGCAATCGATCGATAGTTTGCTGGATCAGTTGAATTCAAATTAGGCTTTTTTAAAGTGGTAAGATACATGCCTGTTTCCACACAGTAGGGAAAGATCCCTGTGCCATCATCTGATTAAACAGCTTGGCCAAGTGGGGTCCCATGAACTGGCCGATACTGTGTAGAATTCTAGGGGGGCAAGGATCTACTGGTGATCCTGATTTAGCTTTCAGAATAAGTTCAGATATTTGAGTTGCAGAAGTAGGAGTAAAATTAATAAAAGACTGTTTGACAATGTCTTCTTGCTGTAAGGGGTTAATGTGTGCCTTACAGTGGGCAAACTGGTTGAAGATTTGATCCACCTTAGATTTAAATGTATAGGCAAGTTCATCACAGAATTCTTGACTATAATTGGCGGAATCCTCCTGCGTACCAGAGGTCAGATATTTTACAGTCTGAAATAGTTATTTGCTGGAGTTACCAGCTTTCTCTATTTGTGAAGTAAAATACTGGCGTTTCTCGAGGATCACTTTTCTTTTAAAATCAGAGAGCATAGCTCTGTATCTATCTTTTTCTGGAGCTTCATAAAATTTTCATCAAATTCTTTCCTGCCTTCTGCAGGCCTGTTTGTCCAGTCTCAGAGCTTCCGAAAACCATGGAGCTGAGGGTGTTTTTCTATTTTTGTTGATCGTCGTGATAGGAGCAAGTTTCGAACAATTAGACTCTAGCCATGAAGTATAGCTTATGGCAGAGGATTCTGCATCTAGCTTCCAGTCCGGTAGGGTTTGAGCTAAATGGTCAATGAGCGACAAAGAGTCAATTTTGTGCCAAGCTCTACCAATGGTCTTACCGTGAGTCATGCTGGTGGTGTTAGAATGTAACCACTGTGGAAAGCACACACTGCCATAAAAGTAGTAAGTGGTAAGTGATTGGACTACAGGCTTTAGGTGGGATCACAATGGCCAGGATGCAAAGCACACCACTGGAGTAGTATGTGGAAACTGCTGGCCTACATCAAAGTTCCATGACCTTTGTGAGAAGGAATGGCACACACATTCGCTGCACAGAAGGAAAATGTGCAGTGTTCTATTGTTCTTTTACCCCTACCCAGGACATTATACTAATATGTCTACTAGGTGCTGCTTCTCCGTAATGGGGGATGAGCGTCGACCTACAGCCTGTGCCAGCAGACGATAAATAACACAATGTTATTATCATTTTATTTATGCTGACTGAGTCCCGCTATAAAATAAGTATAGGGCGGGGCGGGGCTGGGCATGGAAGGCAGGAGGAGTAGTGTGCACTCATAAGTGCTCATGTGTGTTTGGCCAGCCGTCCTAGGCTGGCCAAACACATATGTGCACTTATGTTTCTCCAACCCGGCTGTGTGAGAAAGGCCACAGGCTCCAAGTCACTGTCTGAGCGGCAAATGAGGCCGCTCAGACCAATCCTAGTGCCACTCTCATGCAAGAGCAGTGTCTGGATTGGGTGTGGAGCCTGTGCCCTGAGGGCCCATCTGTTTCCGGCTGACGAGAGAAGCCGCGAGGCAGGTGTCTCCCCAACCTGCAGCCCTCTCGACCCGCGACCGCCCTACCACTTTAGGTAGGCGGCGGCCACCACAGATGTCTACTAATATCATAGCATATTTACCCCTACCTATACCCTACCTATACCCTAGTATACCAAAGTGTGTCTACGCTAACCTATACACTAGTAGTTCTACCCACATCCTAGTTTATCTGCATATGCCTTTATGATTTCCTCTACTTCTACCCTTGCAACTCAGCCCTTACTTGCACTCTCAGGGGCTTATTTACAAAGCCCCTTGCACCGCAGGTATGTCACTTTTAATATGGAAAAAGTGATGTAACAGTGGCGCAATGGGCTTGTAAATAAGCCCCTCACACCTTAAGTCCTACTTATAGCTAGTAACTCTAAACTTACCACAGGATTATAATCCCTGCCTATGTTGTTACACCCTTATACCTACCTATGCCCTATTAACACACCTTCCTATATGCTAGGACCTTTACCACTTTCTATAACCTAGGCTACCACTACTTATACCTTAGTATCTCTACTCTTACCTAAACCATACTACTCCAACCAGTTCCTATATATGAATACCCTTATCCCTCCATATACCTTACCACAACCTCTACCTATACCTAAGTACCCCATTCCCTATGCCTCTTTTCCCTACCTATACCATGTATTCTCAACTCCCACCTAAGCCATACTACTTATCTCTTACGTATAACTCAATATTAGTTCCCTTTTAAATTAATCCCACACCTTGTTCTTCTTACCTGTTTTGTTGTCCTCTTTTTCTGGTGTGTTTTTTGTTGGTTAGTGTCAGACCCCACTCAACAATCAAGCAACAATTAAATATGCAAATGTCAGCACAGAGCTTATCTTTGCAAGAAACTACTTTAACACACAGTAGTAAAAAATACTACACACTACTAAAAATAGGCATAATTTAGTGTCTCTTGGCTCTATTTGGCTGGTGTTCTCCATTCCCTGCTCCCTCACTGTCTTCCCCATCTCCCTATCCTCCAGTTCTCTTTCCTTGGTTCACGTTAAGTGGCTTAAGGCCTCCTTGTAAATAAGACCAAGCCCCTATCACCACAGGAACTGCATTAAAATTGACATTCCTGTGGCGATAGGGGCTTGTAAATATGCCCCTTGGTTCGTTTGTGTTCTTCCGGTGCTGCTATGATAGGACTTCTACCTGATGTCTCAATTATAAGACGTGGCATTATAGTGTAATCTCATGTATGTGACATAACAATAGTAACAGGAAATGCTGGAAATTATGCAAGATTACGCCAGCATAAATTATATCTCACGCTACCTTCAACAAAATGGGCTGCTCTCTGCATTTCATCAGAGCGTTCTACTACAAGAAAAACCGAAATGCTTCTTTCGAGTATGCACTGACTCAGGGATGCCTAATCAGGCTGTGCACAACATGATATGGCCTGTTGGGTGTTACTGTAGCACTTACCCAAGCCTGCTTCAAAGTGCTACCAAGAAACAGAACAAGAAAGAAAAAGATATGTGCGAGAAACAGGGCACAGGAAAGTGAGTGATGTGCTCAGATCCTGCCAGGACTGATAGCATTTAGGTACAAGGTAACTGCCAGACTGAAAGAGTGAAGGGAAACTCCGCCCTTAAATATTTTCCACTGATAAGGAGAAGAAATGTCTGTCACCCTCCTTACTCAACAGGCTAGAATTAGCCTTTATTCCACCGGGAATTTCCCAGGTGAGCTGGAGCCGTCAGAGGCCAATTTTGTACGACCGGGGCTGTGCTAGTGCCTCTGTCATTTCCCCCAGCTCCTCAAGGTTAACTCCAACAGAAACGGGGCTGACGAGGAGAGGAGCGAGCGAGAAAGCAGGCACGGCCTGTATTATTAAGGGTGGTGTGGGCCCACCCTCCCATGTGGTCCTACCCTCCCACCTTTTTGCAAACATGAGGAGTGTCTGTCAGGCTGAGCAAAGGTCAGACTGACAGACACTTCGTGTTCAGGTCAGTCAAACAGGCACTGTACATGTGCTAAATGCACAGCTGTCTGGCTGCCTTAGCTAAACTTTGCCTGGCTAAAGATTCCTCAGTCCTATGGGTGTAACCCCCCTCAGCCCAGCAAAGTGCTTGGAGGTCCTTCCCCTAATGATGAGGGGGCACGTCACAGATAGACTCGAACCTGGGTGCTTCAGTTTTAAGCACAGGTCTAAGTGTCCATCAGTGATGCTCATCACAGAGTGGGGTGGGATCAGCAGTCTCACTTAACACATCCCACTCTGTGGCAAGTGAGGGACCGCTGCCTTCTCGCATTGGCTGACCTATTACAAGGTCAGCCAATAAGAGGAGGAAAAGTCAGTCCCAAACCTGCAGAAACCACAGAGGCTTGCCACCCGCGATCACTGCTGAGGCCTGGTGAGGTTTTTTTTTTTTAATGTTTGGTGCACGAGTGTGTGCGTGTATGAATTTATGTGTATTAGTGCATGCATGCTGTGAATGGCTGAGTGCATGTGTATGTGCCTGTGAATGGTAGGTGTATGTGTGAGCGCTTATGAATGTATAGGTGTGAGTAAGTGTGCATGTAAATGGGTAAGTGTGAGTATGTATGTGCATGCATGTGTGGCCCCCGCCATCTCAATTTACCGATTGCCACTGCAAGAAAGAGAGAGAGAGGGAGAATGGCGAGAGGTCAGAATGGGAACAGGAGAATGGATTGATGGAAAGAGAAAGGTAGATCGAGGAGAGGAATGATCCAGGGCTGATTTCAATATTTTTGCAACGCCGTTGCTGGTTTCCATATCGGTCCGTTACTCAAAGTGGTTAACTGTTCACACTATGCAGGGGATATTCAGCCAGACTCGATTTTTCACCCAACAGTGCAAATCACGAAGGGATCGATACTTTCAATATTAACATTAGAAATGTTTTTTTTAATCATTACTGTATATGCCGGTCGTCCTATGTGTCTCTATAGTAATTATGTAAGAAAAAGGGGAAAAAGTTTGGTAAAAATATTTTTTTTTTAAAGAAATATGGCCGTACAAGTCCCAGCATGCTTAGTCCTGCACGATGTAAAAACAATACTGACTAAAGCACCCCTTAACCTGGGCCCTGTTGACTGCCTTGCTTCCTCACTTCGCTGTATGTCGCTCTGGGTTGTTTAGAAACGCCGGCTGCATTTCTTCATAGCAGAGTAATAGTTAACCTTCACTTGCAATGTTTCTAGACACCACTATGTGCGAAGACTGGGTTATGAGTGGTTAACTGGAAATATTGGCCTCTGCTACACATTTGCCGCCTTCACGGAATAAAAGAAATGCGTTGTGTTTTGTCTTATTGGACGGACGGCATCATGTAGCACATTTCCCATGTTAGCTTGAATTACAGCTGTTTGTTTTGCAGCTTTCCTTAAGATTAATTAAATGCAAATGCAACTCGGAGAATCACGGGAATACCTGCCAGGGCCCTTATTAATACCTTCACTTAAAAACCCCTGTGCCAGAGGGTCGTTAATTTGCACAAAAAAAAAGTGCCAGAGCAGCCATTTGCCTGCGAACAATTCGCGGATGACTGCCCAATTAGTTCAGTAGCACTCGGATGCTCCTCTCAGGCCCTGTGGCCCTTTGAGGACACAATACGGCTCCAATGATAACCTGGCAACCTAGGTAGAAAAGCAGCCAAGTGTGAGCGTTTGAAGCTGCAGTTTTGGCTGCCATCTTGTCGGCAAAAAGAAAGAATTCAGGCACCATGTCATCCAGTACAAAGGATAAAAACAGATCCAACCGGAAATTCAATGTGGCACCACATATGGGATACATGAGTGCGGTTATACAACAGGCCACATCTTTTTTTTTTTAAAACAGTCTCCCGCCTGTGATGCCGAGGACGTGTGGCCATCAGAGCGTCTGCAGGAATCTGCGTTTAATTTGAGCCGGGGTGGTGGCAGGGATCGGAGATCTGAAGCCGCCACAGGTTTGTGGCAGATGGCTCTGTGTCAGCTATGACAAGCAGCCGGGCCCGCTTCCTCGGCACATTTTCTGTTTCTCTCTGATCAGGTAAATATGGCCGCGCGCTGGAAAGTTCTACACAATCTGCCTCCGGCTGCAAGTTTGTGACTTCGCCCCCATCTGTCAGAAATCTTTCCAGGGTTCTGAAGTGAGCTGAGACCTGATTTTACCACGGAGTGCTGCCCAAGAGAAAGCGAGCTGCTTCATCCAGCGAACATTAAAGAAATAAGGACATTGAGAAACCAACTGCCTTCATTTCTGCTATAACTTATCACTTTACACTTCCTCCCTGTTCAAGGTCACCGTTTCCAGCATTCTTTTCGAAATGCAAACAGAAAAACAAGTGTACTCTGGTTCAAAGCAAGTTGATTTGATCGGATGAATTGGATGAAAGCAGCTACAACCTTTCAGCACTGTCATAGCATCCTGCTAAGTTATTTATTTATTTATGCATTTTGGTAATGTCTACTTGGGTGTTTACAGAGGCCTTAAGGCGTTTTGTAGGAAACAGAAAATAGACAAAAATAAAGGTCTGCATGGGTTACTGGATCCATGCTCATCTAAGCTGTAAATAAGTATGGTTTAGAGCCCATCTATTTCTTACCATTGCTTATCAATGATTGGCTTCATTGCCACTTTCGAGATTGAGTTCTTCTTACTGGCTAGCTTGTGAGGGCTTTGCTTCCTCTTCATGCCCTTGTCCCTCCCCTGGAACATGACCACATTACTTGTGTCCTTCCACTGCTGTCTTTCCAGGCACTACTTTTTTCTTTTTAACTATTCAACAAGAATGCATGTGTTTTCGAGTGTCTCCCTGTTGTACTTTCGCCCCGCATGCTCGTGTTGCTCCTTCTCAGCCCATGTACTTTCCCCATGATGCACTCACCCTCGTGTGCTTCTCCCCATCAGGTTTCTTTTTCACCTGTGTGCTTCTCCTCCATCTCCATGCTGCGCTCTCTCTTGTCTGTTTGCTTTCCGCTCCGCTCCATGTATCTCTCTCTCTATTTGCTTTCCTACCGCCCCTCTGTGTTGCTCCCTTCCCACCTTGTGCCCTTGTGTTGCCCTGCCTGTCCCCTGCGTTGCTTCCCCCACCCTCTTGTTACTTCACCACCTCCGCACTCTGTGATTTCAAACATTCTGTGATTCTTCCCCCATCCCCCCACCGGCTTGTGCTTTTTTAGGTCTCGCCTACGCAGCTCGCATGCGCTGCATAGGAGGGCCTTTAGCCGTCGCTCTGCTCTTTTTGAAGCACATACTCGTGCTTGTGGCGGCATCCACCTTGCGTGAGCGAGCAGCGGCGTGCATGCTAATTGGCTGCTGCTCGCTCCCGCAAGGCGGATGGTGCCACAAGCACGAGTGTGCTTCAAAACAGTCATTAAGCAGAGCGCGGGCCGCGTTTTTTTTTTAATCTTACCTTCCCCCTTGTTTCTCCTTTCGAACGTCTGACAGAATCAATCTACTTGAGTGAGTAGGTAAAAAAGAGCCTTCTTTGAAGTCTGAATTGCCTTTCCCTTGTTTGCAGAGCTGTATTTAGTGAGCTCGCAGCCCGTCTTCCAGATGTTACATTTTCATGGCCAGTGCTTCCTGCATGGACTGGACAGCCCTGCGGGCGTCTGCGAGAAATGCATTTTCCATATTAAAGGCTGTCCGAGATTGGCATGCCACTTAACTCTTTAAATGTGTGCTATTTATTTTTAACACTGTGTTAGAAAAGAACGTCTTTTCAGCCGCAAACATTACAAAAATGTGTTTCCCAGCTATTTATTGGAGGGGGTCATTCCCACCCAACTCTCAGTGCCTTAGCGCCGTAGCTGGCTTTGATTCCGGGGACGTGGACTTTGGCGTTAACTGTTGCGCCGCTCCTGCGGTCCGTGCCGGATGCCACTGCACTCCTGCGCGAGTGAAGGGTTAAAAGGCAAGGCTATCGATGACGTTGCTTAACTGCAGCCCTACCCGCACGTTGATTGAAAGTTTCATTTACCAGCGTGGCTTTCTCTGTGAGTGACACGTTTCTCCACCTCAGGTAAGGCCCATGCTCTGTAGTCCTCCTGCCTGCTGTCATTGATGAATCAGGTTTTTACGCCATTTAATCCATTTTATTTTGGTGATGGGCTCTGAAGGGCTCCTTTTTGTGCAGTGACACATCACACGTTTTTGTTAGAGGTGGTCCTCGGGTAAGCATCAGTTTAGGAGGAGAATTATTCGCTGTGTGTGCGAGTACAACTGTCAAGTGTCCATTGTGAAGCAGATTTGAGCCAGATCCACCCATGATTGCGTGTTCGTCCCAGAAGTCTTGAGGCTGCGACCACACAGATAGGCACCCATATTATAAGTGATCTTAAGCATTAGTACAGAACAACCCTGTATGTTGGTACCCCCAGCCTATTGTAACAGTGGTCTCAATGTGCACTTTTCTTAACATAGACAGTCGTGGAAGTGGTTCGGCAGATAGGTAGGGCTTTAAGTGTGCCGGGTCCGTCCGGGTCGTAATTGAAAACGCACATTGAAACGGGTCACTATCGGGCTACCTGGATTCATGTTCTTAACTCCACTAGTAGTGATTTCTGATCAATGAACTTTAAAAATGTTATTGGTAATCCATGTCGGCGATTTTAGTTGTGTTTATATGTCACATGTTTTTCTTGCATTACCTAAGAGTGTTATGTTGTGTTTTTCATTTTATTCGTATCGCATGTTGTCAGTGCTTTAAATGGAAATATAGCAGTGCAGGTACTCACTATTTAGAGTTTCTGTTTGCTCCCGAGAAGTACTAGTACACTCCCATTAAATGTACTGCAAGAGTGCTGAAAAGTGTAGGTACTCTCTCAAATTATAGAAGTGTGGGTACTCGGTGCCAGACAGTTCCGGCCCATTTAAAGCATTACATATTGCTCTTGTATAGTGCATAGCCAATAGGTCTCGCCTTTGGGACCTTATAAGTGTTTTGCCATGCAACACTTGATGTTGTTGCACCAAGGATATTGTGCTGGATAACTAAACACTTATAAGGTCCCAAAGGCGAGACCTATTGGCTATGCCAATGCTTGTTTCTTTTGTTTACTAATCCAATTCGGTGGGTATGCCTACAAAAAGAATTTTTTTCCACATGTTGCACCGCATCGGGGTTTCTGTACTGCTTGCTAAAACCAATGCCAAATCCAACTGGTCCCAAAGGCGCGAGATATTGGCATTGCTAATGTTTGTTACTATTGCATGCTTCATGAATACAAAAAACTGAATTGGTATGAGAAATTAATTGGTGGGCAATTTTAAAACATGAGGGGTAGATCTGCATCAGTGAAATCATTTTCAGAACATCAAGTTAAATAAAATTTTGCCTTTTGGGTGTCTCTCCACCCTGGTAACAAGACAATTTTTAATCCATCAGTTGCAATCTCGCTGTTATTTATCTGCCCCTCTCTGCATTGAGTGAAAGTGTCAGGGGGCAGTATGCACCGATGCAACTGAACTGAGAAATGCCCTTGGTAATCTGTGTCACAGACTCTCTGGGTCAAAAGAATTGGGGAGAGAATGCAGGGCAAGCACATGGAATTCCTACTTCCAAGTCCCACCACTGTCTATTTGCATGGCTGTCACCATGCTGCTCCACAATTTCCAAGTGAAAACCTGATTTCAGAAATAGATCACTACCTTAATCAACAGCATGCTTTCTTCTTACTTGACATCCTACATGTGTTTGTGAGAAACGCCAACACGTGCCAAGTAAACATATTCGGGGGGCATTGAACTCGGGCAAACTTGGAATTCTGATGATAGTTGGTATGAGAAGATTGTAGGACCTTTTGTGTAGAACATTGTTGTTGTTCGAGTGTCAGTACATTGGTGGGTGCGATTGTGAGTTTGCTTGTCCAGTGCTTGGGCACAATTATGTATGTCCCAGAGCATGAGCATAATCACTTCTAGGTCCTGGAGCATACATCTTCAATCCAATTCATGGTGCTTTCGATTAAGCATTTGCACGTCGAAGAGAAACAAAAAACATTATGGCCAGACAATATGAATGGAAGCAAAGGGCAGATTATCACCCAATAGTGTGACACCAAATCGTTTAGTTAGGTGTTTGTAGCGCGCACTGCATCGCATTTGGCGATGCAGCGCTCACAACGAAATTCGTTTTATTTATTTAAATGTTTACTTACCTGTATTAGGCCGTAATCCGTGGTTTACTACCCCCCACCCTGCCCCTCCCCCGCCCCACGTCACCGCCCGGCCGGCACTCCTACCACGGTCCGCTACTGTCGTATGGTCCCTGGAAGATTTTAGTTCATATGAACAAATGCATGAAAAATGCACCCTCATAATAAAACGGCATTAATTTACTTTGTATTAAGGATAATAATGCCTAGTGCATATGAGGATGTGAAAATGGCCTCAGAAAAAAATATAATTGTTTTTAAATTGATTAAAGTTGTCTATATTTCAGCATAAAACATGGTGCAAGGAGATCCGACAATATTCGTCCAATTCTCCCCTTCCTAAGAAGATGAGACACTGGGCATTACAAGAAAATACCACAATCTCCCTAGTAGGAAATGGGGCTAACAATATCCAGAAAAGTAAATGTATATGTGTAGTTTGACAATAATCAGAACTTCCTTTCCCAAGTGGTTGTGGCTTACCCAATGCTCCAGTGGTCATAGCAGTTATTGACCCTAGGATGTACTGGGAAGACCACCCCAAGATTTAAAGTGTAAGGTTGGCAGAATGGAAAGCATGAGGAGCATGTGGCAAAGGCTGAACTGGAGTCTCTTGATATTGTTCAAAGCTGCTGGAGAATCAAGCTCTCCTGAGGTACCAAAAACGTGGAGTATGGGATGGACAATATGCAGAGATAAGGGAAAAAATAATAAAAGTCAGGAACCGATATGGCAAACAAACTGTCAGCCGGAACCGTACAACCAAGAAAGTTTTGGGGTCAACTGGTGCACGTAGTGGTGCTTCTCATGCTGGCCCAAAAGTGCTGTGTTTTGAATTCCTTCTGTTCAGATTGATCCACCTCTTTCCTTGCCCTGTAGGGCCCTCCACTTAATCAGCACCAACCTCCATAGACTGGTATTCCAAACTTTCCAGCCCTTCCAAATGCCTCCCTGTATCTGAACTGCCTTATTTTCCCCATGAGTTGCTCCTTAACCCTAGTCTTTTTGTTCTCAGTCCTGACAATCATAATGCCACTAAAACATAGAGTTGATAGAATCAATTAATGCTCACATAGAGCAAGTCTGATTTATTTCACCCAGAACTGTCAGAGTGATGCCATTTTGGCATCAAAGTTCACGTGAATACGTGTACCATAATGCAGAGACTGGAGTGTGCAATCAAATTGGCACTAACAAACAAGTGTAAGTAAACCCTTTCATGTGTGATACTTGTCAGGGTAAGACTACCACCATTAGTAAGGGCACTATCAGTTCCCTTGTGGGCAACTGGATCTTTGATGCAGACTGTGTTCAGTGTGAAGGGAACCATTTGGCCTACTTTCTCTACCATCCTCTTTCAGGTGCAGGGTGCCATGGTGGAGCATGTTCATAAAAGAACTCACAAATGATGGTAAATTCCCAGCAAGATAAGGGTGATTCTCACCATTCAGCCATTGAGAGTGCACACAAGAAACATGGCCTCAACAGTTTAAGCAATAGACAACTGCATACATGCCATCATATATGACATCCATTATTGTCAAGCATTTCCAGAAGTAGTGACAAATCTGCACAGAGAACCATCCCTATACACACACCACAACTGTCAAGATCTTTGGGACCAGAAAAGTTGCATCTTCCCTTTGCTATTCGCATGCATCACTCTCATGAGTAGTTGTGTACATTCCTATTATCAACATGCTATTTGCCATACTACATACGCGGTTGTCATGCAAGAGTGTTTCATGATGCTGGAGACATACAACAAGCCATGCAAGTGTATCTTAGGTTTGATCACACTAGTTTGCAATGAGATCATGATGAACAGCCAGTCCACCTTCCTCTTTATGACTGTCATCCTGATGTTGTCTCCCATAAACATTACTCTCTTGACCCATCTCATCATCATCATCATACAGAATAAAAGGGATTCTTCTTCCCAAGTCACAGTGGGGAACAGCATTAAGCAGAGCCCTTCAATCTTTCAAGCTTTCTGGGGAGGGTACAGTGCTTAATTTAAGCCTGTGGTTTCCGGTACTCAGCATGGGCACCCAATCATCAGCACCAGCAGTTGGTTCTGTTTTAGATGGCGCTAACAGGAGAAATGGGATGGTGCAAGTTGCCTCCTGATGAGACCCCCAGCACTTATTGTTTTGCAAATTAACCATTGGGAGGGTACCACCATTCTTATCCAGGCACCTGAAGTGAAATTTCAGGAGGCGAAAGCCATAGTCCACAGGTCCTCTCATATGGATGTGTGCTTCATTTTATCACACTTGCACCTGCATTGTTTGTTTCCTCCGTGATGTGAAGAATCACCGTGTAGCTAGTGATCCCTAAGATGTACATAGAAGTGAAACAATGTAATCTTCTATGCCTGGCAAGACAGCGTAAAATGCCCCTGATAACAAGCCATCCCCTCTTTGGTGCAAGGTCAACTATCTGTTACTGCTGCTTTGTAGCACCCTTGAAGTTTGGATAGAACCAAAGAACCTTGTACAGACATTGGTGAGGAAAAGACTGGCACTGAAAGACTGGTGGAAGTGTTTTCGGTTGCTGCACACCTGTTTATGCACCTTTGGTGAGATCTGTTAAATATGTGTGAGTCAATGGCACTCACCAAATGTGGTATATCACATAATAATCATGTCATGGAGGAGTTTGGAAAGCACAGCAGAAAAACAGGTTTGGACATTCCATACCTTAAGCCACAGCACCCTAGAACAATCGAGTTGTGCAGAAATACAGCACTGACAGTACCTTCTATGACTGTTGTGCATCTCTTGTTCAAGCTTTCATTTAACATGTATGCTGGTGCCAAAATAGATCTCTGTTCCATTTGGTACAAACTGATGATGTGTTTTTCTTATACGGCATAGAGGTTCATGCATGACTTGTAAACATGTTGCCTCCAACTTTGGTGATGTAGACATCCCTGATGTGTGAGGTTCTGTATTGCCTGCTTTGACAGAATATAAATTGGTCAGTTGATGTGTATGCATGGCATACATTGTCTTCAGTCCCTTCACATTGTGACCATTATTTGACATGCACTACATTATATGTTGATAGCATAATGACATTGTTAAAGGCTTCTGACATGCATTGTCTGGTAACTCAGTTATATGACATGTTGGCATCATATGCATATTCAATGCACGTGATGTCATCATGGCTTGACAAACATAGCACTGTTTACGAACTGGCATATTAAGTCATCATGCATACCTGACATGCATGAGACATTTCACACTCATTCTTGAACCTTTTCAGGTAATGTTTGACAGAATAATAAACACAAATGGGAGCACCAACATTCCTGCTGCTAGGCAGGGAGGTATCGAGTGTTCAGATGCTAAATAAATAGCCATGTTTTTATACATACAACATTTTTTACCATGTATGCCACGTTTCAATTACCCAGACAATACACACCTGTTGCAGATCAACAGCAAACTAAAAAGAATGTGTGATTAGTACTACCATTGTAAAATACCGCACTCATTAGTTAATGTAAACAATATAACATTAGATGAATTTCAGAGGTCACATATAACACAACCCCCTCTTATTCCTTTTCTGACAAATGTGACGTAAACATCATTAGCTACTGTTCAAGAAGGCAGGCATGATTAGTAGTCGGCTATAGCAGATGGTTGTTGTGCTTGTTTAACACATCCTGATCATCAACTATCCTAACAACGACTGGCATGGTGCCTATGTGCCCTGAACCCTTCATGCACGTTGGACATGCTGTTAGCCTGTCCATCACATTCAGCTATTCTTTTTTTGTGTTCAAATATCTTTATTGTTTATTTAAAAGAGAAAATACATTTGTAATACAATAGCAATACCACATATCAGAATCAAATACATATTAAGTTAATATTAATAATTAGCGTAAAAAAGATTTCATAACAAGAATTAATGGACTGGGATAAAAAGAGTTGTAAACATATTGTTAATTGAACAAGTGAGCAGATACATATATGACACGTAGTATATATTATAAAAGCATCAAGTAATATTACACATCCCAGGTATATGGATCAGACAAAACAACAACATGAGAAAGACATATACCAGTTGTATTGCTTGATAAATAAGATTGAACAGCCAAAGAAAGCATGGGGGAAGAAAAAGAAAAGAGAATACTGGAGAAAAGAAAGAAAAAAGAAAAGAGAGGGATCAAGAGAAGGGAGGGGACATCTGCTCCAATGAAGGAAATAAATTAAGAAATGGAATCAAAAGGATACTGAGCTACCAACCCCTGAGAGGACAAGTTCATATAGTTGTCGAGGGACCGCCATACATTACTAGAAATAGAAGGCGAGTAATGTTTCTCCTCAACAAAAGTATGAGCTCCACGAAGGTATGAGACCCACGCCCACCAGGTATGATAAGATAAAAGATGGAAAGATTTCCATTCTGTTAGTATAACCTTAACAGCAATGGATAAAAGTAAGTCTAATAGCTCCAGATCCGTATTGTCAAGGGGTAAAGGAATAGCTATAGCCCAAGGGCCCAATAGAATCATAGGTAAAGAAAGCTCTATGGATATATTAAAGATTGATGATAAATGTTTCCGTATCAGACCCCAGATGGATTGCAATAACGTACATTCAAAAAACCTATGTTGATGAGTGCCTGGTTCTAGATTACAATTCCAACAAAGATCGCTATCCCGTAATTTCAGCTTGTGTAAACGAGCAGGGGTCCAATGAAGGAGATTTAATGTAAAGAATTTAGATTGAATAAGAGAAGGAGCAATCTTATTACATACGGATAATTTCCCAATCAATTGCCAGGTCTCTTGTGAAATATGTTTAAAAATGTAATCTTCAAAACGATGAGACCACTTATCATATGTAATTGTAGACTGTGAAGGGAGTGGAGGGGATAAAAATTTATAGATTTTTGATGCTGTATGGCCTAAGCGTAACCACATAGAAAGTAGTGAAACAGTAACCGAATCTGTAGAGAGGGATATTTTAGAAAGTATCACCTTTAGTTTCAAAAAAGAGTAAAAGTCCATATTGCCAAGATTATACTTTCTAGCTAAGAAAGAGAAGGGAAGAGGGTCATGATTACAGTCATAAAGATCTTTTACCAATCTAATACCACTGGCAGCCCACGAAGAGGCCGTACCAGGATCGATGTCAGTAACAATTTTCGGATTGTACCATACAGAGGACCATCTGGATTTATGAATAGGTTTGGATACTTTTTTATCAATATATTTTAGTGCATTAATTGTGTCTAATATAATACGATGAGAGTGATCAAGGACGAGCTTAGAAGTAGTGAGAAAGGAAGGAGTGGAAAGAGGAGTACACAACTCACGTTCAATATAAATCCAAGGGGGTATACGTTGGGAATCTGGTAAGAACCAAAGAGCACTTTGAGACGCTAGGAAGGCAATTTGATACAAGTTCCAATCCGGAAGATTACAGCCACCCAGGACAGAGGGATTTCTAAGGTATTTATAAGCAATTCTAGCTCTCTTATCATTCCATTCAAATTTTGAAGTGAGTGAATCAATCTCTTGGAAGAAGGAAGAAGAAGGCTTTATAGGTAACATGGAGGATAAAAAATTAATAATCGGGGTAATCATCATTTTAAGAGTTTGTAATCTTCCCCACCAAGAAATATATTTAGGAGACCAGGAAGATAAAAGATCTTTCCCTTTAGCTATGATATGGGATTCGTTATAAGCAACAGTATCTGAAAGGTCCTTACAAAACCAAACCCCTAAGTATTTAATACGAGTCGATTGCCATTTAAAACCTGAGTCACCCATGTGAGAAGGAAAACACAATGAATTGAGGGGAAACATTAACATTTTCTTTGTTAAGAGTGTACCCAGAAACAAGCGAAAAATCTCTAATGATGTTAGAAATAACAGGAATCGCAGTTGCAATATCCTCTGAAAAAATAAGGACGTCATCAGCGTAGGCGGCTGTTTTAAGCGTATGCGATCCAAATTGAAAACCTTTAATACTCTGGTTCAAATTGAGTAGACGAAGGAGTGGGTCTATAGACAAGAGAAAAAGAAGGGGTGAGAGAGGGCACCCTTGTCTAGTGCCCTGACGAAGATTAAAAAAGGAAGACGTAGCACCATTAATTCTGATATTAGCTTTAGGTTGCGCATAGAGAGACATTACCATATTAATAAAAGAGTCTCTAAGGTTATGGGATTCTAAAACTGCTTGTAAGAAAGGCCAAGAGACTTTGTCAAATGCCTTTTCGGCGTGAAGAGCATTCGCTGCCGATGGTAAAACAGAAAGTTTTGCTTTTTCTAAAATATGGCAAAAGGTCCGAATATTATCTCTAGCGAGTCTCCCTTTAACGAAACCTGTTTGGGAATCATGGATGAGATTGGGAATATGACTCTCTAAGCGCTTAGCCAAGATCTTGGCAAACATTTTAGCCTCCATAATTAATAATGAAATTGGGCGAAAATGTTTGGGATCAGAATGATCTTTACCATCCTTCGGAATCACTACTATAGTAGCCTCAGCAGCTGAACCCGAAATCCCGCCAGAAAGGACAAAATTATCAAAAATACTCCTAAGATGTTTGACTATTGAGGGAGTAAATGTTTTATAAAAGGTAATAGGAAACCCATCTGGTCCCGGAGCCTTCCCGAATGAGTATTCTTAATAGCCTGAATGATCTCGTCAGTATCAATCGGTTTCCCCAATTCAATCATATCGGATTGCGAAATAGTATTAGTAGGGATCGAGTTCAGAAACTGTTGACAAGTAAATTTGGAGGATTGATCTTTAGGTGTGTATAGCGTTTCATAAAAGTCTCGGAAGATACCAAGTATTTCCTGAGTATGGAACTTCTTTGAACCATTTTTATCATTAATATGAGAAATATGAGTAGCTTTGATATTCGTATTTTGATACTTTAGGGTGGCAGCCAACAATTTACCAGCTCTATTTCTTAATAACAAATGCCAAGATTTTTGAGCATGTACACCAATATAAGCTCTTTTAGTGACTATAGAGTTGAAAGAGTATTTTAAATGCTTGATATCCTGTAGGAGAGACTTGTCATTAGAGTGTCTATATAGCTCCTCTTTATGTTTGATATCATCCCCCAAAGACTGAAGAGATTTTCTAATGTCGCTGTTTCTTTTTGACATTTTTTTAATAATGTGACCCCGTATAGTGCACACATTCAGCTATTCTTATAACAGCTAACAGGACACCATGTATGGCATCTGACAGCAGAGAGATGGCATGGCCGACATAGTGTCATCCTGACGGACACCATTCGGACATTCTTATAATGGCTGACAGGAAATCCAGTCATTGACAGTGGATGATGGCTACCATTTGCAGTGGTTGACCTGCAAATTCTCACAAGATTGTAGTTTCTTACTTTGCAGTACAATAATAGAATGTTTGATCAGCCCAAAATTGAAGCAAATACATATATACAGATCAAGAAAAACTTTGTGCAGTCAAGGTATAAACAATATGAGGACAATTAGCGCAGCACAAGATAGTGGCGAGAATGAAATAGAAGAAGATTTAGCAATCAAATGACCTCCTTAAAGGGTCGGAAAGGATTGGGAGCTATCTTTGGGAACATAAGGTCCCATTTGAAGCAGGAAAAGGATGGGTTGCAGTTGAGATCTCTAGGAAGTGAGTTCCAGATCCTGGGAGCATTTCTAGAGAAAGAGCGAGTCTGCGAAGATTTTTTTTTCAGTTTGGGAGGAATGAGAAGAAGTGCATTGGAGCTTATCAGAGTCCTGGCTCTTCCTGCTTTGGAAAGTTTGGAACCAAGGTAGATTGGGTTGTGAGTGTGCAGAGCTTTATGTGTAATGCAAGCAGTTTTGTAGATACATCGTCTTTCAATGGGAAGCCAATTGAAGCTCTTTAGGGCTGGTGAGATGTGCTCAAATCATTTAACACCTGTTAGTAGCCGTGTAGCTGTGTTGAGAACAGTTGTAAGGGGGAAAGGGGGGATTTAGGAGTTCCTGTGAGGATGGCGTTGCCATAATCCAATTTTGAGAGGACAAGAGACTGCACTTCCAACTTAAAATCATCGGACGGAATAAAAAGTTTGATTTTCTTGTGGTGTTTAAGAGTGTGCAGTGCTACTTTGGCAGAATTGTTGATGTGGTCCTTCAAAGACAAGTTTTTGTCCAGAATGATGCCCAAGGACTTTACAGAGTTGGATAGTGTTAGGGCGTCGAGGTTCGTGAGCCAGTCTTGTATTGGTAGAGGGTTGTTTTTCGGTGACAAAAGTAGTAGTTTAGTTTTGTTGGGGTTCAGCTTTAAGTGGTTGTTGTTAAGCCAGGTTTGTATCTTGATTAGTGTTTCGTTCAGATTTATGATGTCATTCAGTGATTTAATATTGTAGTAAAGTTGAGTGTCATCGGCATATAGGTGATATTTGGACCCTGCTTGGGTCAGAATAACAGTCAGGGGCTCCATGAAGAGATTGAAAAGGGATGAGCCTTGGGGAACACCCTGGGGCACTAGAGTTGGTTTTGAAAAACAGTTATTGATTTTTATTTGTTGTGAGCGATGTTGAAGGGACGATGAGAACCTGCTTAGGACGGTGCCATTGATACCAATGCGGTTCTTGAGTGTCTCGATTAATGCTGGGTGATAAACAGTATCAAACGCTGCCAATAAGTCAAGTAGGATTAAGAGGCATGTGTCACCTTCATCCAGGGATCTGCGAATATCGTCTGAGATATTGAGCAAAGCAGTTTCAGTGCTACAACCTTTCCTGAATCCTGACTGGAAGGTGTCCAGGAGGTGGAATTTCTCTATATGTTGGTTGAGTTGTAGAAGAACGCATTTCTCCATTGTTTTGGCTAGCAACAGGAGGTTGGTGATAGGTCTGAGATTATTGAGGTCGTTAGGGTCAGCCCCTGGTTTTTTGAGTATGGGAGTGATTTGGCCTAGTTGGAGGGAGGTCGGTACATGTCCTGAGGAGAGAGATGAATTGATGATTTTTGTCCAAAATGGGGCGATGATGTGGTTGAGGTTTTGTACTAATGTAGATGGGAGGGGATCATAGGTGTGGGATGTGGGCTTCAGGTTTGCAATTACATTGAAGACTTAACTTTCTGTCATGGGTTTAAAATCAGACCAATTAGCATCATTTTTTGGTTGAGGAAGATCATAGTCTACATTCGTTATTGTTGGGACCAATCGGTCATAAGTTAAATTTGGAGTGGGGGCAATCGCGGAGGAAAGTGAGACAGTGGGGTGGGTAGGATGGAAGACGGATTATCCCCTTGGATGATGGATTGCTCAATTGTTGCTATTTTATCAATGAAGAAGTTGGCAATTTCTTCACAGTGTTCATTGGAGGCTGTTATTTCTTGAGGGGAGGTAAGGGTAGTTTGTCGTTTGATGATGTTGAAGAGCTCCCTAAGTCTGTGCTTAGCGCAGTCAAGTTGGTTGCAAAAGAAGGTGGCTTTTTCTCTAAAGATGTGTTTCTTATATGAAAGTCTTGCAGAACTTAGAAGAGAGAGGTGCACTGTAGAGGGGAACTGTCTCCAAGTCTTTTCTGCTTGTCTCAGTTGTCTCCTCTCATTGTTCAGATCGGAGTTGAACCAGGATTTCGATTGTATTTTTCTAGATTGTTTTTGTTTGAGCGGTGCCACTTGATCAAGGACATCTATCATCATTGTATTGTAGTGGGCGGTGAGGTCCTCCGCAGTGCGAGCAAGGGGATGATACTGTAGCTGGGCCTGTACCCTGGATTCCAATTCCGTTACAGGAATTTGTTTGATATTCCTAGCCCAGTGTGTAGGTTTTTTGGAAGGGGCTGTGTGAGCTCTAAGGAGAGGGTCTTGATATTAAAAAGTATGAGATGGTGGTCAGACCAGTCGATAGGTGTGATGGATCGAAGTGAGATCAGATCATTTTTGCTGATTATAGCATCTAGAGTGGAGCCTTTACAATGGGTTGGTTCATTGCAGAGTTGTTTGAGGTCATTTAAATCAATAAGGTTAGTTAGGAGGCGAACAGTGGTATCTTCTGAGTTATTCCATTGAATATTGAAGTCTCCCAAGAAAACGTCCTTCGAGTCCGTTAGGGAGAACCGTGCTACTAGGACGGTTAGTTCCTCTGAGAACAGGGTGCGATCACCAGGTGGGTGGTAGATGTTGTGAAGTTTGATAGGAAAGGTGCCTTTGGTGGCAAGTTCAACTCCAAGGTATTCGAAAGTTGAGTATTTTGAGGTCGTTAAGGTAGTAAGCTGGATTCCTTCTTTGTGTATGATTGCCAGACCGCCACCTAATCTCTTTGGTCTATCCTGTCAAATAATGGAATAGCCGGGAGGAATGAGCAGGTCTGGAATGGGTGTCGAGTGTTCATTAAACCATGTTTCAGTGAGGAATGCAATATCTATATCATTATCCAGTATAGCTTCTGCAATATCTGTGGCATGTTAAACTGCTGATCTGCAGTTTAGGAGCATGCATGTTAGCAGGCTAGAGCTATTGTTTCTGGTATGAAGTGTATGAATAGTGGTATATTGAGCAGTCAGTCTAGGCGAGGTGCATGTTCTAGGGATTCTATTTGTGCCCATGATTACTGGGATAGTGGACAGAGGAGTGTGAATCGTACTCTGGTTCATAGTGATGTACGATTCTAAGAAAGCTTCGGCTTCCGAATCAGATACATGTCTGCAAGCTCAGTGGGGTCTGTAGGACGCACGATTCAAGGGAATAGTGGTCCAGTAGGGATGTTGGCTGATAGCTGGAGAACCTATAAATGGAGACAACTTCTTCCTACTATGAGTATGGTATGTTATGTTATGAAGATTTCTAAAGCGCGCGATTACCCGGAGGTGTCCTGGCGCTAGTTACTACTCCAATTGCTGAGACCGGAAGGACAGGAGTTATTCATCAAAAAGCCAGGTCTTCAGCCCCTTCCTAAAAGCCAGAAGATTATCGGCATTTCTCAGATGAAAAAGCAGACCATTCCAGGCCTTAGCTGCACATAGGGAGAAACTTCTGCCACCCCACTGGGCTTTTTTTACGCGTGGAACTGCAACCAGTTTGGCTCCCAGTGATCTCAGTGTTCTTGCCGGTCTATACCATTGAAACTGGCGTTGCAAATGTTCTGGTCCCGAACCCTGCAATGCCTTAAAGACCATACCAAGAGATTTAAAGCGCACGCGGCTCTTCACCCGGAGCCAATGCAATTTTCTTATCTCATTAGAGATTGGGGAGAATTTAGATGAGCCCGTGAGAAGTCTGGCCGCAGCATTCTGGAGCAACTGAAGTTTGTTCAAAAACTTTTGATGCATGTTAAGATATAAGCTATTACAGTAGTCCAGCCTTGACAGAACCAAGGCTGTGACCACTGTTTTCCGGCTCCCCAAAGGGAGAAGCCGCACAATTTTCTTGATAGTTCTCAGGACATATACTGTTGTTGACACTACTGCATTAACCTGGGCACCCAGAGACAATTTCTCATCCAACATAACTCCCACATTTTTCACCTTTTTGGAGGGAGATGGAAGAGTTCCCAGAGAAGCGGGCCACCAATTGGGGGTCCAAAAGTTAGTGTCATTCCCGAACAACATCACTTCGGTTTTACCCGAGTTTAGCTCAAGGCAGTTATCTGCCATCCAGCTCCCTACTGCTTCCATACAGATATGGTAGTGGGTTACCTTGGCCTGGATCAGAAGGTCCTTTTTTTACATATGAGAGGTCTGCAGCTAGTGAATCAAGTTTTAGTTCTATTCGCTTCAGGAGCAGGGAAAGTCTATCAGTGAAGTTTCCATCTCTAAAAGAGGGTGTATATGCATCCGGTCTCGTGATTAAGGATGGAGAGTGAGCTTCACTATAGGGAGGGCCTTTGTCATTGAGGTTGGAGATGCGGACATTTTGTGAGAGCAGAGAAGGGTCAGCATTGGTAGAGAGGGTTGAGCCCATGTTGAGTGGTCTGGAGTTGGGTCTAGCGTCATCAGGTTCTGGGTGTATGTCTGTGGGTTTTAATACCGTAAATTTGTTGGTTGGGGTGGGTACCGTTGAAGTCAATCTAGTAATTACTTGGTGAGTGCATGTGTCACGGGTGCACCACTGTTGCTTGGTGTGGCAGAGGGTTCAACAAAGGTGCGTAACGAGTCAGTGGAGTTAGCGGGGCGCGAAGGTTCAGGTTTGGCGGTAGGGGGTAGAAAGGAGAGGGGAGATTGGGGCATAAGGCTATGTTGTGATAAGCTAGCTAGAAGGGACAGGAAGTGCCGGTCAAAGATGGTGAGGTTATGGTCTGTAGCTTGTATAAGTATGTTCCCTGTCGTAAAGATAGAAATGGAGAATTCCCCTCTAAAGGTTAGGGAGGGGAATGTGGTGAGTTTAGAACCATGGGGGATTTTGATAGAATTGGTGACTTTTAGGTAGAGAGGGAAGAAGTTTCTCCATTTTGCAGGGCTTTTGGAGTAGAAGACGAAGTCTGTTTTCTTGTTGCTATTGCTCACTCTGTAGTAGATATCAGCTATTAGTTTTTCCGGAAGTTGTTTGAGAAGGCTGTGTTTGAATTTCTTTTTTGCACTGTTAGATTATTAGGATACCTGATGCTCCATGAATTGGGGCCATATCTCTCAAGTGCAGTGTTGAGGGATTTGGGGAGGAACATAGTTAGAGAAAAAAAATTCACAAAGTCTGATCATCCAGCAGAGCTAGTAGAGGTAAGGATGTGCAGATGGTTACGAGCTGATCAGGGCACTATGAGGGAGTTGCCTCAAAGTGCACAATCAGTTTAGCGGTAGTGCTTCCGAGGTGGGTAAAACGACTGTGCAAAAAAGTCTGGTCATCCAGCAAAATTAGTCGATGTATGGATGAGTTGATGGTTGCGGGCTGATCAGGGTGCTATGAGGGAGTTGCCTCACAGTGCACAATAAGTTGAGCAGGAGGGCAAAAAAAAAAAAAAAGGGATCTTTTCAGGTTCAATTGGAATCCATAAAGTATAAAGTTATAGGTTATGCACTAGGAGTCATACAGTCACAACCAGCACTAAACCATTAGGTGACACATGGAAAGCTCCACTCCAAGATGGCTGCCATAGAAGATACAGGTTGAAACAATCATTCGAAAGACTCTTTAAATATGGCTGCAGTTTTGCAAAGATAAAGTCCTCTGTTTGTTTTTATGACCTCACTGTAAGCTGCTTCAAGTACCTGGGGCAAATATGTGGAGAGAATGTCGCCGGATTGCTGGTATTTTGAGGAATTTGTGACAAACATTCCCCTGAGGGGAGAGACAGCTATATTACATACACGAGAGCAGGCAGCATAAATGGGGGATGCTGAATTAGATACCGCAATGCAGTGTGAGATAGAACTTGAGCAATGCGCTCGTTCTATATGGTACAGCTATCACTCCCCAACCAGAGAGTAACGTCAAAAAGGCAGACCAAGAGAAAAGATAGCAAACACCGAGATACTCTATCCTCAGCCCAGTGATCCTCATTGTCAAGATGGCAGCCGGCTCCCCCCAGCCTGGAGTGGACCGCGTATTTCAAACTTATTTGGGTAGCCCGTGAATGGGCAAAGTGCCATAGAGATTGAATTGCGGGCCTGGAGTCAGACTACGCCCGCAGAGCCATGGAAAAAGTTCCGACCCTCCAGCTCGAAACTGCACAAATGGTGGACAACTTCTGCCCCCAATTAGTAGCAGCAACAGACCGCTGTTGAGCCAACCCCAGTCCACAACTCACAGATGAGCTGACCTCCAGAACGATGGCATCTAGGGGTCGCACGGTACCACAGGTGGTTCACAATGACTCACCGCAATCCTGTCGAGAGCCCAGCCATCCTCATCGGTTCTGCCTGGGGATATGTCGTGGGAGCCTCGAGGAAAGATGACGAGAAGGGCGGCATCTAGTGAACAAATCCAGCTCCTGGATGAGCGGTATGTAGCAGGAGGTAAGTGCGTCAAGTTTCAGTCAACGGGGTGTATGGATACTCAGCACAAGACATGGATAAACACTAATCAAGTGATCCCAGGCCGGGAGCCTCCTTGGGGTGATTACCTTCCGGTGGCCATCTTTATTTTTAAGGTTAGTGTTCCAATCAAGATATTCTGTTTTGGTACTCACTCACGTTTTAAGTAAAGGATGTTTTAGTGTCAGTAGTCCCAGATTCTAGTGGAAAAGCACTCAATAGAAACATAATCGATTGGAGAAGTCATCAGATCACACAAACCTATTAAGAACAAAGATTTAGTACATTGCCTGGAAGCTAGCATGTGGGCGAATGTGCAAATAGTTCAAGAAAAATGCATCTTGTTAAGACTGAGAACAACCAATAAAGGTCTAGAGGTACAGGTAGAATTCAGATCATATTCACCAGCTGATATTGTTGCTGTACAAAAAACGTTCTTATAGAGCATGACTAATCACCCGTTAGGGTCTCAAGGCGCTGGGGGCGGGGTTTTTGCAGTTCAGTCGAAGAGCCAGGTCTTGAGGTCCTTCCTGAATTGAGGCGGTGAAGGTGAATATCTTCGCAGGAGTAAGTGTACCAGAAAACCTCATCAATCAGTGGAAAAGGAACAACATGAAAAGACAATATTTGAGTATCAAAGAGAGAAATGCAAGGTAATCCCTGGTATGGACACGCTAGAAAAAGACACCTGAGACATGCTTGTAAAGCAATAAAAACCCAAGGCTTTGTAGAACTTAACCTTGAGTTTCGTATTTTATGTCTTTTTTTTTTTCCCCAAAAGGTCCACGCTTGGCATACCTCATGTGCATATATCTGCTCGCTAAGTAAGCCCAGTAGAAAAGGTGTGGGCCAGATGGTCTTTGTGATGAGGGACATCTTGAAGGTGGGCTTCCCAGACTCAGCACAACAGAATCAAGCCAAAGAGCAGCAGGAAGAGGAAAAGAGGAAAAGTCTAGTCTGTGCTTCACCCATGACCTTGGCTGTTAGGTACTTTATATCTTACAAATTTATATGAGGAGTCAATGATTTACGTGCCTGTAAGACAGAGGGCCAGATGTATGAAAATGCAATTTTGCATTTCCTAAAGAGCGACTGAATAGGAATAGTTATTTCGGAAATGCAAAATGATATGTATGAAATTCCCCATTTCCTGTTAGCGATTCCTACAGAGTTGGAATCCCTATTAGGAAAACGTAATTAGGAAATTCCATGCCATTTGTACCAATGAGCCGGTTTTGCATTTGCAAATGCTAAACCAAGGATGGCTATGGGCATAGGGCCCACTGTAATGCACCTCAAAAATAGTGGTGCACATGTAGAGCAGACATATGCCCTAGGGGCATGTGTGCGCTATATTGCACTTGAAATAAGAGCCTCTTGGGGTGCTTTTTTAAATTGCACATGTTTGCCATCGACTTTGAGTTGATGGTAATTGCATTTCCGAAATGCTCATTTAGCTTTTAGGAAATGCTTTGTACATGTGCTAAGAAACTGAAAATAGGAAATCCCTATTAGCAATTTCCTCTTTAGGGAATCGCAAAATGCGATTTCAACTGGGTGGAAATCACATTTTGCGATTCCTTAAAGGCATTTGTACATAGAAAAAGGCTGTTTTGCATTTCTTAACAGGCTAAAAATGTGATTCGGCCCATTAAGAAATGCAAAAGGCCTTTTTACATCTAGCCTATAGTCTCTTCAGCCAGGGATAATATATCTTCATTTTAGCTCAAGACCATTAATGATCTGTGTCTCCTTCAGCGCAGCAACATGGATCTTATAGCTGCCAAGTAGCTCTTATCATCAAATCCCCAGCTTAATTACAGCAATGCCAGGTATCCCTTCTTTATAGGGTTCATGTAAATCATTATGTATATCCAACTATTTATGTGTGTTCCCTGATGAAGGGACATTTTCCCAAAATGCATTGTGACATTTTACAGATATATGTGATGGATGTAAAGTGCCACTGTAGTCGAAGGGTGGAGCTACAGCTATTTAGCCTCCAACAAATGATACATACAGAAAGGATCTGCCATTGAGATAAGCAAATGGACAGACAACACTACCAAAGAGGGAGATGCTGATTCATCTGCCCCTGACTGTTTTCCTGCCAAAGTTAGGAACTCCATATAGAGAGGCCAAACCATTCCAGTTCCCCTGCTTTCTCAGCAAGAAGCCACTCTCCAGTCAGGTGGAGCCCAGCTCGTTACTTTAGTTCTTGTGTCCTCAGGATATGTGCGCTCTTGGCTCCTCTTTGTATGTGTACTGCCTTCTGTAGACACATTCAAAGAGGAAATAGCCTCCCAGGATAGTTTCTGTGCAGGAAGGCACCCTTTCCTGCACAAAATCTATCCTGACCTTAACACAGACACCCTAGCATTATGGCACAAAAGTGCCTGTGTTAGTGCTAGGCAGTCACAGGTGCACCAGAGCATAGAAAGAGCAGAACTTTGCCATTTCTTTGACGATATGGCACAGTTCTGCTATCCCGATCATGCAGTGCAGCAACTTCACTTACTATGCTGCATTGCATGAACTCTTTTAGGATATACCCCTTGATTTGTTGGGCATACCGCTGTTATGGGTGTGGCGCTGGGGTTATTGCACAAGTTAAGCATGATGATGAGTCCTCTCTCCACCATCCGTTCTCAGAAAACGATCCCTGGGCCCGTTGGAAAGAGAAAACAAAACACAGTACCTTATTGAAGCAGGACTTGAGTAGGAAGACACTTGCCAGATAGGAGAGCTCATCCCATCCTCGTCGCCAAATGAAAAGACGCTGTCCACAGCAGGATAAGTTAGACAGGAGCTTTATTGCAGAAACAGGTACATAGGTCTAACGGGCCCAGAGGATCAGCACCAACTGAAGTTCTTGTTCTAATCCTCTGTCCCCATACATTCCAATACAGCATTACACTAGATAGAGGGACAGAACAATCCCGGCATTCTATACCATAAAGAGTACAACAGGAGGGAACACAGAAATGCAATATAAAAAAAAAAATAAAAAAAAATCCGTATTTGTAAAGCGCGAACTACTCACCCTTACGGGTCTCAAGGCGCTGGGGGCCGTCGTGGAAATTAAGTGAGCTATTGCCCAGAGTCACATGGTGCTGAGCTGCGCTGCCGCCGGAGCCGGGAATCGAACCGTGAGCCCTGTGCTCCGAAGTCAGCTGCCCTGGCCGCTGCACCACACCTTCGATCCACGAGACATTGATGCCGGATCATCCCATTGTACTCAAGACCCACTTAGTACTCGCAACATTGTCTTGGTATGCTGCCCTTCCCATTTTTGCCATTCTGATTTCCCTGTCCCCTTCAGAGTTGTCAGGGCAATGGACACTCCCCTCAAACAATGAAAGCTTGCTGGACAATACTTCTGAAGTGGGTGGTGGCAAAACCAGCAAAGAAGACCCATGAGGACTTGTATCTACATTTGTTTCTTCAGTAATATAACAGGATGTCATAGAGTTTTCTAGTTTCCTAATTAAGTTTTCTAGTTAAGTTTCCTAGTTAAAATTTTTTTGTTTCCTAGTTAAGTTTTTTTGTTAGTATTTTATTTAATTTAAATATTACCCGCCCAAATCAAGGATCTATAGACCCTACACCCTTTTAACATAATTTTGTAACTGTTACATAAAGAGTTGTTTCATACATCTGCATATGCTGTAATGTCTTTGGTGTAATTGTGATGTGCTTGATTTGCCCATGGGTTGTTATGAAGGTGGAGGACAAAGGAGTCAGTTAGTGGGTGTCATGGGCCCTATTGCAAGCAAGAGGAATGTGACCTCCGATGTCACATAATCTACTGCACAAATGTTAGAAATAGGTCAGTATGCATTGCTGCTGCACTGATGTGCCTGTTAAATGTGCGTGAGGAACCTTTCACCTCCAATGATGCCTGCTGCTGCATAAGACGTTGTGCAGGCGTCATCCTCTATGGGTTGCTGCTTAGGAGGCGAAACAAGGTTCACTAATATTGGTACTTGTTCTGTTAACTCAGTGATGATATGCTGTTAGTATTCCATGATGAAATAAAAAGGTACTTCCCTTGGAATAAAAACACACTTGGATGCAGGAGATTGCAGGGGAATGTCTAGGGAAAAATGTGGAGTTCTAGTCATTTTGGACTTCTCCTTTTTTATCTCGTTCACTGAAGAAAGTAAAGTAATAATTAACGGGGAGTGCCTAGATATCCACTTACCTGCCTCATATTCCCAAGATGCAACCACGACTGAAATAGGTGGTCTCATATTTCACAACTTTGACGAGCTTCACCTTACGTTTCAAAAGTTAGTAGCAGTGGAGGGCTTTGCGAAAGAGAACAAAGCACTTGTAAGGGGCAGTTTATTTGTTTAAGGCAAGCTTGCCCCACCGGGGACCCTTGCTGTTATATATAATGACATATAAAAAAAACAATATTTACCTGCATCCCAGTGCTTTAAATGGGAAAAGAAAAGTGCAGGTACTCACCAAATTGAGCCATGACCCAGGGGGTGGGGTGAGTCGGCAGGTTTAGGCATGGGGCCAGGGCAGGGCTACTGGGAAACATTTACTAGGAATCAATGGTGCATATTCCCAAGGACTTATCGCCGAGTTAGCGGCACTTTATCGCTGCCAAAGTGGCAATAAATCTATCGCACCATTCACAAGCAGGTGCTAACAGCCGATATCACCAGTTTTTCTGCGATAGCAGCCGCAAAAAACATTGCCACAAATGATACCGGCAACTAACGCTAATGATATGCAGAGTAGGAGTTCCCGTGCAAAAAGCCGCGAAAACACCACTTCGCAACATTCCCAACGACCAGCCAGATCGGCGATAAGAATCAAAAACATGCGATAAGGCGCGTTAGCAGCAGAGATTTAACACCTGCTCTTACCTGGTGTTAAGTCGGACGACAACCTGCATCATGAAAGGGAGCCCAGCCCACAGCCACACCAGAAGAACAACAGATGCCATGGAGCTACTGATCATGCAGCTCGGAGCCCCAAGAGGGCCACAACACCCACCGCCACCACCCCCAGGCCCCCGACCCCCCCCAGGGCTCCGCCCCGGACTACGACACCGGCAGTGGGGTATGTGACGTGCTAGGCCCCTTTGATTGGCAGGTCACATGTCCTGTGACGCCTGTGCTGGATGGGTGTGGTGTGGGTCTGAACGAGCCCTCAGGGAGTGGCTGTGTCATGCTGATGACTAGACCAGTGATCAGCAGATCACTGCAGGGACGACATGGGACATTTAGCGTTGTCGTCCCCCCATGTAAGCGTAAGCGGAGTGGACTGGCCTGGCGTATGGCAGGCCAGCATAGGGGTGGGAACAATGAACCCGGGGCTCTGGGCGTGCTCCAGTTCTGGGCTGGACATGGAAGTAACTGATGAGTGTGTCCCTGTTGTAGTGACTATGCCACCTGGACCGCAATCGGCACTGTTGCACTCTGTCACTCAAGTTCCACGACATGAGCTACATGGACATCAGGGGGAATATCTCACCCTACATTCAACCATACTCACATACGTGAATGATCAAAGGCATGACACATCTGTGCGATTCTGAATGTTTAATTCACATCCAGTGGAGTGTTGCAGCTGGAGTAGTACAGGGCCATGCAAACCCCACTTCACATTATTGGCCCGTGGAGGGCCAGCCAGAGTCCTTCACGGAATGACAAGTACATCCTGTCCGCTGCCATCCGCACCATGTTCTCCATGAGCCCCCGCATCTGTCCCAACTCCCGGCAGACATCGCTGGAGCCACTCTGACAGGACAGTCGTTCTTGTCTCAGCATCCTGACTCCAGTGATGTCAGCCATGGATCGCTGGAGAGCATAGAGCGGACTGTGGGTGTCCGTTAGGGACTGAAAGTGGTCCCTGATGGGAATCAGACACCCATGTATGGCCTCAAGTTTGGCTGCCATGCGGTTGAACCCCACCCGCACCTGATCAGCCACCTTCTCCTGGCACTCCAACACACGGCATTGGAAGGCCATGTGTTGTTCATGGGGGTCCTGGGAGTCAGCCATGGTGGTAGGTGCTTCCTGCTGTGTGGTCTGTGCAGGGGGTGGGGTTTCCTCGATGCAGATGGGCTGCCCTGCTCCTGGGCGTGGGGTCCTGAGGGTGTCCATGAGCTGTTGGAGGACGTTGGGGTCGATGTTGGTGTGGTCCTCTTCGTCATCAGTGAAGAGAGGTTGGGTCTGCTCTGCAGGAGGTGTTGGTTCTCCCTCTGCAATGTGAAGGGTAGATGCAGTTTAACATTGTGTTCACATGTATGTTGATGCATTGTACAAATTTACATACAGACTGCATGACAATGTACATTGTGACTGTTTGGGAGGAGCTGCCTATTTGATACGGGACAGTGGACATTTCGACGACATCACGGATGTGTGTTTGTACATGTACATTTTCATCCCACGTTTCCCTGCTATGCCAAATGTGATTGGCCAGTTTCTACACACAAGCGGCACCACTTGGGTCCTCTGTTCTGTTGTGAATGTGTTGCAGTTCATACCACATTGTTGTCAATGTTGATGTGCTCTGAATATTATGTGTGTGTGCTGCATTTTGGGAGAGTCGCCCCTGAAGCTCTGATGTGGCTGGCCCTTCTCCCTTTGTTAATACTTTTTTAATATGGTCGTTCAGTTGTAGGTAATGCTTTCTTGGTCATATATAAGGTAACAAAAATGCTTCTGACACTTCTTTATTATAACTTTTCAGCATGCTGCAGACTTCTGTACAGCACAGCTTAAAGACATAGGCAAAGTCAATATCTCTGGCTCAACACTTATAAGGTCCCAAAGGCAAGACCTATTGGCTATGCCAATGCTTGTTCTTTTTAATGCAGCCCGTTTTCCTTAAAGGAAAACAGGACACATTTAAATAGAAAGAAATTAAACTTTGCAGTTTGCCTGCTCTTAAAAAATATTTGTTTTACATTCTCAAAGGGGAAGGGGTCCCCTGGGGACTCCTTCCCATTTACGAATGGGTTACCACCTCCTTCAAGGAGTCGGTAAAATATCAATGTTTTGTGACTGTAATTTGGTCGCAAAACATTCATACATCGCATTCAGAATAGGTATTTGGAAGGGACAACCTATCGCATCCCTTCCAAATACTGAATCGCAAACACAAATTGTGACTGTTTCCGACCACAAAAATGCTTCGTACATGTGGCCCCTTCTGTTTATTTTTTGCACTCTTAGCACACTGAAGATTTACAAATGATGATGCTCTAAATCATTTACTTCATAATTGTTTAAATACAATTGATTACAGGTTGTGCAAGCATTTTCTTTTTGTATTGTCACAATTTAGTGACTTAAAAAATATAGTTATTCCTTTTTAGATAGGCACAATGATATCATCTCACAATTACAAGAGAAACATTTTGACCCCATTCCCTTCTGCAACCTCCTTTACTAAAAGATGGGCTTCACTTTGTGTTACTTTCGCATTCTCCACAAATGCTTGAGGGTTTGCCATTCTAGTAACGAAGGGTATCCCCCTTTACTTTTTCGGGTTCATGCACTGACACACAGGGCTGATATATTATGTTGCGGAGCAGATTGGGAGAGAGCAGATTACAATAGTTAATTTTTATGGCCCCTACATCGACGACCCTGCTTTTTTAGATACCTGGTGGGGAAAGGTGCTTTCTTGAAATCCAAATGTATTGTTGTGGAAAGAAGATTTCAATTTCACACTTAAAGACTGCATGGACTGATACATGATTAAATCAAATACACCCTTTTGCACCTCAAGGCACCTATATGCAATAATAAACAACCACAAGTTGCTAGATGTTTGTAGGCAGCGACACCCCTTTCTAAAAGAGGGCACTTTTTATTCTGCACTCCACAATACATGGTCCAGTGTTGATTACTGGCTGGCCACTGAGGATGTGTGATTCTGGATGTCAGACCTTCGACACAGCTTGCATACTATTGAATTACTCCCCAGTACGTATATGTATCCAGCCTCCAGGATCATCAGCTTTTGGCGAACTTTGAATACTCAATCCAGAGGTATTCCTGGGCAAGGTATTGACTGAAAAACTACAAACACATATTGTTGAGTACTTCAAGTTTGACCTTGAGTCTGTGAATAGTACGGGGGTGGTATGGTAGGCCATTAAGGCTACAATACGGATGTATGTATTGCTACAGGTAGTTGTATCCTGAAATCACTTTTCATGTTTGCTGCAGAATGCAGCACAAATGGATAGAGGAAAAAATGAGGAGAAATTAACATATTTCTCCTCGTTATGCCTCACCTCGGGAAGCGTACAAATTTGGTGCTTCTCCAGGTTTACATCACTTTGTAAATTTGGTGCAGCGTCAAATTCCATGGGTGTTGTGTGGGAAACCCTACCACAATGCCCATGGAACGCCTCCCCGGCACAGAGTAAGGTGACGCTGCAATTTGCGCTGTGTCACTTCATTCATGATTTATAAGCCCACTAAAAGCCATACAGGGGGACTTTGAGTGGCTTCATAAATCTTTATGAGAGCCCTGCATCACACATGTACCACTTTATGTGGTGCAAAAGTGATGCAGGGCTCTGATAAATCATCCCCTAGTGTTTTATATCTTTGTAAATCATGTCTACATATTGCATGTGAGAGTTATGACCTTTTCCGTGACTCACCTACATAAAGAAACGTGTTTCAGAATCAGGCTTTTCATTTTCCAAGGCAATGTTTTTCTCCAGCTATTACAAGAAATCCCCAAAAATTAATATTTCCTGCATTTAAATTTTTATAGATATTTGCAAGCATGAACCGAGTGGAATATTTTATGCGGAGCATTCATTGGATATTTTGGATTTTTTGGGGCTTTTCCTTTTTATAAATTAAACTACTTTCAAAACGGTATTCTTTACATATAGGAAGTCCAGGAAAATGTGGACTATACACTTCCAAGAAATTCCCAAGTACCTAGATTCTTAATCTATTTGTATGTTAATCTCCAAACAGACGCACTACTCTATTTAATAAAAATTGAAGAAAGTAGTAAAGTAGTAATATGCAGTGCTGGCATGTCACCCTCAATCCAGCCATCTCAAGGTCCGAGGAAATACTTAGAACCTAATTGAGAGTTTAGTAGAAGGGTCACTCAGTTCCAATTGTGGTGGATATCCTATCCCCCTTATTATAGGTGTAGTATATATCCTCTGGCACTTGTAATAAGTGGAAGGGATATCCACCACATCTGTGATGCAGTAACTCCTCTGAAAACTCTCAGTCAGGCCCTTATTATTCAAACCTTCATGAGGGCTAGCAAATTTAATCAATCAGGTTAATCAGAGGAGTTCCGGAAATTGCATTGTGCCTCACACTTCTGTGTAGATATGGAAGAGGTGGACTGGGAGTTTAGAAAGATGGTATGTCAGCAATTGAGAAGGGGGTAGGTGGTTGTTTTAGCAACTACATTTTTGCCCAGCTCCATATATTGATTTTCAAAAAAATTGAGTGTTAAATACACTTTCCAGTTTCTACAAAGAACACTATTGAAATCTGTGAATGTCCCAAAGGTTTTCAGAAAATAAGCTTGGCAACCATATCAATTTACATTTTACCCATGTGCCTCCGCCCCTAAAATAGTTTAAGTAGTAAAATATTGATTATTGAAATATCGTAAACCATATTACTGGAGTTTCCATATCATTTCCTTTAATGATATGGAAAACCTTCATCTCCAAGATATTGTTTTCTATTGGGAGAGCACAATGGGGACATCTGGACTGGAATTTTGCATGTTTGATAGCAATAAATGTTTGTGTAAATTAAGGATAATTATAGCTGATTACAGCTGTGTGCAGCTATGATATCATGTTCATCCCCAAAAATATGTAAATAAATGCCGCTGAACTCTGGATGTTAGTAAAGAAGGGGGCTCTCTCCTAATGCATCTCTGTGGTCCACTATGATTCAAAGCAGAAGATTAACAACGTGGGCAATGTGGTGACCTCTTCCTGGCCCTTATGACATGTGCAGCTGTCATTTAACTTTTTCTGGAATTTGCATGTTGAGATAATATGCATTTTTAGGTCTCGCCTGCATACGTTCTCGCTTGCAAGAGATATTGTATACAACAAAGGGCTTGCAGCCCGCCCATTGCTTAACATTCATTGTCACTCTTATTTGCTGCCTCCTAACTGGTCCATGCATGCTTGCTTCACTTCCTCTTTTTTTGGATAGAGCATGGACCGATTGCTTCAGCTTGATTGCCGTCCTAACGCTGATCGTGCTGTGATTGAGGTTCTGCTTTTATTTTTCTTCCCTGTCATCCTTGTTGAACCTCCTGCCATTTGCAGCTACATTTTACTGTGCCACACACTTCAAAGAAGCCCTTATTTCCTTTGAAATGGATGTTTATTGTGACAACAAATGTTATCTTCTTTTACTGTGACACCAGATGTTAACTGCTTCCAAATGTATTTTCACGCAGACATAGACATGGGTGCAATTGCTTTCTTTATGTGACTGACAAAATTTTTTGCTGAATGTCATACCTGTTTTCTTTTTCATGCATGTGGAGATTAACTGATTTTCTCAGAATCACAGGTGTGTTGTGCCAAGACCTAAAAAGCATTGAGATTATTGGTTCTGTCATGGCTTTTTGTCCATGCTGTACAGCATGGGCATTGTTGAATTTGGCAATGATTTGTAGCCATGCTGTATAGCAGTGTGGCTGCAGTGCAGTGCTGCAAAGTTAAAAATAATAATTAAAAAAGGACTATGATTCATCCCGCATTAATGCTTTAAAAAAAAAGACACATTAGCCCTGGATAAAAAACATTGCCAAAGCTAATAGCTCTGATAGCGAGACCTTTTGGCTTTGTCAATTCTTTTTAATTTATGCTTTGCCTGTTACAGTCATTTTGATTACTGGACATGTGTAACCTTACAGAGGAATATGATTTCCAGAAGTGCCTGATATTTTATTTGAGGTTCTTATGAGAAAGATTATCAAAATGGATATTTTTCCTGTTTTTAATTTTTTTTAGAGCAAGGTGTTACTTTCCTTTGTAAATAGAAAAACCAAACACAGATTCACATGGGTTAATCTGTAAATTACATTCACCTGTATTGATGACCTTGTGACCTAAGCCTAGATTTCCTAAGGCTTTGTGCTAGCTTAAAGTGATGCAAAGTTTTGCAAGGATATTTACTAACCAGCGCAAAAGGTATTTTGTGCTGCAAGGTGCCCTTTTTTAGTGCAAAAACAACTTCTTGTTGCTTTCTGTCACTCTGCGTCAAGTGTACGTTACTTGAGTGTTACTAGGGCAGATCGGCACAAATATCCTTAGGATACGATGCAATCCCCAATCTACTAAAGTAGCCAAACCAGGCTTTGCTTCAAAAACTGATGTCTCCTTGAAGCAGGTGTTATCAAGGGGCATTGTGTTTATTACTTATAAATACTCAAGCATTACCTGTGTGTCGCAGTGCACAAAAAATATCAAATGCGTGGATTTTTTCTTAGTTTGTGTATACATATAAATTTGTACTAGAAGGGTATGCTTTCAGTACAAATTCTATGGTAGACAGTGCACACTCATCTCTGCACCGTTGAGAGAGGCTGTGAGTCATGTATGGCAGTCTTTTTGTGCACCAGCGCAGGGGACAAGACCAGCAGCCGGCCATTGTTAGTAGATATGGCTCTGCACTGTACTTTCCCCCTTGCACAGCACAGTAAATTTGGCTGCTGTGATGCGTTGCATGAAAATTTGGCCTCTAGAGTCCTAATTAGAGAAAGCTGCACAACTTTGACTGTGAGGCACCTGCGGAGGTATGGCAGAAATTTCCGGCTGCACAACTGGTTCACAAATATCCCAGTATCAATGAGTTCCCTCTGATTTCAAAACTGTTGCTTGGAAACAATTGTTAGCCGCATTTGTTTCAGGCATATGTGTTTTTTCCTAACACTATAGCAGTGGAGTTTCTGCATTGTGTGTGTACATTTATGAAATTAGAGAAATATTTGAATTTTCCTTTGTATGGAGAATTATTTTTTATAAAATGTTTCTCCTACCCTGACACCATTTGTGAAATTAAGAATGTTTGGTTTATTTGCTCCATAGTCACCACTTAATTGTGGATCATTAAGCTGTAGGTTTAGAAGAGAAGATTAGAGTGAGAAAGTGTTGGACCTGGCTCTCTCTGTAGGGTCACCCTCAAACCTATTCCCTTCTGCCCTCCTATTTTGCTGAATTTGTATTTTTTTGGCTTTAAGACTTTGTGCACTTTAAAACAGCTAACCAGTGCTAAAGTGCCTCTGCTCTCTCCTTCAAACATGGTAAAACCGGCTCACACCTAATTGGCACATTTAATTTACTTGTAAGTCCATAATCCATTACTTGTAAGTCCCATCCTCGTCGCCAAAAATTGTGGTGATCAAGTCCACGCAGAATCCACACAAGGCATCAGTGATCAAGTCCATGCAGGTAGGTGTGGTACAGAGAGGTTTATTCAAGATAATTACAAGATCACAATAAGGACCCCACCCGGAGCAGCCAGCATGCTGCTCAGCCCAGCCAACTGTGTGTATTTCACTCCCAACATTCCATATTATGTCATTACAGCAAGATTCCATTGGCAGTGCAAGAATAACATTGGAGTCAAGATACAACAAAAGTGGTACTACAAGTACCCAGGGCCTGTAAATGTAATGCTAGTTGTGGACCTGTAGCTCTTATTGTGCCACCAACTTAAGTAGCCCTTTTAAACATGTCTCAGATCTGCCATTGAGACTATGTCCCTCATGTATGGGATTTTGGCATAGGGCAGCAAAGCAAGGCACCTTGCTGCGCTGCGCTATGCCAAAGTGAAAGGGCAGGAATGCAGCATATTTATGCAATACGATGCATTCCTGTCCTTTCTCCCTGCGCTGGCATCGTTTCACAGCCTAGCACCACCATAGGCACCCTTGCACCATGGTTGATTCAGCATTGTTTTTTGTGCAGGAAGTGACACTTTCACGCACAAAAACAATCCTAAGAGTCCTTTTGCTCTTTCTATGTGTGCTGCAGAATGCAGCACATATAGAAACACGATACCCCCTCCACAACAAAACCCCCCTCGACTGAAAGACTAAAATGTGAACCGGCTTGTTGTATTCCTCTTAGGGTGTCCATAAACGGGCTTTCCAGTATCATGTCCTTATATAGGCACAATTCGCCCTGCCCTTAAAATCCCAGCCCTTATTTAGGCATTAAACCGTGCACTCCAAATACAGGCATGGTCTCTGACATCCGTCCACCCTAACGTCACAACGAGTTCATGAAGAACAGACCCTTAGGCTGCGGGAGTTTCCCTAGCCCAGGACTATTGATTTCTTCAAGGACTCATATATTATGCATGAACCATTATTCCTTAGGGGTTCATTTATGACGTCTTTCGCTGTCCGACTCACGTCAATGCTAATATTCTTAGGTACTCTCAGGTATAAATATACCTTCCCTAGCCCTTGTAAAATAGAGGAGACCTCGACTTCAGAGGAGCCCGTTTCCTGGCCTGACGCACTGAGAAGACGCTGTCATCCCTGCACGCAGAGAGTCCAGCTTCCAGTGATCTGACTTCCCTTGCGGGGTGTTGGAGTTCGAGTCTGGCAAAGAGATTCCTACCTCTCTCATTCTTCAGGTATGGAGCTGACAAGAACCTAGAGGGACTCTTGGCATACGAGGCATACTAGGCATACTAGGCTTAACATACTCTTAGTATACCATAGTAAGGAATACTTCACCTACTTCATACCTCTCCCTACACCTAGGTTAGGTTAGGTACATTGGGGTAGAACTAGATTAGAAACGCATCGTATGAGTACTCGCATTTTTAGTCTGTGTTATTTATGTAAAGGCATATGTACTAAAAGATAATGCTATCGCAGTATTATTTATTTCTACTGCTCACACTGTACATTATTTATCTCGCATACTGTCTTGTGATCGTAACAGCACATTTTACTTACACCAGAAACAAGACTGTTCAATAAATCTTTTATTGAAACGCCCGTCTATTTCTTTCTGTGTAGCTTGGAGAAAACTAAGCATGCATGATTGAGCTGAGTGAAATAGTTATCTATTGTTTCCACGACTCTGGGACACGTTCTGATTCTAAAGGGAAACAAAGTGGTCATGTTTTGCGGCTGCCAGAAACTCCTCCCTTCTTGTTTGTCAAGGAGTTTCTAGTGGCCTCTGAGCTAGCTGGCACAAGTAATTAAGTTTAATATACTCGATAGGGACATACTGACCTTAGTCCTATGTCAAACCTATAGGATATATTATTCCAATGCGCAGAGCCTATTAGGGAAATAGGAGCTACACTACATGGCGCCCAACGGTTTGGTAAGGCGGTAATTCAACGTTAGATACTGAGTAACTCAGCCGTGCTTTTCTCTCAAGAGACCCCTACCCATATACTCCAAAAGACGTCTGGAGTGGGCAGGGTTAAGAATCCACCACGGCTACATAGGGCAATACCCTATATATTAGCTGTTTGGTTAGCTCAACGTTGAAGGATACAGTGTTCCAAAATATTGTGCACCTAATCTTTGTTTCCTTGAAACTTGTTCTACATTTTTCAAAAAACAAAAATGCCTGACTCCGACAATGAAGCCGGAAACGGTGGAGCTGCGGCTGATCCAGCCCAAGCAGCAGTTTTTAACATTACAGGTTTAAATGAAACCGAGGAGGGTGTCATAAACATCGCTCCAAACTTAAGAAGAGCCATCACTCTAAAACTTATAAAACATGGCCTACCACCAAGAGGAGGTAGAGCAGTTTTCGTGATAGAGGCAGATGAATCCTTTCAGACAGAGGTATTCTATTCATGGGTAATATTTCCTGAATCCAATTCAGTAACACACATGTTTCACTTCTACAAAGAAGATGATCCACCAGAGGAATACATTCCTTTCGAGGATATTGAAATTCCATTAACATACCAGGAGCATCAGCTCTGGTTTAAAGGCGCCCTAAAACATCACAAAAACATTACCAGGCTCGGTCCACTAGGTAGACCAGGAGCAACATGGCCGATTCTAGCCGGCTACACACCTCATCCTGACATTGAAGAGATGTCAGACGAGGATTTACTTACTCAACTCACAGAGTTAATAAAAATCTACAGACAATTGGTTCAATATGTCATGCAGACTTTTACAGTCCAGCAACCATTAACAATTCCAAATCAAACTCCTCACCAGGGGAATACACTAAAAATTACACCACAGACTCTATACGCAGTCATGGGTAAAATGCCCACAAAACGTGAGCAAATTCCATTCTGGATAGCTCACAAAATTACTCAAATCGAAGCAGTATTTCCAAATACTAGCCCGTATGAGAAACACAGAATACTGACAATCAGTTTACCAATGGGGATCACACCACAACTGGAAGACTGCACCACTTGGGGCTCAGTCTTTGCTGCCATCTATACTAAAACACATGGCATTCCGTCAATTGCAATAATGCCTGATGTCCTGAAACAAATTCAAAACGAATACGGGGCAGAGCCTGCTCTAAATTTAGGTATGAAATTACTGAAAAATTTCGACCAGGTCTCAACAATAATATTATCTAATATTAAAGGGAGGCTGCAGCAGTGGCGATCCGCCAAAAATTAAGGGAATTTGATGTTACAGAACATCAAACTGAGCTACCCAGAATAATTGAACAATCTTATGCAGAATTAGGCAGAGATAGTTTGGGTGGAAGACCAGTGAAGCCGAAGCTATCTGAAAGTCCTGAGAAGGACTCAATTAAACAAACTCCCACATCTTCTAAAAAGAAGTGGGAGTCTACTAAACAAAAATCAAACGAGAAACGTTCTCAATCCCGGGGTAGGTCTCCTCAAAAGGAGCCCTCTGAAAGGAGGTATAACCTCAGGAATAGGGATAATTTGAGAAAGCCTGACAGGTATCAAGATACTGATACACGTTCCTCTCGTCCCTTTCAGATCTCATCACAGACTTCGGAAAGAAGAGGACGATCGGAACATAGAGAAGAACGCGTGAAATCGAAAGACGACAAACACGCTCCAAAAACTAAAGCAAAACCTCAATTCTCCAAAAAGAAAGTAGCAGGTCTAAAGATCAGACATGCCGAGAATACTGAGAACACAACTCAAGAACGGAGAATGGGCTCAGACAATGCTGGACAGTGCAGCAGAAGTCACAATAGTTCGCCAGAACCTGAAGGAACTTCTGGAGATAGTGGTCTTGAATGAGTACATTAAAGTAGAGACTGTAGACACCAGGGTTAGTACTCCACAAAAGTTATATGAAATAACTCTCCGGATGGAGGGAGACAAACCTAGACAGGTAAAAGCACTGTTTTGGGAAAGACTATCAAAGGGCTATGACATACTTCTAGCAGAAAAGGACTGGCCACCACAATTTGTCAGGGAGTGCCCACATGGCGAGGACATTATTATGCCTGCCTTCTCCAACCATATTCCAATTCATCTAAAATATACATATGCCAGGAAATGGGCAGTGGCCCAGGCCCCAGCATTATATAAAAATCATGTAGGATGGGATGAGGACTCACCTCACCATAAAATACATCTGAAACATGAACCAACTGCACAACGGCAGTACCCAATAAAGCAAGAAGCTAAAAAACAGGTCAGGGAGATCTTAGATCAACTTGAATATCAAGGGGTGATTGAAACATGCACCTCCTCAATGAACAATCCTTTGTTTCCTGTCTCCAAACCAGACAATACATATCGTCTAGTTTTGGACTACAGACACCTAAACACTTGTTCTAAAACTTTTGCAGTGCAAAATGCACATAGCACAGCATTAATGAATAACATTGTGCGTAAAAAATATAAAACAACATTAGACATCTCAAATGGTTTCTTTTGTCAAAACATAGCACCTGAAAGCAGGTACTTAACAGCATTCTCCATAATGGGGACCCAGCGTCACTTTTGTCGACTCCCACAAGGGTTCAAGAACAGCCCAGGTTTATTCTCAGCGAGGGTAACGGAGTTACTACAAATTTATGACAATGAGGCATTGTCCTATGTCGATGACATATATCTGACAGACGATGACCTGGAAAAACACTTGAACAGGGTGAGCACCATTATACTGGGTTTCGCCTCTGAGGGCTACAAGTTCAACTTTAAAAGTCCAGAATTGCCCATCTCAATGTCCTATTTCTAGGATATGAGCTTTCAAGTGAAGGCAAGAGCTTGGCAGCTAACTTTTAGAAAAGTGTGCGCTGCTCCAACCTCCAAAAACGCTAAAAAACTTACAATCCATCCTGGGTTTCCTAAATTTTGGAAGAACATACATTCTAAATTACGCAGAAAGGGTTAAACCTCTCTACGCATTAATCAAACCTGATTTTTCGATCAGAAACTGGACACAGGAACACACAGAAATTTTGCGTTCACTCCAGGCTAACATGTTAGCAACAAATCACTTACAAACATGCGTAAGTCAACGTAATTTGGTGATCCAAATAATTTCGGGTCAATGCGGATTCACCTACTTAACCTTCAATGAGGGTGAGAAAATACCAATAGCATACAAATCTCATTTGTACACACAAGCGGAAATGCGCTTCAGTTCAACTGAAAAATTCTAACAGCAGTTCAAACCGCTGTAGCAAAAGAAAGAGCCTTAGCCCAAGGGAAACGCATTATCGTCGTAACCCCGGTACCAGCTTTAGAAGCGGTCACAAAAGCAAGCATTCCAAATGCTAAAGCATTACATCCAAGATGGATACAATGGGTTAATTCTGATGCTGCAACAGATGTTGAATATGTTTTTGATCCAGATTTAAAAACACAAGCATTCCTGCAATATGAACAAGAATGTCCTCTGCCTACTGAAATTCTGCCTCTCGATCAGTACGAATTCATAATTAACACTGACGGATCCGCACAGCCCGCAACAGGGAGTAAGCAAGCTTACAGTGCAGCGTGTGCAATCGTTACAGGTCGCATGCGAAATGGCATCTTCAGACCTATGGTCACTAAAACACAATCTCTAGGGGATTGTACAGCTCAGCGAGCTGAACTACAAGCATTCAAACTGGCACTTGAAAGTACAGATCGAGAATTCCCCACACTGATAGTGTGCGAGTCCTTTTACTGTGTTCAGTCGTATAATGAATATATACAAAACTGGCTTGAAAATGGTTTCAAAGATGCGAAAGGTGGCACAATAAAGCACAAAATACTTTGGGAACAAGTAGTTCAGTTGAAAAACGAACTACCAAAGGCTCACGTTATCCACACACTGAGTCATCAACATGATGGCGTTCACGTTGCAGGGAATTCATTGGCTGATGAAGCCGCAAAGGGGGCTGTGCAGACGGCTTCCGTAGCTGCGATCACTCGTTCAAAAACAAAAATAGACGGTGAGATAATGTTGGCTGTCAATGCTTCAAGCAAAGGCAGCAGTGCAGCATTACCAAAAAGGTTTCCACTCAAGTACTCTTATGTAATTGATGCGAACAACGTTCCTTTTGCTCGAATCCCTGGAGTGGGGGATAGGGTAATTCCAAACATGGAACGTAGAGCAGCCTTGATTTATGAAACACATTTGGGGGAGGGTCTGTCACATCAAGGGATCTCTAAAACAATTTTGACGTTAAAAGAGATGTACTGGTGGCCTGGAATGAATACAGAAATTCACATATTCATCAACAACTGCTTAGACTGTAAATTACAGCGAGAGAGCCACCAGACACCATGCTGCGAATGCGCCAACCCAGTACAGACACCATTGTTAGACAGCATTAGACTATCTACGCGCCTGCGTCATACTGGACAAAGGCATTCCCACAAATACTGAATCTAGGTTCCTATGGTTATGGCCTCAGCGCTCAGCTGACGCTCGAACTGTTATAAAAGATTTGCGAGTCTTTATCGGCACATACGCAATAGGCACGCTACATTCTGACCAGGGTCCTGCGTTTAGCTCTCGGGCTTACAAAGAAGCCATGGCCAGTCTGGGCGTTGCATTGCGGTACTCCTCTCCATTCCATCCTGAGGGAAATTCGGTTGTGGAAAGGAAAAACCGGGACATAAAGCAGTCTATAACAGCTAGGGTATTAGGTTCGGGTGATGGGTGGGTCAAACACCTTAATGGGGTCCAACGCTCATTGAATAATCTGCCAAGAAGTTCTCTAGGGGGTCACTCCATATGAGGTCCTATTTGGGACAAGAATGTGGGTACCAGACCTTGAACACGTAGGCACAGTGGTGGAAAATAAACCGTTTGTTATCAAAGATCGTTTGGCTGTTTTACAGGAACTCAATGAGTTAAGAACGAAACAAAGCAACGTATTCCTACAGCCAACCACCACTGGGGAAAAATCGGCGGTCCCAGCAAGGCCTGTCTGGATTCCAAAAGTTGGGGATCTAGTCAGAGAAAAGATTGCGGACAAGAAGGAATTTGGACCTTCTTACAGACAACCAGTACCTGTCCTAGCAGTTCAAGGAACAAGAACAGTACTTCTGCCGCCCCTTGCTGGAAGAAAGGAGAAAAGATTTGTGTCCATCGACCTGATCAAACCACAGTATGTGGCCAATACTAAATAGTAGGCCTCGTGGACTCCGACCTAGTAGCAGACGCACTCCTCTCGCTACTATCCAAGAGGTTCAGACTGAAAGACTGATAACAATCGAGAATTCAGCTGTAACAGATGGAGGACTAAGCAACAACACTATGGAACTCATCCCTCTTGAACACCAAGTAACAGTTCGTCCAAATACACCTGTCTACACCAATGTAGCAAGTGATGAACTGGTTCCAGTGATTTCTACAAATCCTGATGCAATTCCAACAATTGACAGAACTGCTTCTGGCTATTTCATTAACTTTGATACGTTCTCAGAAGATCCGAGTGAACCTGAAACGACGCCAGCATCATTCAAATTCAAGCAGCAAGTACAAGACTTTCTTCACTTTCTGAAAAAGACTTATTTGGTTTCTCCATGGATTGAACTCTGGATTATATCTGGACTTTTTGTTTTCCTGCTCTGGCTAGCTTTGGTTACAACTGTGAGCGTGCTTATAAGTGGCAGATACATCCATGTGACTACTGAAAGAAAAGGCGTGAACGTACTTTTGAAACCTCATAAATCCTCCCATCGTGAAGCAAGAGACTTGTCATCAGTGAACATCACAGCTGTTCCTATACAGGATGGTATAGTGTGGGACAAAACAGATTTTGACATCTTCGGCCCGTCGGAACAATTGAACATTCCACATTTGTTTAAAATTTCACTAAGTGATTTAATTTCGTCCAGTACCTATTCTGAGGATTGGGACTTTGAGACTGTTAACGACATAATATTTGACCTAGAAAAATCTGCTGCATTTTCTAAAAATGAATATTTAGAGGGTTCATCAGACTATGAACAACTGTATTGTTATAACCACTATGGTCATCATTATTTGCATAAATCTGCATATCCAAGAAATGTGTTTATGTTTAACCAATGGGAACATTGTCCTACACCACCTAAAGATAGTTCAAAAACATTTGCTAATAAGTTTCCATATTTTTCAGGTTACAATACATCTAATCCAGAAATGTTTTACTATAAAAATGTAAACAAGACAGGACTGAAAATTATGTTAACAAATACAAAAGATGTATTCTGCATTATTTAATGCCCAACTGTCTAGACAGGGTTTCGACTTTTGGAAAGACACAATAGACACAATAACTGTCTGGGGTACTAAAGATTGGCAAGTGCATTGGATAGAAGCTTTATTTAGAGCCTGTATCATCCCTGAACAAATAATGTTTTTGAATGAAACCATCCAACAAACATCTTGTCTTGGATTAGCCAAGATCAAAGAGATGAACACACCTTCTGTACCAACACCTGCAAGTGATAACGATACACAGGCAGTGGTGACAGTCGACAATATACTACAACTCAACAGATCTAATCCTGATTGGAAAAAATGGTTGATCTGGCCCACGGACACGAATAACTGTCAGAAAAGATTCCTGAATAAAACTCAGGGCTTTACTATTAATAGGCCAGACCCAAGATACGTCCAAAGACAACATCCGGGGGTAGTAACAACATACAGTGTAGGAAAATGATGCCTCGATTGGCTGCATAAGTCTACACTACAGGATGTGAAACAACACTTAACCTTACTTAAAAAGGACGCAGACCTTAGGGAATTCTTGCTTGGACCAAGAAAACCGCGTCAAAAACGTTTCATATATGCCGGCATTTATGCTGCCTATAATGAAGCATGGAAAGTATCACAAATGGAGGCCGCAGAACGAATACGTGAACTTGATCGTATTAATTTAGAGAAAACACTCTCTGTGGTCAACAATGGGTTAACAACTTTGTCCTCCAGAATATATTAATTGGATGGCATTGTATCCTCTGCTATCGCCATACTAGAACAAGATTTGGCAATGTTACAACAAGGCCAGTCTCAATTACGTTCTATTGTGTTATTAAGCTGGACGCTGCAATCTTTGCGAGCGGGCTATGTGCCTTGGCGTTTTATCAACACAACGGTTCTGTTTGCAGAATACAATCTCACTGATAAACAGATCGAATTGGCACAAAGAGGAGCAAAGTATACAGTGCTGAGCATTGAAAAACAGGAAAAGTTACCATTCACAGTGGCAGAAAAACCAGCTACAGAATGGCTTATTCATGGCAAAATAACATTACCTGTGACTACTTTTCAGTTTCAGTATTGCCTCAGACAAATGCAAGCAGGCAAATATGAAAGGTTGGGTAAGGAATACATTAAGACATCTTGGGATTTACCGTATACATATAGATGTTGGAGTGGGGATCGTGAAGTGTTTTTGAGCGGTACACACTGTAAACGTGCACTGAGCGGTTAACTTATATGTCAGGACATTTCTTTACACGGGGCTTGTAATGGTTCTGTGGCAAATTTGTCTTGCCATCAGCAGGGTACACCAGCTGCTGTGATTAATCCAACGTTTGGACAACTTTCTAATGGGAGTTACCTCATGTTGAATGATCAGAGTTGCTGCGGCATGCTGCCAGGCATCCCATATCTAGTAACGGTCAACTCCAGGGTCACTTGCTTATGCAAGTATTGTTTGCCCCAATAGACACAGTCAGGGAGTCGCCTCTATGGCCTTCGCTGAACGTCTCTTTTATAAGATTTGATACTTTGAGCAGAATGAAAGCCATGCTTTTACAGCAAACAGTGCCTTTGACCTCGGCCAAAGAAACCTATGATCTACAAGTAGCAAGGACTTCGGCTGAGATACAGACTTTAATACGTACATACTGCCCTATACATTTCGTAGAAATGATAGGACGTATCTTCAATATGTCTGATACAACCGGAATTGTACATGTATTTAAGAGCATCTGCTCCGGTATGTTAGCACCTTTCCAGGCAATACTCGGAATCATCCCGAACTTTGCACATTCGGTGTTTGGTGGCATACCATTAATTCTAGCACTTGTTGCCGGAATTCTATTTCTCTTCCTGCTATTGCGCTATGGCCAGTCTATTCGCAGACATCACTCCGAGCGAAATGGAGAAAGCTCTCCTTGAACGAAAGTGCCGTGAGCGAATAGTACAGCTTTTGGGCATGACTCGTCTACGGGAACTTAATACCACGTGGTTCCTGTCATTCAGACCAATCTGGCAAGATTGCATCTTACCTGTTCTACGATGCCTGCTATGCGGTGAAGAATGCGTGTTGGACACCTGTCTAACATTTCCATCAGCAACGCCAACGGATGTCGATACTCTGCTGGTCCCGATAACGGCCCATGCTCAGTGTTGTCCCCAGAGGCTACCAATCCTGATGTCAGCATTTATTGAGATCTCACAGACGCTTCCGGCTGCTACTGAGGTACGAGAAAGATCTACAGGCACACAGGTAACAACGGACGCGAACATTGCTGCGGCAACCTATGCTGGAAGCGATGCTTCTCATCTCTGTGCAATTAATCTACTACACGAGGTGTTCCAATTGACACCAACTACAGTGGATGATGTTTTGTCTATAGAAATAGATGATCTCATGTTTACACCAGACCCGTAAACTGACTCTGATTCAGCATACAGTGTTCCAGAGATGCAGTAACAATTTGGCCTTCATTTTCAAAAAAAACTTGGAACTCCACCAAAATTGAACTTTTTTCCCATTTTTTCGAACGAAAATGGCACTTCCATCTGCTTAAAGTAGAACTAGCCTTATAATACAGACTTCAAGGTACTTCCACGGACACTTAGTCATCTTGTGTGTCTAAAACAGTTCATTAATTTTCATGACATGAAATGACTTTGAATTTTTGAACAACTTATCGATCATTTTCTGTCACATGTAAATATTACTGCTTATTTCATTCCAATTGCATTTATTTTCGATCTTTATGCCTGAAATGAAAAGCATTTGCTTCAAATGTACAGTACCTTTTGCATTTTTTTACTATGTTTTTTAATACTTTTAAGAAATATTTTTAAATATGCGGTACTCCATTTAATGTTTAGCATTTTAAATGTTTAGCATTTTAGTATTATCGTACACACGAAAGTGGAGTGGGTGTTGTATTCCTCTTAGGGTGTCCATAAACGGGCTTTCCAGTATCATGTCCTTATATAGTCACAATTCGCCCTGCCCTTATATAGGCATAAAATCTCAGCCCTTATTTAGGTATTAAACCGTGCACTCCAAATACAGGCATGGTCTCTGACATCCGTCCACCCTAACGTCACAACGAGTTCATGAAGAACAAACCCTTAGGCTGCAGGAGTTTCCCTAGCCCAGGACTATTGATTTCTTCAAGGACTCATATATTATGCATGAACCATTATTCCTTAGGGGTTCATTCATGACGTCTTTCGCTGTCCGACTCACGTCAATGCTAACATTCTTAGGTACTCTCAGGTATAAATATACCTTCCCTAGCCCTTGTAAAATAGAGGAGACCTCGACTTCAGAGGAGCCCATTTCCAGGCCTGACGCACTGAGAAGACGCTGTCATCCCTGCACGCAGAGAGTCCAGCTTCCAGTGATCTGACTTCCCTTGCGGGGTGTTGGAGTTCGAGTCTGGCAAAGAGATTTCTACCTCTCTCATTCTTCAGGTATGGAGCTGACAAGAACCTAGAGGGACTCTTGGCATATTAGGCATACTAGGCATACTAGGCTTAACATACTCTTAGTATACCATAGTAAGGAATACTTCACCTACTTCATACCTCTCCCTACACCTAGGTTAGGTTAGGTACATTGGGGTAGAACTAGATTAGAAACGCATCGTATGAGTACTCGCATTTTTAGTCTGTGCTATTTATGTAAAGGCATATGTACTAAAAGATAATGCTATCGCAGTATTATTTATTTCTACTGCTCACACTGTACATTATTTATCTCGCATACTGTCTTGTGATCGTAACAGCACATTTTACTTACACCAGAAACAAGACTGTTAAATAAATCTTTTATTGAAACGCCCGTCTATTTCTTTCTGTGTAACTTGGAGAAAACTAAGCATGCACGATTGAGCTGAGTGAAATAGTTATCTATTGTTTCCACGACTCTGGGACACGTTCTGATTCTAAAGGGAAACAAAGTGGTCATGTTTTGCGGCTGCCAGAAACTACTCCCTTCTTGTTTTTCAAAGAGTTTCTAGTGGCCTCTGAGCTAGCTGGCACAAGTAATTAAGTTTAATATACTCGATAGGGACATACTGACCTTAGTCCTATGTCAAACCTATAGGATATATTATTCCAATGCGCAGAGCCTATTAGGGAAATAGGAGCTACACTACAGGCTGTTACTAACTCCAAGGTCAGTATCCCTTGCCTGACCCCAAGATGGCTGTCACAGTGTTCCCTACCATGTCGTGCTACTCCTCTGAGGAAAAAACTGACTTTGACCAGACCTCGACCACATCCCCCATCCGACCTACCCTTCAGGATACCGTATCTGTGAACCTACCTCTGACCGTGGAGGCCTAGCTTTTTGGCCGATGCCCGGTGGAGCTACTTGATAGCTATAGAGGAGATGGGCTGCGGACTACCCCTTCGGCCCTCACCTACCCAGCCAGACACTGGACAAGACCCTATTTCGTCTCTCCGTCGTACTCTCACTCCTACCCCTTTACTCCACCCACTCTCTCCTTTATGCTCCATTTATCCCTCCTCTTTGCTCTCTAATTGTTTTCTCATTGAGACCTAGCCGCTTGACTGATGCCCGGTGGAGCTACCTGATAGCTATAGAGGAGATGGGCTGTGGACTTCCCCCTCGGCCGTCACCTACCCAGCCGGACTTTGGGCAGACTCTCCTTCGTCTCTCCATCCATCCTATCTCCATCCTTTCTCCCTCCTACACCTTTCTCCCCACCCCCTTGCCCTTTCTAATCTCCATTTACTTCGTCTCCCAACGCTCTTGAAATGTTTTCCTGTAACTGATGCAACTTGTAACTGATGTAATCTGTGTTGGATCCTTATGTAAAGGGCTCTGATACCTCCGGGTCTAGCCAGCGCTATATAAAACTCAAATAAAGTAAAGATACAACTTGGAGACATAGAGCTATTTCTACTCATTATGCCTCACCTCAGGAGGGGTACAGATTTGGCATTTCCCCAGGCTTACATGATTTTGTAAATCTATGGCAGCAAAATCCATGGGTGTTGCATGGGAAAATCCACTGTGACGCCCATGGAATGTCTCCTAGGTGCAGAGTAAGGCAATGCATCAGTTTGCACTGCGTTGCCTTACTCAAGATTTTTGGGGCCACTCAAAGACATGCAGGGTGGTTTTCGATGCATTATAAATTGGATTGGGAGCCCTGTGTCACGCATGTACCACTTTATGTGGTGCAAAAGTGACGCAGGGCTCTCACAAATAAGCCCCTATGTGTACAGTTTTAAACTTCCATATCGACCTGGCAGAATAAATCTTTTGTTAGGCCTAAACCTTCCTTTTAAATGTCACACCTAAGGTAGGCCCCTAAACAACCCATAGGGAAGGGTGCATTGTATTTGAAAAGTTGGACATGTGCTTTTAAGTTTATCATGTCAAGGTAAAACGCTCAAATTCGTTTTTCCCTATTGCAAGGCCTACCTCTCCCATAGGATAACATTGGGTTACCTTATTACATTTAATAAGTGCTACCTTTTGTTTGGGAGAAGGTAGGAATGCCATGTTTGGTGTCTGAGTAAATGAAATTTAGAACCCTCTTTAATGGTAAAGTCGGATTTTAAGTCACAGTTCTGAAAATACCACTTCCTCCCGGCCAGCCACACAATAGAGGGACTAGGTGTTGGCAGGGTGAGCCATCCAGGGCAGAATGGGGGGGCATTACACAGGCCTATTTGCACTGCAAAAGCATTGTCTTAGTGCATACATAAAGAATTTCACATTAGCTGTTTGTGACTGCAGATGTATTAGGACCAGGGAGGCAGGAAATTCCAGACACCTCTGTGGGGGAGGAAAGCTCCAGAAGCTTCTCCCACTTCAAAGCTGGCATAGGGTATGAAAATGGACCCTCAGATCCATTCTTCAGTACACTCCTGGACCTGTGGATACTACTGAAGGACTGCCCTGCTTCCAAAGGACTGCCTGAAGCCTGCCCTTCTGTCTAAGAAGGAAGCCTGGACCTGCTCCCTGAGTGACTCCAAGAGCTAGATAACTGACCTCCTGTTCAGAGCTACAGGGACACAACAAGCTCCAGAGGCGTCTCTGCAACTGTCAAGCTAACTTGCTGCACTGCACCTGCAATTAGACTCGCCTGAGACCAGGGCCGGACTGGCTGCCGGGCGTTTTGGTGTGCTGCCAAGCTGGGGGCTGATTTCACTGCGGTGGGGGCTGATTTCGTTGATGGGGACCTGCGTGTGCTTTTAAATAAACATTGCAAAACGAATGGTTTTCAGCACACGCAGGTCCCCATCAACTAAATCAGCCCCCAGCTAAGCAGCACACCAAAACGCCCGGTAGCCAGTCCGGCCCTGCCTGAGACCTTTTGTCTTCTGCTGGACAGATTACCTGATGCATAAATACTTTACACATTGCCTCTAATTTAAGGAGACTGCTTTTTGCCAAGCTACCAGTGAGTTAAGCACAGACTAATTTAGTAATTTTTCTTGTTCACTCTGACAGAGATTATGGCTGTTGCTTGAGAAGGGCTCTCACCTCCCTCAACAAACAACCCAATTTCTCACAGAAAGACATTTCAAAGTTTGGGAATTTCCCACATTTAGGGTTAGGTGGGTGCTTATCTCATTATCCGTGCATTATATTGACAGCTTAACTGACAGTCACCTGATAACATCCACAAGTAGAGTCCTGGCAGCCATTTATGGAAGCAAAACAAAATGTCTGATATATATTTGTTGAAGAGTTTTATGAAGCATTGGTTGTTACCTTCCAATAAAATATTCACACTGAAAGGTTTCCACACAGGTAACAGTTCTGCACGCAGGACTAGCATTTTGAATCATCTTCCAGTCCTGCATCCAGTTTTAGACTTCCATGCACTAGTCTGATTTATAATTTTAAGATAGGCCAGTAATTACATTTAGCTATTCAAAGAGTAATAAGTTGATAAATGAATTCAGGACTTTAACTGTTAAACTTGGCCCCTTTCTGCAGGGCCATACCCAAACTTTTTGCCTTCGCCCTCCACAATTTCTGAACCCGTTTTGTTGGCTTTTAGGACTCTGCACACTTTACCACTGCTAACCAGTGCTAAAGTGCTTGTGCTCTCTCCCTAAAACTTGGTAGAATTGGCTTATACCCAATTGGCATATTTAATTTACCTGTCAGTCCCTAGCATGGTGGCACTACCTGTCCCCATGGCATGTAAATTAAAGCTAATAGTGGCCCTGCAGCACTGATTGTGCCATCCATCTAAGAAGCACTTACACATGTCTCATGCCTCCCATTACAGTCTGTGTGTGCAGTTGTAAACTGCCACTTTGACCTGGCAAAATAAACCTTTTGTCTGGCCCAAACCTTCTTTTTTAATACATATAAGTCGCCCCTAGGGTAGGCCATGGACAGCCCAGAGGGCAGGGTAAAGTGTATTTAAAAGCTTTAACATGTACTTTTAAGTTTTAGATGTCCTGGTAGTGAAAAACTCTTAAATTCGTTTTTCTCTACTGCAAGGCCTATCTCTCCTATAGTATAACACAGGAGTTATCTTATTACATTTAATAAGCTGTAACTTCCAATTGGGACATGGTGGACAGGTTGAGTTTGGTGTCTTAAGAATAGTAATTATATGCCCTCTTTAATGGTAAAGTGGATTTTTAATCACAATTCTAAAAATGCCACTTTTAGAACGTTTGCATTTTCTTGTCCTACCCATGTGGTGACTGCAGCCTATTCCTGGGACACATGACTAGGTGTAGCTGGCAGTTGGTCTTTGTGTACTGCTCCCAGACAGTGAGACAAAGGGAAGATAGGTGTTTGCAGAATGGGCAACCCTGAGTTAATGAGAGGGAGGAGCTGTAACCTACCCCACTTGCACATCACAAAGGCCCTGCCTGAGCACTCTCACAAAGGGCTTGTCACTAGGCTATTGTGACCCCAGGCAAGCTAGGGCCAGGACATGGAGGAAGGGAATGCCTGACACCTGAGGGAGGTGGAAACCTCTAGAAACTTCTCAAACTTCAAAGTAGGAACTGGGTATAAATATTGACCCTCAGACTCCAACTCTTCAGTAAACGTCTGGTCCTGTGGATACTCTGCCAGTAAGAAGGATTGCTGTGCTGCTGAAAGGACTGCCACTCTGGACTGCTGCTCTGAAGGCGCTGCTGCCCTGCTGCCTGGGTGAGAAGGACTGGACTTGCATCTTCTGAACCCAGGACCTCAAAGTGACTCCAAGGGCTAGTTAGCTAGGCTCCTGAATGGATCCTCAGGGACATAAGGCTCCAGAATCCTTGAACCCAGTACCTGTACTCTGCCATCTGTGAGTCTACACTGCCAAGTGTTGCCACCTCAGTCCTGGACCATTGGATGTAGTCATAAGGTGCTCTGCCAGTCGTGGATTCAGTGGAGTCAACTCATCTTCTGTGCTATGCAACCTCTAGCAGAACCGATGCGTCGCCACTGCTGTGTGGATTGGAACCATCGCAAAGACCCGCATTGCCTCTGCAGCCTCTTCTAAGCCACGGCTGCGCAACGCATCCTCGGTGCCATCCCCACGCATCTCTCGTCAACGGCAGCCTTGACGCCGACACCAGACTTCGCACCGTAGCCTTACAGCTTTACGGATGCGGACAACACATCGCAAGCCATCGTCGACATGATCCTCAACACCGATGCAGGGCCTCACCTCACTGCCTAGTCGCACCTCGGAACCGACACATCGCCTCGGCTGCACGACATATCTTCGACGCGGATCCTTGCAATGCTTTGCAAACCAGGATTGAAGTATCTTGTTCAGCGGGCCTAACTGGCTTCCTGAAGCAGGTCCAAGCAGGGCCGTTTCTACCATTAGGCAAGCCTAGGCGGCTGCCTAGGGCGGCAAAAGGGCTAGGGCGGCAAAAGAGCCCTACTGAGTACGTACTGTACGTACGAAAACGAAAACAAACATTCAACCTCGAAAGCGCATTGCCTTCTACAATTCGACGTCGTGATGTCACGTTCAGCGCCACGAGCGGGGGCCGTAGGGTGCGCGCCGCCCGCCTTCCATCGGATCATCAGTCAGCCGCTGCAATCCTCCACACTCTTACGAAATATCCTCCAGTGGCAAGGTGTTGTGTAAAGTGAGGCGCACATTTCTAATACGGTAAGGGCGTTGAGAACACCTTCTCCTGCTTTGTCTGCAACAGGAGGTAAATGTAGTTTTTAAAGAGGTTCAGAGCAGAGCTCCGAGCTGATGAGATTATTTAATAAATAGACTTGTGGCCAGGTATGGAGTCGTAGCTGCAGGGTGTTTGAAATATGTCAAGTTTAATGGTCTATGCTCTGGACTAGTGTGCATCCTGCAAACGAGTGGACAGTGTTTTTGTGCAAAAGTGATAGCAATTTGTCGAATATCTTTTCCCAATCCCAAAAGTAATTGAGGTAACGTGGAGGAAAGAATTTCCGTTGGAGAGTAAATTATGTGTGTCACCCGGATGGTCCCAAATTAGAGGCAGCCCAATGCTGCAGGTTCAAGTCCTGGTGTTCTGTTTCACTAGCACCCATGAGTTGCCAGTGCTAAATAATTCTGGTTGCTGATTCCCTTCTCCCTTGGAGGTAAAGTTAGAAACCCTCTACCTTTTGCCAGACACACTGCAGTGTCTGTCTAGCTGCTAGCACGTAAATGCAAAGGGGTAACGGTGGCTCCTTTGTGCGTTGGAGTGCAGTGACCTACTACAGTTTGCCGAGGGTACCTTCTGAGACTACAAACACACTCTATTTCAAAATGATTTTTTCAGATATGTCAGCATTGTTCTCCATTGTCATAAATGTCTATAAAACAAATATTTCCGCTTTTGGGAAGTTCTGTGCCTTTGAGGACTTGTGGTCCTTGTTTATACAGGTCTAGAAGGACGAACCACAAGGACAGGATCCGCTGGTCATATTTAGTGATGAACTAAACATGGGGATGTAAAGCACATTTTTTAATCTTAGGAATCAGGATGAAGAGGAGACTTGGGATTCTCTTCCTTCAAGATGAGAGTTCTATCCTGATAAGCGTGTAAAGAATGGAACCCGCTCTTCCCTTATAGCGTTAAAAGAATGCTGATTGAGAGATCATTTCCTATGCCAGGTCCAGCAAAGCAGATAGTGAACAGCGTTCTTTTATAGTAATGTACATTTACTAATGGAGTATGTGAGTGTGAGGCATGCATCCCTAACATGTTAACATCATTCAGAGAACAATGTTTTTCTGCACTCTTTAATATTTCCCTTTACAAAAATTAAAGAAAATGGGATGCACTCAGATACACTTGTCATAAATGAACAACTTAATTTTTTGTGTAACATGTTAGTCAAGTTTACTCTACAATACTGAGTCCTGCCGGTATGTTCCTTCTATGTTCTGCTAATATTCAGGAACAAATTCACCCTTATTCTCACCATCCCAAATGGAGGTGGGGCGCTATTAGGAAGATAGCCTTTTATTGGATGCATATCAATTTTTCAACGAAATTATATCATTTTTGTCAAAACATTACCAGCTCCATGTTATGCGTAGCTAAATAAATGCCCCCTGCTGCATCCTTCCATGGCAAACCATTTGGAGATATACCAGTAAGGTACAAGAGCGTGCTATTTCGAATCGTAAGCTTTGTGACTTGAGCAGCACAAGATGTATGCCAGTGTACTCATGAACTGGGCAATATAGCTGGTTAACCGTAGTAATGAGGCACCTGCTGTTTATCTTGCTGTAATATGCTTTCTGGGCAAAACACAACCATTTTGTCACTTTCAAACTTTCCAAGTTTTTTTATATCTAATGCATTAATTCTTCTAGCCTGGATGACAGGGGGAGAGAGTGATGGTAGTAAATGGGAGGGGGCGGCATTTTTCAATTCTCGCCTAGGGCGGGAAAACACCTAGAAACGGCCCTGGGTCCAAGCTCCATCGCGGTTGGCCTGAATTGTGACTTTGTCCCGGTCCAGCACCACCAGATATCCACAGTTGGTGCTAGGTGACTTTGACACTGTTTTCACTAAAACTTTTGAAATTGCATATCTCCGGTTCTACTGATTAAATTTTTGTTGTTTTGGTCTTGTTTTATATATTAAAGATAACTCTATTTTGCTAACATGGTGTGGGATCCTTTTTGTGTAGTGTTTTTCAGTTTATTACTGTGTGAAGCGTTGCACAAATACTTAACAAATTGCCTCTGAATTAAGCCTGACTGCTCTGTGCCAAGCTACCAGAGGGGGTGCACACAGGTTAATTTAGGGTTGGCTTGTGCCTCACCCTGACAAGGATTGTGGTTGCTGCTTGACCTGGGCTCACACTCTAGTCAACCAACAACATGCACTAACCATCTCTTGTTGCAGTGAAATCTGGATAATTGACTTGGCTGTTATGACCAGCTAAGTTAGGGAAAAAGAAAGTATTTTGGAAACTTTAGAAGGATTTTAGTTTTTCTGCACCTGTTTAAATTTGAAATATGTAAGGGAGACACCATACAAGAAGAGATATAGTTTCACAGTTCCCTTAGCAAATGAACATTTCTTTGCTTGAGTCCACACCTTTCAAGTGTTATGGGCCTCTTCCTTGTTCCTGCAAGGAATCTGGTTCTTCCTATAGCTCTGCCGGAGCCTTGCTATAGATCAATAACATTGGAACTTTAATTGTGTCTGGCCACGAGCCTAGCCACCCCCTGGAACATTAGGCTATGCATGAATCATCTAGAAAGTTCCCATTACCCAGTGGCGGATGGCATCTGCGATGGGGGGGAGGGCAGATAGAAAAAAAATCCACTTACCTTACACGTCCTCCTCTCTCGGAACTCAGACCTCTTCTTCTGTCAACTGCAGAGCGGGCACCAGCAAACTCCCTTGACCAATCCTGGTGCGCTCACATGCGGTTAACAAGCATGAGAGCAGCACCCTAATTGGAGGGAGCGACCTCTCTCTGCGCTCCCCAGCGCACTGGATGGCTGCACTTGCTTGGGGCCGCTCCAAGAATATGGAACTCTCTCCCGCCCGCCATCAGAAGACTTTCCTCTTTGGCACGCTTTAAAAAGGAGACCAAAACTTTCCTAATGGGCAAATTCCTCGCCTAACGATCACATTACAATCACCTCAGCGACTTTGTTCCACCCACCATTACGGCATTATCCATAGTTCTTCCGGATGATACCTTCCCGGCTCTTCTGGACTTCCCACCCGGGAGTTGAGACTGCTTGCTCTCTTGTATAATGTATCTACCTGTTTTTATCCCAAATGTATCCGGGATTTAAGACTGCTTGTTTTTCTTGTATAATGTATCTACCTGTTTTCATCCTAATGATATCTTCCCCTCCTAAGTCTTTTGTATACCACACGTCAATCCTGTAAAGCGCTATGATACCCTCACGGATCTGGTTCGCGCTCTATAAAACTTTAAAATAAAAATAATAAAAATAAAATAAAGTGCGCATGTCTGACTGGCCGTCAAAAGACAGCTAGCCAAAGAGACATGCACACTTTAAACAGTGCACTGGCAGCCCTCTGCCCACCACTCCTCCCTGCTGTCACTCAGCAGGCCCAGCCCCGCCTGCACACTCGATTTAGGACAGGATGATGAAAAAAAAAATGGTAATAAATCACCATTTTATTTTTCATCTCTGAGGTTTGGCAGCATTTAAGTGGGGCGACCCTCCTCCACTCTCACGGAGGAGCCGCCCCTACAAGTACCATTGAATGATCTTTTGGAAGATAAGAAGTAGGATCTGAAAGCTCCTTCCTACACCAGAGTCGCGTAAGATAGAAGCGCCGTTTCTGGCAAGCAAATGTCTTTGTGGAGTTTCTTACCACTTCAAATTATAGGTTTTCTTCACTGCACAATTGTGTAGGCTTATCAAAGCATAATTGCATTCTCTATGATCAAATGTTTCAGCTCCAGCAGGCAGAGCTCAGTTTTCTATAGCACCAAGGGGCTTCGAGGTGCATGTAAAACGTAAAGATTTCAAATATTATAAATATATAAAAATCGTTACAATGCTTATAAAGTGACATGTTTTTCTCTATATAAAATAGAAAAAGCATAAATGCAACATAAACTATATGATGTTCATTGCAAGTCTAATTTTCATATGCGTGGTATTAACAACGTGTTCTGTTATAGAACAATTTTGCTATGAATTTTTAGTTCATGCGACCATAATGTTTCTGTTTTTGTAACTGTCCCACAAGAATCGACACTATAGAACGTGTGTGACAGGATATTAATTTTGTCCTCAGTGCTCTAACACTCCTGCAGAGCTTGTAGTTTGTTAAACTTGGATAGTCCTACACATGAATGCACAAGGCAGTGGAAGATGTCATGAGTCAGTGTTCCTGGGATGTTATTAAAACAACAGCTAATTCCATCTTCCGATGTTGACACGGGTTGAGAGCTGGGTTTAATTAATATCTATGTGGCACTAGAATATCGAGTTTAAAGAGGGCAAAATGGCGCCTTCGAGATATAAACGAGATAACAATCCTCTATGTTATAGTAGTTGACCAGATATCCTTTTTGAATTGTTGAGGAATATACAGAGCCAATTTAAAGGTCTTATTGGACTAGCTAGTTATCAATGAGAGCTCAGCACAAAGTACAAAGTAACTGATATTTTAAGGCGAAACCAAAGTATATTTCTGGGTTCAGAGTTGCAGTCCTACAGAAGACATTTCCTAACCCTACCTTCCCTGCCAAGATTTCCTTGCATATAAGTATCACTTGGAGAAAAATGCGCAGGATAACTCCTCCCTATTTTGAGTTTTGTATCCTGCAATGGGTAAAAACATGTGGGGATAAATTTACTAACATTTTGCTCTAGGTTTCCTTTACGAATTAAATGCAAACCAGTGCAAAATATTCATTTGGGATTTATTTTCATGTGCAAAACTTTATTTGCGATTGAAAGTATCCCTAAATGAACACAAAGTAGCGCAAGCGCTGCTTTACACTGCTTTTTATCAAGGGGGCATACCCGGGGTGTTCCCATGCAACCACCAATGGTTTTTGATGGAAAGCTCTCTACACTAACATGTGTAGACAGGTTGTTGTGGCAAAAAATACCACCTCTTTGAGGCTGAGGTTAAAAAAGAGAAATGTTTTTGTTTCTTCAAACTTTTCTGATGCTGCATGCATACTGCACTGTATAGCACACATCCAAAGTGAGTAAAGTTTCTAAGTTTGTCTAACTATAGTATTTTGTACTGGAACACAACGTATGATAGACATCACGCAAAAACCTTTGCACTACGATGCAAAGCTGTGTTGCGTGGACTAGGCAGTCTGATTGTGCATCAGCTCTAGAGCAGGCAGAGCTAGGCCGTAGGTATGGTGCTGTCCTGCTCTCTCCCTTTCACACAAAGCAACACAGCAGTTTTGGTTGCTGTGCTGCACTACATGACAACTTAGAAACTCTGTGCTGTGGTTTTACCCACACCCGCAGGTTATCCCCCATTTCAATATATGATGCTCAGAAGTGGGGGTAATTTCGGACTGAGTCAACACCAAATCCTGCAATATCTCTAATAACATGGAGTAAAATTACCAGCCACAAGTGCCGTGGCTCTCAAAACGAGCCCTTTAGCCTTCTGTGTTATCATTCAATGTGATCATTGCAGCCATCCATGTCCTGTCAGCAGTTCAATGAATAATTCACCAGAGAAGGAGGGACTTAAAATGACGAATGTACAACATATGAACCTTTGTGCTCAAGGAGTTGTATTCTATCATCATTCCAAGTGAAAATATCCACTTGAATAGCAATATAGCATTTAGTTGGGCTAAAGTTCATTGTAATTCCTCTTCTCTTGGATGAAGACATCATTCTGCATTTGAGGACATATAGAACAAGCCTACTACTTTAGCAACCTTAACATAAAAAAGGAAAAATGGAGGCAAACACAGAAGGAGTTTGCCTTTGCAGCAGTCATGAATTGCACAATAGCATTGACTAGGAAAGAAAATGCTGAACACTGAAAATGTTCAGTCAGCACTTTAAACTATTATGAGCTACCTTCTGAACCATTGCCAAGTTAATAGACAATGAAAGATAATGAGCTTGAAATTGGGTGTTAAATTGCATTTTTGGTTCTCTTCTTTTTTCTGGAACTTTAACTGTTTCCTTCAGAAACAGTCTTTTTATACAACATCTACAAAAAAATATTTCATTCTACAGGAAATGTCAAACAAATTGATATTTAATGAGATGTGACTCGCGCGGTAGCACGATCACGTAATTAATAATATTTTCAAAGGACTTTGCATTGGAGTCTGATTCTGCAATCTTTCAGGATTGAAAAAAAGATGCACCTAAAACAGCTTGGCTTCAGTGTGGGGAAAAAAATGGAAAAATAATTTTTGGTGCACCTTTTACTATTTAAACATCAAAATCTTGAGAGTCTTTATCTCAATGGGCTTTTTATGTCTCAGCTACAGACTGAGATACGTTTGTGAAAGTTATCTAGCTTGTGAGTCTGTGTGTGTGTATATATATATACACGCAGGCACACACACATAGACTCACAAGCTGTGTGTGTGTGTGTGTGTATATATATATATATATATGTATATATATACACACATACACACATATATATTATATACATGTATATATATTTATATATATATATATATCATTTTGGTATCATTGCGCAATGGACTGTGAGGGAGACGTGGCGCCTGATTACCTGAGACCTGAGGATCTTCACCTGGATTTCCAGAGGAGTAGAGATCAAAACCTGAAAGGAAGGTAGGTTTATCCTCATTAGTATAATTGTGGGCTCATTCTTTTGCTTTCCTTTTAGACTAATGAGCTGTATTAATCCTGATTCATTTTTATAAGCCTCTTGGGTCCGAATGTAAAGGACAGTCATTTTAGAACACAATAAATTTAAAAAAAGGATGCGCCATGCATTAAGTGTGCGTATTTCATAGGACCTAGGTTAATGTAACTGGCACCTAGTTTAATTAATCCTTGTTGTGCAACAACTAATATCCCTCCCCTGCATGTTTTTTTTTCAACATTAGTATGTTAATTAAATAATTTAATAGCCTTTCTCTGGTACATTTGTATGAAAAGTTAACATGTAGTAGGCATCTTATCTAGAGCTCTATATAAATGTTTCTTTAGGCTATCTGGTCTCCGGCAGATATTCCGAAGATTTTTTAAAAGGCTGTTCAGGTGTAGAATTCAGATATTCAGCTGCAGCAGGAAAAACAGATACATTTTTAATGAAACAAAAACCTCAAAGCACACACTCAATATTAGTCACTTTACTAATTAAAAATGCATATTGCTCTGTGCTGCCTCGTGTTTTACATTATTTAAGCATGAATTTATAAGGTTACGCGATACACAAGGATGTTCAATGCTAAATAAGGCTGTGTAGTTCTATTCAGACATTTCCTTGGGGTGATGGAAATGCATTATTCTAATGCAATACAATGAATATGTGCCACAGCTGGAGGTGACATTTTTCTAAGCATCTATATATGTGCATGTAAATGCTGCAACACCCTTGCAGGATAGAATGATGCACAATCTTGTCTATAACTGGTATGATTTTCCTATTTCACATATTCGCCAATCAATTGCTCAAAAAGTCAACCCTTCGAGATTTATAAAAAATCTTTAATTACGTGCATGTATGGGGAGAATGCTATTTCCAAACGTGCTATTTAGTCATTGTGAAAGAGCAGATGGTAAATATAAACGCAGTCTAATGTATTATAACACACAATGTTCTGTAACACTAACATCTGTGCTTGCCAAATAAACAATTGCTCTCGCATAAGTTTACTTTTGAACTTTATAAGTTACCACGAATCATCTATAAAATATTTAAAGAATAAAAACATGCAGTCGGTTACCTGGAAACATTTCTGGACACACCAATGCCTTGGAGCATGGTTGGTAGCACGTCCAGGGTACAGCTTACAATCTGCAGTGTAAGGGCAGAATTGAACAATATCCTCACTTCACAAAGCTTTCCCTTTCCAAAGTGCTAAATCTTGCTGCACTAAGCAAAAAAAAGAAAACGGAATAAAAAGTTTAATGAAGCAATCCTTCCAAACGACATTGTTGCTAATGCAAGTCAAGTTGTAGGGCTAAAAAGTGCGTTGCACATATAGTAAGAAAGAAGCGTATGTCATGGAGAAATTGACAGCACGCCCTGCCATTGTTCTGCTGTTCTGCAAATGCTGTTCAACACATAAACTGCTAATAAACCGATGAAATGACAACATAATGTACACAGTGGGCAGATTATTCTGGTCTGACTGCAGCAATACAAGGATATTCAGGACCTTATTTACAAGAGGCTTGCGCCGCCGCAGCGTCACTTTTTTTGACATTCCGGTGGCACAGGCCTCTCAAACATATCTATGAGGTGATAGAAAGCCACCCTGCATGGCTTTGCATGGCTCATAGACATGGAGTAAGGCAAGGCAGCACAAAGCGCTGTGTTGCCTTCCTCTGCGTCAAGGAAGCGCTTACAAGGGCATTGCGGTGGGTTTTCCAATGCAACACCCATGGATTTTGACGCTCTCCCAGATTTACAAAATGATGTAAACCTGGGGCAGCCCCAAAAACCTTACGCCTCCCCAGAGCAGGCGCAATGAGGAGAAATGTTTTAATTCTCCTCGTTTTTTCCTCTTTCCATGTGTGCTGATGCAACACACATAGAACGAGGAAAACGCCTCCATGGATTGTTTTTGTGCAGGAAGGTGCCCCTTCCTGCACAAAAACAATCCTGCCAACAACGCAGACACCCTTGCACTCTGGTGCAAGGGTGCCTGCATTGGCGCTATGCACCAAATTGTGCGCTGGCGCTGAAAGGACAGGAATGCACCGTATCTCGTAAATACTGTGCCCTTTCAAATTGGCATAGGGCAGCACAGCAAAAAGACTTTAAGCCAGCCCTACGCCTATTGTTTGTAAGTATGCCCCTCAAAGTCTGAGCACAATAATGTTTCCCAGCGAATCCTGTTCATATTTCCAGGAGAGCTCATTGTGTATGTCGTACTGCAATTGATGCATTTGAACAGTGGGCAGGGTTTGCACTTGAGAGCAGCACAAATTATCCCAAAGCAGGCCTGCTTTTTAGCATGTACACCCTTTGAGAAATAAAAAAATAAACTCTATAATTCTAAATATGTCAAGCAGATTTAGAACACGTGTACCGAAATACATCATAGGGTAGTTACAATTTTATAATCAGAAACATTATAGGGCTAGTAAGTGCTGTAGGTATTTCATATGCCATTCTTTCAGCGCATCCGCTGGTGAACCTCCCCAACAGGAAACATTAAAAAATGAAGCTAATATTTTTCCTGGCTTAGGGGGCATATTGAAATTGAAAATACTTTAGAAAATATATTTATTTTAACAAAGGTTTCGAAATGCTTCCAACACGTTGACTAAAAGAGGAATTATTCGTACTTTAAACTTTGGATTTCTTTCTCGTCTGAAATAATTGGAGGTCATGTTAGTTTTTCCTACGTTTATTTACTGTGGCCAAATACATATACATTGGCTTTTTCAATGAGAATTTTGTTTGTGCTATTTTATAGTATTTACATGGAACTGCTTTGGGAAGTTTGTCTCAGGGCTCAGTAAAGTTTTAAAAAATAGACTTTATGGTTCTATTCTTAAGCTGCGGTGAAGCTCACTCCTTCAAGGCCATATTATGCGTTTTCAGAGACCGAGTCAAAGGTACCGTAATTCAGAAAATGTCAGTTTTCGGACTGCTTTGCTAATGTTGCAAAACTTAACAAAACTATCAAAATTAACAGATGTTTTCCATTTTCATAAGAAACATCCTCTCTTCTTTAAATCAAGTATGACAATAAAAATATATATAATGGTGTAAAGGGGTCAAGTTAACTATAGATATTAACATTATTGTAAACAAAAATTGCGAGACAAAATCAATTTACAGATATCATGAAAATTGGAAAGAATCATGGAGAACATCATAATGCGTATGCTGTTTATATTTCAGATTAACGATTTTTTTTATTGTTTTGCAGTTTTATATAGCGCAAACTCGACCCGAAGGTATCAGAACATTTTACATGAGCACCAGTTGCATTACAGATGGACACATTCATTTTTAGGCACAGGGAGATTAAGTGATATGCCCTGAGTCACAGGATGTTTGAGCTTCCCGCCAGACTGAACCTGGTTCTCCAGCTTCAAAGTCAGCCGCTCTAGCCGTTAAGCCACACTTAAGAAACAAAAACAAAAATGCATTGTAATTCACAAAAATGTATTGTAACCCATATTAAAATCTGAATACAACAAGCATTTGCAATGCAATAGGTCTCGCATTTGCGAGAGTTTAAGATATTGGCATTGTAAATGACAATGCCTTTTATTTATCTGCTTTGATAATTAACACATAAATAAATGGCATTGTCATTTACAATGCCAATAGCTCAAACCTTTGTAAATGTGAGACCTATTGCATTTCAAAGAAGCTGTTGGCCCTGTGCATTTATGCTTTCTGAACACGTTCATTATACACACTAACAAAATGATGGCAATACATCTATAGGCTTATAACACCCATATCTTTCCCCAAAAAATTGTAGAAGCCAAAAGAAACATGGGTCGTTATGTTTTAAGAATTCACTGACACTGCCCAATCACAGAGCCCCCCCTCTCCCCCCCCATTTCACTGGTTTTCCCTCTCTGCCTGGGGGGCATGTCTGGCATGTGTGACAGAAACCCATTGGGGGCGAGAGCTGTTGTCTGTATCCCCCTGAATGGGATTGGGCCCCCCCTGCCCTCCCACATACACCCCCTTCCCAGAGAGACTTATGCCCACATTAGGCATGTCGGGGCATGCGCATGTTTACACCCTCGCCCCCGCCTGTGGGTCGCTTGCCTGGGCACTAAAGGCTGCGTGTGCCTTCTGGGGTGCCACGGGGAGGGGGGGCACGTCCCCTCACAGAGAGCCTCAGACGCCGCAACCCCCATCTCTGACCCTTCACAAAAGAGAGGCTGAAATAGGAAGCCGCCCGGGCCGCCGATGTGGGAGCGCACTGCACACGTTGAACAAAGTGTAGCGCCTCGCAGTCATATTCGCGGAACACGATCGACAGAATGCGGTGCCTCGTTCCCTGGGTGTACAGGATCGACTGAATGTAGACCCTGCTTTTATGCGGGCACTGTAGACAATGAGCAGAATGTAGCCCCTTGTTTGTCCGTCTCCTCCTCCTTTTCTTGGAAAATAAGGTTTAGGACGATTAGTTTGTATAGGACTGATGGCACATGAAAGGGGCTCTGGACTACCTGTGTGTGGGAGATGTCTACGGGTGGATGAGTGGTTATTCATTTCATGTGTATTGATAGTGAGCACTTGGTGTTTTTTAAAATATTTTTTTGCAAGTAAGGCTTTTCTAGGGATTATCTGTGTTATTGCGGACGTGTCACATCAAAGCAGTCTTTTGTTACACTTACCACACTGTCTGTGCTGCTTCATGAGTTGTCTCGCCCAAAGCTGGTATGTTGATGAGCACGGACCGCATTTACACAAAGAACAAGCTGTCGCCAAGGAAAGTGAAAGCAATCGGAAAGTGAAAGCGCGCCATGCGCGTTGTGCCTGCCTGCAGCCCTTCCTCCTTTTGGGACGGCCCATCCGGACTGGATCCTTTGTTTCACGGCTTGTTTAGATAACAAGCCTACTTTAGATAAGAAATTGCTTCACGACAGCCGTGAAGCAGACGAGCCAGTCCGGATGGGCCGGACAAAAAGGCGAAAGGGCGGCAACCAAAAAAGCTCATTTCCAATGGCAGGCCACCGTTTAGCATAAACGGTGATGCCAGCCAATGGACATGAGGGGCGGGGCTTCAAGCCCCCTTCTGAAAGTCCTCATCCACAATATATCTCTCCGAGCGAGCAGCGCATGCGCACTGCAACGCTAGGCAAGACCTAAAAATCAGTCCATGACTTCAAATTTGAGTACTGAATTGTTCTTTACTACAGTGTCAGTCATTTTGATAAAGCCCCAAAAGATCAATCTATACAAATGTTCATGCTTTCCCATTCCTTTGAATCAGGGCTAAATAAATAAATAAATAAGGACATAATTAGCAGTGTAAACAGTGAAACAATGGTAGAGGCAAGTGAATTAAGATAAAAACTGGTCCGACAAATCACAAGAACGGAAGTGGCAATTAATGCTTCCTCTTCAATATATGACAAAGACAAGCGTCAAGGGCGTTTCGACCACACTATTTTGTTATGGTCATCTTCAGGACAACACCACACAAATATCTGAGCATCCAATAGAAAGAATTTGCACATTCTGAAACAAAAACGTTCTAAATCAAGAATGTATTCAGTTGTGGCCAAAGTAAGGATACCGCATCAACAGTTTTTGGCAAAAATGAGGAATCCGGCTTTAAGAGTAGTGAGGGACTCTATGGGTAAATCAAGGTCTCCATATGGGATCCAGTGCGACCTTAGAGACCGATCCAATGAAAATTTGAAAGAATCTTTCTATAGCGCTGCACGATGTATCGAGCATGCATATGCTTCGCGCGCTGTCCGGTGCACTGCTAATTGTGACCTTTATAGTATCTGCTGTGTAACTGGATGAGCACCTTTTGTCCATTGTCTTACTGTCATTTTATATCAATTTTGTAGTAAAAGATGTTTTTGCAATACTTATTGTTTGATTCATTATAGGTACCTTTTCATTACCTTTTTCTGATTCTTTTATGATTTGTGTTCTATTTATATTGTTTCCAATTTGTTCTCTTCTGTATTTACAACAAATGTTGTTTCTTTTTATGATATTTTTTGCTTACTGTTATTATTATAATCTTTATTTGTCCCAGGTTCCGGTAATAGGGCTGCCCCAGTTTGATGTAATGCTTGAAGGATTGAGCAAACCCTCAGCCCCATTGCAAGGGTTCCTTGTGTTGATGCACAGCACCCGACAATTGCGGGTTCCATTACAGTGGATCCGCTGTTGAATTTCATTGTGGACCACTTTAGGTTTTGCATTTGCACTTTTTATCTTTTGTGAACAGGGTTTCTGAGCAGAAGCAATCTAGAGGTCCTGACGAGTGCCAATGCACCTCTTGTGAGGGTCCAGTTACCAGAAACATGTTGACCTATATTTAGTGACTCACGAAAGCAGGGATAATTTACCTGCAGTGTCCGTTTTCTCATTTTTAATCCTGACCCAGGCACGCACCTGCCCTGGATTCAGTTTTAGTTCACTTTTCACATCTTGCAGGCTCTGAGAGCCTCACCTCCCGCTAGCTCACAATAGGATATCTACCTCTGTCTTAAAACATCCGAAGAGCTCCTCCCTCTCAGAGAGGGAGTTGTAGCCCGCACCGTGATCTGCTGTCACGATGTGAGGACATTCCCATTGATGATGCATGCCACCTCTGGTGGGTGCAGGAATTTGTCCTGAAGAAGGAACATTCCTGCAGAGCTAGGTTCTTTTCTTTCCTTTTTCATTGCTTTTTCTGTCTCTCCTAAAAGACCCTGGCTCCAATTAAAATAATCCCATTTTGTTTTCATATGGTGGAGGTCTACTACAAAAGCTATAACACTTCGAGATACATTTTGAAGAGGCTGGGTTGGAGTTGGAAGGCCCACACATCACTAAATAGAACCTTCACAGATACTGTTAAAGTATGTGGAAACCAATGTTACACACATAAGATCATAAGGGGTGGACTTGTAGATAATCAATTTACAGAGTACTGGTTGTTAATAATTCTATATATCCCACTGATCACTAAGGGGTCTGGCAGCCATAAGGCCAGTACCCCAATATTAACAGAGGTTGCACTGAGGGGAAGGCAGCCTCATTTTAAAATGATCGTTGAGGATTGAAAACTGTTCAGGCTTCAGGCCCTACCTAATATCAACATTCTGTGGTATAAAAGAAAAATAAATTGTGCATGGTATGGACAGATATGATTTCTTGCACACACATAACACAATGGCCACTATATGATCTCTCCCGCTTTTTATCATTTCAACCTATTGTGCCATCATTTTGGTACCCTCCCAATTTACTTTTCATTGTGCAACTTTTCTCTCTCTTTTAACCTGGGCTCAGAACCCATTTACTGTGTTGTGTTTACCGTTTTCACTTCCTAAATAAATACTGAACCATGGGCCAGATGTACAACGATTGCATTTTGTGACTCGCAAATTGCGTCGCTTTGCGAGTCGCAAAATGCAATGTACAACAGTGTCTCAGACACTGTTTGCGATTCCCAATGGGGTCGCAAATTGCATGCCTCATCAATATTCTTGAGGCAAGCGCAATTTGCGACCCCATTGGGAATGGCTAGCACTCCCAGGGATGGTGGACTGGTAGGGTCAGCAGACCACCATGTCTGGGACTCCTTTTTAAATAAAGCAGGTTTTTTAAAAAAAATACAGTCCGTTTTCCTTAAAGGAAACGGGATGCATTTAAAAAACTAAAATGAAACTTTTCAGTTTCATTTTTTAAGGGCAGGCAGTGGTCCTAGGGACCACTGCCTGCTCCTGAAAAATATTTACGCGCACACTCACAAAGGGGAAGGGGTCCCCTGGGGACCCCTTCCCGTTTGCGAATGGTTTACCACCTACTTGAAGTAGGTGGTAAACTGTGAGCGTTTTGTGACCGCAAATGCGGTCGCAAAACAACAGTACATGGCATGGTGACTCGCTATTAGGTAGAGACGCCCCTTCCTAATAGCGAGAGTCGCAAATACTATTTTGCGAGTCAGTGACTCGCAAAATAGCATTTGTACATGCCTGGAACCTTTTTTGCAGTCGCAAACGAGCCGATCTCCCGTTTGCGGCCGCAAAAAAGGGTTGTACATCTGGCCCCAAATCTAAATATATGTCCTTGACATTTAGAAATCTTCACATCTATAGAGCTCTTTAAATTGCTCTGTCACAAACTCTACTAAAAATACTTTTATAATTATTATTAGACGTAATACTAGAAGTAGTACTAGTAGTAGCGTTACTTGTTGATATAGTAATGATACTAATAAATACTAAACATAATAATAATAACATCGGAAAAGCAAAACAGCAATACTATGACAATGATAATGACACAGCAAATGTTATTCGCAATATAGTAAAGAGATTTTGGTGTTCGAGGTTTTACATGAAGACTGAGAAGGCAATCTTTTATTATGATTTTGGGGAGCGTCTTGACAGAATTGAGCCACACACTGATCAGAGATCTACGCTCATCAGATCAGCACCTTTCAAAGTGATGTTGGAGAGTGAAGGAGATCTTTCATCTTGTGGAGACATATAAAAGTTATTTTTGCAAGGATCACATGTCAGACAAGAGCTGGGCTAATATTATACACAATGGGAACTACCAAATCTGTGCCATTCGGTTAACATAGTCAAATCAATTGTAGCAGGGTAAGATCCCTTTCAACACATTATCTCTCTATTTCATGTTACGTGCTATATAAAACGTTATAAATAAATTAATACCATGCTAACCACCACCAAAAATGACGTGGAAATTGTCTGGGAAGAATTTCAAGAAGTGCAGGAGGATGCCTCCTAATGTAAACTAGAAAGAGCAAAGATGTCTCAGATGTAAGAAATGTATTGGACTTGCATAAATGGTTGAGGATTGAAAGGTCCAATTTGTTCTTCTGCTATCAGTGTGGTACTCTAACAAGAGTTTCTTTGTTCCCCCTCACTCCTGCAGGGTACCAGCCTGGTTAGGATCTGAGACAATACCCAATTAGGTCTTGCACGAATGGGACTCCACTGCCTACAGGAGCCTTTAGGAGTATGAGAAGGGCTTAGGGTGTGAACTCCTTTTCAAAGTGTGGCTTCTTTCAGGCTAGGTGAATTCTGGACCTTTGAAGGTTGTGTAGTTTATGCTCAGGCTGCCAACTTCAATACCTCTTGTACTTCTTACATCACTCAAGAGGTGTAAATGTACAGCAGTTGCCACTATCCTTGCCTTTAAAAAGATCTTCTCGCCGACTTTCATTCATGCTCCAACAGTTATTTGACCCATTTGGCACCATTTTACTATTTTGGCAATAGTCCCTAATTGCGTATGTTGATCTATGGATTTCTAGGTCTTCCGCAATTACCCCCACCGCTTTTAGTGTAAATCCACGCAGAGCCCCGCTGTCCCTTCACTCCAGCAGGAGCAGATGGGAATCTGGGCCATTTATGGAGATTATAGTTCTTGCTCAGGTTGCCAATCATGATTTCTCCTCCAATTATTTCCTCACTCATAGAGCGTATTTGCCCGGCAGCAGGCGGTATCCTCTACCCTTAAAAAAAAGGTGCATGGCTACTAGTCATATCGCCAACTTCCATTCTCGTCCATTTGGTCTTGTTTTTTTTCATTTGGCACCATCTCAATATTGTGAATGTTGACATGGATTACTGGACGTTTTTTTTCTCACTTTTTTGGTGTGACGTATACAATACCTCTCTTGCCATCCGGCTAGGCTGATGCTCTGTAGCAGCCTGTATGTTTTATTGCCCTTGCACTCCCCAATTGGAGTACCTATAACACAGACCATCCAGGTAAATCCCTGCCTCTTTTCCCTGCTTAAAACATAACAGAAAAAAATAAAACCTAGCACAGGACCTGCAGAGTATATTAAAATTGCCAACTAATTGCAAGTATATTTTGCACACCTATCTTAACTTATACTCCATCACACGTGCGCCTATCTTGCATGCTTCCTCCACCATCACAAAGCTAGCAGCTGCATCCCAAAATAAGATATGGGTATCTCTCTCGTCTCTCACAAATGACACCAATTGATTGATTGATTGACAACAATATGCCTTCTCACATAGGATCACAACTTGTACATGCACGCATGCTACCCATCAGAAAATGTGCTTGAGCACTCCACAGTGGGTATGAAGCGCTATCTAAATACAATACCATAAAATGTGTGCACAAGCTGTAGAATATTATATTCACCTTTTGCAAATTGTTTGCCCTCTGGCCTTGGTCTTCTTCAGAAATGCATTCAAAACATTCTTCTTTTAGAGTTGTGATGCTTCTGACTTACAATGCTAGTCAAGTGAGATAAATGGAACTAAGAGGAAATAATCATGCTGAACTTGTATGCTGTTAAGTCACATACCATGACATGGCATAATTGCCAATAATAAAGGAACGATTAAAGGTTGGATAACCAATATGCAGTATGAGTCATATTGAAGTTAAGTAAGACCCAGAAGTATATGTAAGTTATTGATTTACGTCTACAGCTACCACTGACTTATTTACAGGCTTCCAATTCTCAGGCAGTGAATTATGTTTTAAGCAATGTCTCTTGGTTTCATTATTTACTGTTTAGGAAGTATCCATTTTCCATGGGTTTTCTCCTTTTCCTGCTGCATTACATTATGATTCCTTTTTCTTTTGTTAGTTAATTTGTGGAAAACTGTGGTGCTCTGCCCGTTGAATGTTCTGTAAAGGTATGCTTTGGTTAACAGAAGATATAGTTAAAAGTTATACCGCACAGCTAACTTACAGCTAGAGGGTTTCATTGCCTTTTACCAATGTTCACCCTCAAGCTATAGACTTTCAGGCATACAGCTTTCCTTTTTAACTGACACTGTTCCAAATTTGGCCCATGTTTAATGAGCAGCTATGTCTCTGCACACGCTACATAGAAACTATATATGGATCTGATGTCGCTTTATATGGTTGCGGCCAACAGATTAGAGACAGGTTGCCCCTGCTGCTGATGATGTCATAGGGCAGCACCACCATTATTGTATGGTGGATCCAGAGCACCAGCATTGAGCAGCGAGCCATGCCTTTACCTAGATGTGGGGTGTAGCGAAAAGGTTTCATTGGAGGTCAGGTGTTAATCTCATATGTGACACTGTCCTTGGGATATTTGCTGGTGTTTCCCTCTTAAGGTCCGTAAAATGCAGTTCCATGCAGTTCATGAAGAATTACATCCTTTCTGAATATAAAAACTCAAACACACAGAGGATTGTTTATGTCCTGTAGACGATAGACTTCATAGAAAATCTAGATGAGATAGAATATTTTAAGTAAGTTGAAAACTGAAATTCAATAGAATCCTTCAGATCATTATATTTCCAGTAATGCCACAAAGAGTACGAATTCTAAAAAGATACTCCTCTCCATATATGTTAAGATTGATTTGTGGGTTGAATGTGTTTTGTAGAGATCTGTGTCATACTTGATAGTCGCATGTTCAGGCCGCAAGAAGGCAGACCTAGCTTGCTTCAAAGAGCTGCGTAGACTGTTCCTCATTGTTTATTAAAAGCACATGAGCTTTGAACTTTGCAAAACCCTGCAAAATTGCAGTGCTGTCAGTCTTAGGTCTTCACAAATTTGCTTACCCCTGCAAGACACATCTTCTGTATCTACAAATCATTGAGCAAGAAGGCGAAAAGACTCTACTATCCCCAACAATTCTCCAAATGCAAATGCCCATTCGGATACTCGCAGTATTACACAACCCACAACGTAGCACCACACAGACCACACTGACTTCTGTGATGCCAGTTGAAGGAGTGCATTCATCTAGAACACTTCAGAAGCAAGGCACACAGTAACCTGCCTCAAGAAATGAAGATTGGCAAGAAATTCTTCAAAGTTAAACAACAGTCCCTTTCCTCTTAAAATTAACTCTCCTCCTCCCATTTGCAGCATCTGGGGAAGGTTAGGGTCTTGAAGCTCCCAGGGGGCTCCTTCCCATCACTAGCACTCAACAGCATCCTACTTTCTTCAGATGTTGCTGTCTATACCAGCAACATCCGTTGTCACGTGCATCTTGCAGGTACAATACCCTTTCCTGTAGCGTCTAGCCCACTAACCCTAAGATCTTGTTCTCTAGGTCGACCATCAAGGAAAACCTTAATCCAAGAGGAACAGCATGAGTTGATCTCATTTGGCCTATTCAATGGAAACTGATTGAAAGAGCAGCCTTTATTTAGATCTTTGTGTGCATTAAAGAAATTAATCTATTCTGGTCTTCAAATTTTCTCCTATGCTGACTAAGCTAGTGGTGAATCTGCCCTGATCTCCACCTGAAATGTTTGGAAGAAAACTGTTGATAAAATGGAATTGCTACCCTGACCCTGCTGGTTCTGCCTGCTGCCCCACACAACCAGGCCACAGACAACCTGTTGAATGCGATTCATAGAACTTGCATATTTGCTCCATAACTCAATGCTGGAAAATGTATGCAGATTTTTTCACTGCAAGCGTGCATTTTGAAAAAGAATATTCAAGCCTTAGTTTTGAGAATGTTAGGTAGTGTGAAAATTGTAATAAATATATGCTAAGTGGATTTCGGAGCATTTAATGTGGTGCAGTATTACCCTATTGTGTGTCTTATTCCCCATTGTGGATCCGAAACGTGTAATTGTCCTGTAATACCGACTGGTAATATGAATACTAGTTGCAATAGTATTTGTGGTATTACTGCAATATTTTAACCAGGACTCTTGTAATGAAGCACCAAGGGAAGACATCACTGAGAAACATGGTTTGAAAATGTTATTCCCCATTTAATGCCAACTTTACAGTAATATACCACTCGTGTTAATTAGATTATCAGATTATGTTATTGCTGCTAACCATCTGAAGAACTATAAATGACAGTTAAACTGTTTTCGACAAAGTGTATATTATGCTGAGATTTTTTTAGAGTTAAACAAAGATATATAAATAAAACACAGGTCAGTATAGTCATGATTTTTGGACGGATGTCTTAAAGTGAAAAACTTTACAAAGTACACAAAGTTGTGATGATTTTCATAAACCATCAGAAAATTCAAAACTTCACACACCCGTTCTGTTCACTGCTTTAGCACAGACATTTATTTGCAATGAAAATGTTTTTTTCCTTCACAAATAAATCCTTTCCTAATAAGTTTTTTTATTTTATATAATTTTAGAAAAAGTGGGATCCCTCATTCATAAAATATATTATTAGGTTCTAAATATCAAATTGAGTCTCTCCACAGAAACCCTGCACCTCTCTACCCATTATTCAGTGTCCAGTTCGGATTTCTGTATTAATAGGTGTTGGTAAAGTACTTACATATAATACGAAAATAAAAGAAAAACATTTGAATCAATCTGTGATACACTGTGAACAGGATGCACAAACTTTCACCTTTATATATCCGATGGAAGTGAACACTTTTTGCAAGTCCCTCTCAAGCACAGGTGTGCAAAATTACAGAAAAGGTTCTTTAGAAACTTAACATATTTTAATTGTCAAACTTCAGAAGCTTTACAAAGTGTAGTGCTTATGAAGTTGAAGAAAAGGGGGTCACTTTAGTGAAAACCGTTCCCATTGGTGCTATGGGTCACGAATGTCAGTCTGTTGATTGACAATGCCTGGTAGCCATCCCTATGGCAGACCCAAAACCCCGTGGACTATTTACTTAAAGCAGGTGTCTCATTTCAGCAAACCTCTCTTACAAATCCCGGTTTTAACCACAATGGTTGTTGGTCGGTCAGGGAGAGAGAAAATTGAGGACTATAGGATACTGTCTCCCTAACTAAATACAGTGCTCTTAAAGCTATACTACAACCCTAATGTCTACCGATCCAGATGGAAAAAAGCAGGTAATTTTCTCTCGGAGAACAAAACCACCTTATGTTTTTGTTTTGTCCTAAAATAAAAATATAAAACACAAAAGGTTGTTTTGTTCTCTGAGGGAAGATTATCTGATATTTGACCATCTGGATCTGTACAAAATAAGGTTGTAGGATAACTTCAAGTGCATAGTAATTTCAGCAAACAACAATTTCCTGGTGCAAAGATCGAATATATGATGTTATCCCGCAAACAAAGACTCCGCATACCATTACAACAAATTTTTCACCACGCAAAATCAATGACCCCGTAAGATATTAAAACGCATCCAATACAACGAAATTTGTATGTATACTATTAAAAGTACATTTACCCCGCAATTTAAAACACTGCATGGTATTACAACGAAAAATAAATGTGTAAATATGTTGAAATTTAAAAATTAGACACTGCACGACCCTGCCCCTACCCCCAGTCCCGTCCCTACACTGAAACACTACCCTGCACGACCCCCCGACACTACCCTAAACCCTAAAACACTACCCTTCACTACACAAACACCACAACACTACCCTAAACGCTAATACACTACCCCCTGCACGACCCTGCCCCTACCCCAGTACCGTCCCTACACTGAAACACTACCCTGCACGACCCCCCGACACAACCCTAAACCCTAAAACACTACCCTACACAAACACCACAACACTACCCTAAACCCTAAAACACTACCCCCAGCACGACCCTCCCCAGACCCCCACACCGCTCCCTACACTGAAACACTACCCTGCACGACCCCCCGACACTACCCTAAACCCTAAAACACTACCCTACACTACACAAACACCACAACACTACCCTAAACCTAAAACACTACCCCCAGCACAACCCTCCCCCGACCCCCACTCTGCTCCCTACACTGACACACTACCCTGAACGCCCCCCCCCCGACTTTTCCATAAACCCTAAAAAAGTAACCCCCACCCCAGGCCCAATCCCCCTTACCTCTCTCTCCTCGTGGTTCCTCTCTCCTGGTTCCTTCGTAGTCTGAGGGGCGGTGCACGTCGTTGTGAGGAAACGGAAGAGCCTCAGTTTCCTCACAACGAGGTGGATCGCTTTTACAACGCATGCGATGTAGTGACATGCAGAGTAATGGTATGCGGGGTAGGTGCATCATGCAGAGTGATGGCATGCGTGGTGAAAGTATTCGTTGTGAAGTATTCTTTGTGAAGGATATTTACCGCAAAGATCCCTGCCCTTGGAGAATGAGACATCCTGTGCAAGATGATGCTCATATAAAATGCAGGATAAAGAGAAAATCCCACACAGATTTAGCAGAAACAGAAAAAACCATGCCCTTTTTTTCATCCATCTAAAAGACGGGACAAATAATTGACACGGAGTGCCAGATATCAAGGATGCCTGTTGGGTATGAAGGGATATTGTGCAGTGGTAAATGGTGGTCCTGGCTCTAACCTAAAGAACAGTATGTTTTTCAAACGGAAGCCTGTGATCGTCCTGCAATGCAGAGGAAATGTGATGGTTCCACCTCTACACTTGCAATTTCATGGCTGCTGCATTCCAGATCAGTTATAAATACCTGATGAAAAGGTAAACATTGAGCATTACTGTGAGAAAAATGAACTATCATTATTTGTATCTGGCTGCCGCAGGCCATTAAAAGGAAATCTAGTGCAGGGGCTTAACACAAGAGCTTATGGAAAGATCAGACTACAGTTTGCCTCTTTGGATATTGAAGAAGGGCGTACAACGATTTACAAGGACACAACATTCAAAATGTCTTCACTTCTTTCCAAATGTCACTATTACCACAGCCTTGCTTGATACAGGTACAACCAGGTAAAAGCTAATTCAATCACACATGGTCACCAAAAACCCAGATGCTGAGTAAGAGTTAAACTGATCTCCTTTTCTAAGGATAAAAGAATCTGTGTATAATCCACGTAGGAATAGTATTGAAGCCAAAGATACAAAAGGCCAAAATTAGAGGCCAAGCATACGGTTAAAAAGATACTTGGATCAACGTTTCGCAATAGGATAAACAATGCACCAAAAAGGTGGATATATGTCTGCTTGTGCCTTACCTGCCCTAAGAAATGAAACGAGAAATGTGAAGCCTGTGAATCAAAATCTACGTAAGTTGGAATAGTCGATGTGTGTGGAATACTGGTTAGAGACTCAAAAGAATTGAAGCGACAGCACCATTGCCGTAGCTCAGCGAATCCTGGTCATCCCTCACTGATAATGATTGTATTACCTTGGCGGTGTAGAATCCCCCACACTATGGATAGAGGGTGCCAGATCACTTTTATATATGTACATGGTGAACAATTGTTTTACAAGCTTTCCAACTGCAAACATGTGAAGCGCTTATAGCCGATTTTAAGGAGTGTTTTATATAATTTCTGTAATTAAGCGCGTTAAGTGCATATTGTAATATGTGGATGTTATTGCACTTGACTGTATCACCTCAGATATATATAGCTGGGGCAGAGTTATCCTAGCACCTGGAGTGTTCCAAGTGCTGCAGAGGTCTGGTTGGAGCTCCAGTTCTCTTTGTTTTCCCCTTGGTCCCTAGGCCTAGTCATTGTCCCACAACAAGGAGACACTGAGGAAGAGCTAGAAGTAAATTTCTTAAGCACATGATCCAGTCTGGTAGGATGGTTGACAGAGCCAGAGACCATACAGATGGGCTATCCTGTCTATATAAACATGATAATGGGCACAGAATATGACTGTAGTGCTGGTACAGCTCCCATAAAGGTCTGGTGATCCTTTTTTCTGGGTGTAGTAACTTCAAAATGGTGATTGGTACAGAATTAGCTCCAGGTAGAACTAGGACCTAACAGCTGGAAAAATGGTGACCGAGATGCGGGTGACCTTGGATGTGCATGGACACAGCAGAGTTCCACCAATATGATGGGTGGTTCAGTCAGACTGTATGAGTGACTGTGTGTGAATGACAGTCACCTTGTAGTATAGTTTCTGCTTTGCACTGACAGGGGTTAACCAAGATTCTTGTTCTCCTGCAGGATAAACAATACATACGGGTTTGTGTTCTGGCACACAGGAAGGAAGCATCTCCTCTTAACATATGGCAGCAGGCCATAATGAAATCCCACTGTGCGCTATAGAGTAAGCTAAAGCAGATTTCAGCATTATTGGCAGGATATGGACAAGTTCCCCGATAACCAGCAAAAGAAAACTGATGACTGCAACCGAGCTGAGGCGGTGTGGGTAAGTAAATGTGACCTGAATGAATCTGAAATAAGTGCAGAGGGTGCACCGAAAGTGGCCAAACAGGAGCCACGTACTAGGGTTCAAGTACTGCTGAAGATGCGCAGCCATATGCAGTAGGTTCCTGTTTGCTGACCGGAGGATGAAGATTGGTGGTCATTGATGGTGCCTGTCTAGGAACTTGCCGGAGCTGAATTACTTAGAGACACAGGGGACTGATGTTCTGGTTGTGTTGAATTTGGTTTAGTGTTGATTAGTCTTAGGATGACATCAATTGGTTGGTGGGAGGTGAACAATCAGACTCCTTTTCTTGACCATGGACAACCACTTCAACCATTAACTACGTTCTTCTGCAAATCTTTTGGAGCTGTTTTAGCAGTTCTATGACAGGAAGGTGGTGTACTTTGGTCAACACTGTGTTTGCTCTGCTTCTGAGTTGCAGAGTAGCCAGTAGAAGAATAGGTAGCTTACAGGGTGCAAGCATAGGACTAAAGGGCCAATGCATGTATTCTTATAGGTATAGATGGGGATGGTTGCTAGAATCAGGGGGTAGCCGTCCCAGCCCCCAACAATAGGCTGTAGGAGCTACCCTGAGTCAAATCAGCTTTCAGGATGTGGCAGTCAATACTGCATGTGAAATAAATTAAAAAAATTGAATTAAATGTTTTACAGTCAGTCGAGGTGCACACATGGTCCTCCCGCTCACAGACCTTCATTCAACTTTCATCAAAAAGATGGCGAGAGCAGGTTCTTTCACGTAAATCATAAAATGGTGTTGATTGGGCATGGACAGAGAGCAAGCTTTAGGTTATGCACACCCCAGACAAGTATTTTAATTGAGATGAGGGCCCACAAAAGTGTTTAGAGCATTTTTCTCCTAAGAAAAGAAGTCTAGCAGGATGATGTCTCAAGCCCCAAGTGCCTACCCCTTAAGTGGTTGAAACAGTCATGCTCAGAGGAGATATGTAATCACCGCCGTATTGCATACGTAGATTTAAAATAATGGTGGAACTTATAATGCTGAAATACTCACTGATTATTTTGAAGGTCATTCAGGCTCTGTCACGTGACAAGAACAAAACCTGGATGCTTACTACCGATGGCCATTGCTAAGGATCCATTCCTCGAATTGCAAATGAATGACCTTTTTATTCCAATTAACAAATCTTTTGCTGACTCCATGAATCTTAATTTTCAGATCCATCTACTTTAATTCATAAAATGTAGCTGCAAATAGTTATTGGGCTTTTTATTCCACATATAATTAGCAGATCATTTTGCTTGCCTGATTTACTTTTCTGGAGGGCCTGCTCTGTCGCATTATCAAGCAATAACGAACTGGATAGGTGAAATTTCTTTACTGTAATGAGGATGAGACATAGTTGTGACACCTGAGTCTCGTAATAACAGAAGACTGCTAATTATCGACAGCACTTTTTTCTTGTGAGGCACAAAGACAAAAAAAACCCTCCTTATTAAAAAATAAAAAGTTACAATTACAACTGACACCGAAGGAGAGTACATAAAATGGAGTGATTAAAACATTGCTGCATTCAGAGTGTTTTTAATTAAGTGGAAATGCTAATGTTGTCATACTTAGCAGATGGGATTAAAATTGGTTATTGTAACTAATATCGTATGTTATGGTTTCCACACAACAGGTCTACAAGATCTAAGGGGTAGTAGATTTTTTCCATACAACACTCAGTAAATGCAAATTGTGCAGACTTAGCCCATGACGCATTGAACAGCATTGTGTACAAGCTGGTAGTGTAACTCTTAACACTTGCACCATTTAAAATCTAATACTCATTCCTACATTTTCTTCAAGTTAAAACACCTTCCTACCTTTTCTGCATTTTAAAACACCTTCCCACATTTTCTGCATTTGCTCTATTTTAAAGCTAAAACATTTTTTATATTTTCTTCACTTTCAATCAACTTCCTACTTTTGCACCACTTAAAGTCTAAAAGTCCTTCTACATTTTTCTTCATTTTAAAACTTCTTCCTTCGTTTGCACAATTTAAAAACCAAGACTCCTTCCTACACTTACTTCAATTTAAAACGCCTCCCTACGTTTTTACGATTTAAAAGCTAAAACTTCTCCCTGCATTTAATTTATTTTAAAACTCCAGCCTATCTAGGCACCTTTTTTTATGATAAATCTGCTGTGAGTGCTAAAATGGTCACCCCTAGCTGGCACACCCACCACGCCGGGTACCTTTCCTTGAAAAGTTTCCTACAGCCAGGTAGTGCTCGGCGCGAGGAGAAAGGAAGCTTCCTGATTGGGTATGGATATGTGTGGTGTTATCTCTGGAAACAAGAAGGTGGGGGCTAGGTGGGACCACCCACAAGGTAATGTTCTATACTAAAATATTGTACGGTCCTTGCACCGTAACTGCAGATAAAACTTAATCGTGCACTTTCCCCTACTTTGTTTGTGTAAAATGCCCCATCTGCTACATCTAAAGATGTCTCCAGTGTTCGTTTCAAACGTGCCTTCAGCTGCCAGCTGTGCACATTAAGGCTTGCAAAACACTGACTAAATGACGCGTCATAAAACTTACAAGTACGGGTCCATCTGCCCGGTACCGGTGCTAGGACCCTGCTACCTGGTTCTTGTTCAAGCGCGAACCCTGCTCACACCGCAGGCAGACAGAAAAGGACCCGAGTGCCAAGCAAGCAGCCTGGAGCCTGCACGCTCAATATTTGCCATCACTGCTCCTAATGGCTGGAATCTGCCTTTTACCAGGGCCTGGTAACACTTTTCATCTGCCCTTCAGATGTTCTCTGAGCTAGGTTCAATCGGATGGCAATTGAATTGTATAATTTTCGGCGTCTGCTGCCAAGTTTCTAAACAATGTATGACAACACTGCAGAAATCAGAGTTTAATAACATGTTGGAAAGCCATTCCTGCAATGCGAACTTCGTAATGGGTATCCTGAAGTGGCCTCACACAATTCAAACAGGGTTGGCTGAGTTGAAGTGTCGAGGGTAGGTGTCTGCCAATGCAAAACAGCATATCGGGCTGAAAAGTTGTGATTTTTTTTGTTTGTTTGCATGTGCTGTGAAAACCTTTGCAACTTTTATGAACATTGCACTTTTTTTTACTTTGCCACATTTGTGGCCTTTGGGACAACTTATGTAACACATGTCCTTGGTTAACATTAAAGATATCAAAATGGTTTTGTGATATAATATACTCAGAGCTCCTGGTGTTAGGGGCAGGGCTGACCCAAACTATGTGGCAGGGTCGAGCAAAGTAAATGGTAAGGGAAGGTAAATTACACAGCAAGGAAAGGTAAATTGTGCAATATCTATTTTTATTAAAAACCATATCTGTTTGCTACTATACTACATTTCAAATTTATTATGTATTTGTGTCCAAGGATGTACTTTAGGATCAATATTTATGACCACAAATACAGACAGAACATATTTGTAGTTATCCCAAAGACTGTGTGCACTTTTTAAGTAACTACAGCTTCAACAACAGGCCGCACTGTAAATAGTATGTGTCAGACGTGAAACAAAAAATCATGACAAAGAAGGTTTCATTCTTACACCTTCTTTAAATTACATTTGAGATTTATTTTCACTCTACCTGCAAACGCTGTAACCCTGTCATTCAAATGAGGATGTTTACAATATCTTGACAACATTATCACATCTATAAAGGCTGGTTACAACAGACAAAAGCTGATGGTGACCAATCAACTTTCATAAAGTGATGTGGCATTGAACTCTGTATGCCGCAATTTTTTTTTTTTTTAAATGATTTGTTTGACCTAATAACTTTTTAAAATTAAAACTGGCATATTTTTGAGCAGACGATGGATGTTGGGAAAAGTGTGGCAAATACATATTTATGCAAAAAAACGCATTCTCATTTTTTCAGTGGTCCATGAAATGTTACAAAGAAATCAGTGTTTTTCTCTGTGCTTTAACCCTATTCCATAGAAAAGCTTCACAAAAGGTAAACTTGTAAATAAAAATGCCGCATACATATTCCAGTTTGGCTGTTTTCGATAAAAAGTGAAACTTATCATTATATGCTATGAAAACTATCTCACTATATAAAGAAAAACTTTGCATGTGGAAACTTAAGGTAAACCAGGAAACTTTGCCTAGGGCGAAAATCAAAAACTTCATCAAATTACTAAAACCAACATTTCTAAACTCCTTATCATAGTCCAATAGCGTACATATTCGAGAACACATAAAGTCCCCCCTGACAACTGTGTGGCACTGTCTCATGTTAAAACGTAATTAATCGAGGCAGCATATCAATCGCTTAAAACAGATTTAATTCACTGCTAATATGCATAATGCACCCCCTCCAAGAAGGAGAATTGATCGCAACATAGCTAACACGAACAATATGTTTCCTTTCAGCTGACAGCAGCATTCCACGTGGACAAATTAAAGTTAAAAATCCACATCGGTCAAAAAACTGAACAAAAAGTCAACGTGCGCGCGCACACACACAGACACACACACTCACTCAGCTTACGCTTAAATCAGGCTTGCCCCTTGAGTTCCACCAGAAGTGCGACGAGGTTACGTCATCACCCGTCCTCACAACACAGAAACACAATAGTAACACCGAGAACCCTTAACCGGCAGAGTGAGTGAAAGAAGTGCCAGAAGAGGACAACGGTACAGAGCAAGACTTGGCATCGCTTTCCAAAATGGCGCATACTCATTTATGCCGCACTGGTCCGTGGGCAGTTCCGCAGTGAATGACGTAACATGTCCCTGTTGGAAAAACACCGCTGGCTGCATCAGCTGCACTGGAATCAGCCTGGAGAGAATAGAAAAATATTACAAACCGCTTAACACAGATCATAAACAGAGGACTTACATTGCCACGCCAAAGAATTCGTGTTTAGCTGCGCAAATGACGACACCAGTCATGCACAGAGCGTGGAAATAGTCACATTTGGTGAGAAGCAGTCCCAGTGTGGCCCAGAAGGTCCCGAGCCTTCCTGGCCTCTCTAAAATAGAACTTAACATAAATTAGAAAGAAATATTCTTCTTTTTAATCTGGTGCAAAATGATCTAAGATGTCAGCAGTGTCTTATCTGAAGTTCAGGTTAATTAACTGCTGCGTTTTTAACGAACTTCTTGGAGTTGTTTGCTTTTATAATCAAGGCACAGAAGCAGAACCAAATGCGAAGGTGCCAAAAAAGCTGACAAAAGCAAAGGCCCGCCTCACCACCCTCCCTCTGAATGAAAAGCCAACTGTCTGCTTCATAAAACTCGCTTAGCAGACAGTGAAACAAAATGGACTGTAAAGTTCGTTAGATGAAAATATTAAAAAAGAATTAAGCTAATGGAGATAAAATTAAAAGAAATGAGGCAACAAACACATCACACCAAAAATGGCATTGCAATGACAGCTAAGATTCCTAATGACGAACTGCATTCGGAAAAATTAAATGGCATTCCGTGCTTAAATTTCTTTGGAAAGTAATGATCCATGCATGATGCTCACTCCAGGCACTTAGAAGGAGGGGGCGAAAAGCAAAGTGTTCTGAAATAACAAAGAAATATGTGCTGCAGAGTACCAGGAGGTATGTAGCCAATGCCATGGGAGGTCTACAGAGTGGAAAAGCCTGGAACATGTAAGAAAAAACAATAATATTGCTCATTGAGACCTAGTAAAGATGGCTGAGCAAACGTGTTCCCCAATTCACTAGCCCCACACACACACAAACGCACGAACGCACACACACGTACATAAATATATACACACAAACACACACCACACACATTATGTATTTTGAAGGGCTCACGCTGAAACAAAAAATAGAGGACAAGACGTCAGGCACACGACGTTGTAACATCAAGGCGTCTACGTCACCCGCTGCCGGTCGTGTCTGCAACTCTGTCAGGACAACATCGTATGATATGCAGCTGCCAAGTAACACGTCACTAATCGTTTTGTATCGTGTTCGTGTGCCATGTGACGACCCTGATACTCGGCGCTGTACAGGAGACATTTCAGGAAATAAATCACTCTGTCAAAACTGAAGAGTATGTCACTCTTTGTAGAGCAGATTTAAGGAGTAGGGCTGCGGATACAAGATCACATGTTTTTGAAGTGTTCTCTTTTTTATACTGCAGTAATCTTCTAAAATACTGCACGCATTGACGTTACACTATTAGAAGGAGGATATTTCACTAGGACTAGATCCTGTGACCTACAGGCTACAAAGCAAATCCCTGCAGTACGTGCATCAGCCCGCTAAACTGTCTCACTTGGATTAGAATTTATGAGCTGCACCTCACACGCAGATGTCTTCAGCAGACATATTTACATGCTGAGCTATCTATGATAAGAGCTGAAGTTGTGAGATTGGGTATAGATCTATGGCATGAGTGCCCTAACTTACTGAGCTATGCCAGTCGTATATGAACCTGCAAAATGGAAAACGTGTTCATTTTTATGCAGTGGTCTTTCTTTATTCATGCTTTTTACATTTCTCTTCGAAGATGACCCTCTTTCCAAGCGCTGGCCTCTTTCTTTCTGAAGTCTGTCCTTCCATCTCTTTTCCCATGTTGTCTACACTGTGACGTCTGGTAGCACAGCCAATGAAAGGCACAGTGAATTATAGTGATGTTTGGAGAGGCCTTCTGCATGGAAGTGTGTCCACGCACTGTATCCTTCCTCATTGGCTTGATGTCTCCTGAAAAAAAGTGTTGCCATTGCATTCCTGCGCATGATGATGCCATGATGAGTAAAAGAAACAATTGATGGATGGAATGCTGGACAATGCAAACATTCACCCCCAGTCACAAGGATCTGGGTTAAATCCATCATTCTTTTGCTCACCACACCACCCCAGTTTGGACCCAGCCATATGCAAATCAGTCTTGACCTTGTTCCTTGTGGGAACAGTCCAGCCAGGAATGCCAAGCCAGGACCTCCCTGGACCGGAAGCAAGCATCCTGGGACCGGTTTCAGGGCATCACCCTTCCTCAGCCAGGCTAGCTTGAATCCAGTGGTGTAGTGAGCACGGGACCAACGCCTGGGCATACCCTTCCCACTTAGGGCGACATATGCAAAAGAAACAATTGATGGATGGAATGCTGGACAATGCAAACATTCACCCCCAGTCACAAGGATCTGGGTTAAATCCATCATTCTTTTGCTCACCACACCACCCCAGTTTGGACCCAGCCATATGCAAATCAGTCTTGACCCTGTTCCTTGTGGGAACAGTCCAGCCCAAACTGCCAAGCCAGGACCTCCCTGGACCGGAAACAAGCATCCTGGGACCGGTTTCAGGGCATCACCCTTGTGTTTGCTATGATGAGTACTATTAGCATGCGTCGCAGCGCTATTGATATTTCAGCATCTTGGAACAATGGTTTCTGCCATCATGCAAATTCTCCTCCAGCCCCTGTCATGGTTGTGCCACTTACAAGGCATTTTTGATGTTAATATTGATATGTTGGCAGCCTCATGCACTTCCCAACATGACACCTTGTAGATAGGGTAAAGGTAGAGGTGTGGTGTCAGGAAATACCAGCAGGTGATTGGAATACTTTATTTGTAATCAGAAAACTGGGGAAGAAGCTGTACTGTAAAGTGCAGCAACACTGGCAAAGGAGGAAGTCATGCCACTGGGGTCGCGTCTCTCCCCTTTACTATTTAAGCCCAAGTAATGAGTTCAGAACATTTTAATGTGAGGATACTGGAGGGTACAATACGCGATTCCAGCCACAATCCTGACGTGAAATTGATTCATGTAGAAAAATGGGCCACTTTTTGCATGATCACCCACTTTTTTGGGGCTGATACTGTTGGGTTTTTGACTCTGTGCAGAGGAACAGCAGCACCCATTGTGCCACCCACTGCAGTAACAGTGCAAGCATGACTTCAGGCCTCCCATTGTAGCCTCGCTGTGCAGTTTTAAAACTGCAAATTCAACCTGTCAAAATAACCCCATTTGGCAGGCGTAAACCTTCCTTTTAGATATTAATAGGACACCCCTAAATAGAGGTGGGCCTAACTCACATAATTCCCTGTAGCGTAATCATGTGGTTCATCCTAAAATGCTGCAAGATAGTGCAGAATTACGCAAGTTGAATAATTCTGCATTTAGCGCTATTTTCTTAGCACAAAACTATGTTCCTTCACATTCAAAATGGATGCGAGGATGCATTTTGCGCTAAGAAATAGCGCTAACTGCAACAGAACATGAATAGTAAGTATGAGCTTCTGCTCATTCTTGTTATATGTGAACTTGGGATAGGAGTTTCCCCCAACTTACTCCCAGCAATTAGCGCTATTTTCTTAGTGTAAAATGCACCCTTGCTTCCAAAGCGAATGAGAGGATACATTTGCACAAAGGAAATTGTGCTAAATGCAACAGAACATAAACAGCAGCACGAGCAGCCACTTGCGCTTGCTAAATATTCTCTTGAAGTAGGATTTTTCCCCCAAATTATTCTTAACTACACAAGTGAGCACAGTTGCGTTATTAGCAGTAATTCTACTTCACAGAGTAATGCGGAATTACCAAAATTACTCTGATGACTCCAGCATAATTGAAATTCCGCCCAGGCCTACCTCTAACTAGGCCTGGGCAGAGTTCACAGAGTTCTGCTACGCGGAACTCCGCAAAGTGGTGAAAAACCTCCGCCACGCTCCGCGGAGTTCCGCAAGCTGGGAGTGCGGTAAGTTGTGCTACTCGTGCTGATTCTTAACGCCAGGAGTTTGTCCCATGCTGTAAAATCAGTGCGAATGGCACCACATTCAGCACAAGAGAGTGCTGCTTCTTTCTGCTGCTCAAGTAGATGTTCTACTTCAAGCGGCAGTTTCTCAACGCGAGCGTCAGGTTTCTCAACGTGAGCGGTAGCAACCTGCCTCAACTGCCCATGTTGAAAAATTTCACTGGGAGGTGGTCTAGTGGATGATTTTCCATGCTCATAAACTTAACATTGGCGAGTTGTGTGAGAAGAAAAACTCACTCCACTTCGCTGAGTTTTTCAGAACTCCGCGCTCTATGCAGAGCACGGAGTGGACAAAACTCTGCCAACTCCGCCGGCGGAGCGGAGTTCACCGTCCACCCCTACCTCTAACTAGTACTCACTACCCATACAGTAGGTTGCATGCCATTTAAAATGAGGACATGTAAAAGATTAGTATTAAACGTGTCCTTAGAGTGAAAAGGCACAAAAGATATTTTCACTGTTGCAGGGTTGGCTGTTCCATAGGAAAGAATTGGGATACACTATCAAATTTAATAATGTTCTCTCTAGCTATGAAACACCAACACATTTCATTCAAAGACTCATTTTAATAGTTATATCAACTCCAATATAATGGTAAAATCGAATTTGTAACAACTATTAAGGAAATGTGCTTTTATAATAGTTACCTTTTTCCTTCGTGAAGCCTACGGAGACCCATTTGTATGAGCTCCAACTATCACCTGTCAGCTGAATGTACCCCTTAATGAGATGTGAAAACTGCTCCTAGAGTAGAACAAGGAATTTGGGTATGGGGAGGTGTTTCTGTTTCTCTGGCAGGATGACCATCTGAGCTGTGTCCAGCAACTTGATTAACTTCAAAGAAGCGTACCGTGTCATAGGTAATGTTGGCTGGCACCTGTTCAGGGCCCTTCTTTGTTTCCTCAGCCAGGGAGGAACCAATCCCAGTGGGAGGGGAGCAGCCCTCAGAACTGGTTTGAAGTGACCATAAAGGAAGAATTACTAATTTCCGTGGCCACACATCTGGTATGAGCACACAGGATCTGCACAAGGGGAGAAGGGTTTCACCATCTTAGGTTTGGGCAGAGAGGGGCACTGTGGGATTGTTTGCAGTGGGGTATAAAAGAACTTCTGCAAAGTGTGTAGGGTTATCCCTGGGAAAGTTTTCTGTATTGGTTAGGAAGGGGCCAGGAGTCACCCCCACCCGCAGGCTAGCGCCAAGCCTAAATGTGGCATCTCTGGGCACCTTCTTCAGAACACTTCTGGATCCATGGAAGACAGAAGAATGAATGCACCTGCCCTCAGAACTGGTTTGAAGTGACCATAAAGGAAGAATTACTAATTTCCGTGGCCACACATCTGGTATGAGCACACAGGATCTGCACAAGGGGAGAAGGGTTTCACCATCTTAGGTTTGGGCAGAGAGGGGCACTGTGGGATTGTTTGCAGTGGGGTATAAAAGAACTTCTGCAAAGTGTGTAGGGTTATCCCTGGGAACGTTTTCTGTATTGGTTAGGAAGGGGCCAGGAGTCACCCCCACCCACAGGCTAGCGCCAAGCCTAAATGTGGCATCTCTAGGCACCTTCTTCAGAACACTTCTGGATCCATGGAAGACAGAAGAATGAATGCACCTGCTTTTGTAACTTGTGATGAGATTTGAAAGGCTGGACCTGATCCTACTTGTACCCAGGACAAAGTCGTGTACTCCAAAGGTGAGTTGGCTGACCTGCTTTAAGCTACAGAGACTCAACAAGCTGCCAGAACCCTTTTTCCTGAAGAGCTCAGCTGACCAGTTCCAACTGGACCAGCCCTGGACCCTGTTGGTGGCTTCTGTTGGAGGTCCCTGAGGTCCTGGGACCATTGTCTGTGTCAAAATGAACTCCTCGTAACATCCTGAAAAACCTGGGACTTAGAAACTTTTTGACTCCTAAGACCTGTGGAGAACCAAGGCAAACCTGTCAAGTCAATCTGATGAAGGTGTGTTGCCACTGGGCCAAAGATTTAGGTTGCTCCCACTCGGATCTGAAGGCAGGAAAAGTATTTAGCAAGTAAGGAACCTTTCTTAGGCGCACATTTTGAATTACTCCTGCTCGCAGCTTTCCCACCAAAGGTCAACAGCTTTACTGGAACCACATTTGATGGCTTTCTGGCCTCATGGATCCCTTCTTGACCACAGCTTGCTGCCTTGCCCCGCTGAGGATTTTTGACTACTGTTAGAAGGGGGGTAACTGGTTGGCAGTGGTTTGCACACTGTCCATGCCGGGACTCTCACTCTAGTCAGGGTAAGTTACACCCTCAGAATAACCCCTGCTCACCCCCTTGGTAGCTTGGTGAGAGCAGTCAGGCTTATCCTCAGAGGAAATGTGTAAGGTATTACACACACACAGTAACACAGTGAAAACACAACAAAAGCACTCCACACCAGTTTAGAAAAATAGCCAATATTTATCTGTGTAAAACAAGACCAAAATGAAAAAAATTCAACATACACAAATCAAAATGCAAATCCTCAAAGATTAAATTCAGCTATAGTGCTTGGAAACAGAATAGCTCCAAATGGGGCTATAACGATGTGCTTGACGGAGTCTACTGCCGAAAGTTCAGGGTCAACTGTGATGGAGCGCAGACCGGCTGTGGAGTCGTACAGACCCCGGTTACGGTACTTTGGAAATGATTACAACACAAAAACGTTGCGCGGTGCCGGGGAGGTAAGGCGTCGCGGGAGGTGGTGCGGAGTCAGTTCCTTACTGTTGGTGCCGGTTGGGACGTTGCAAGGCACAGGGGAGGTGATGCGGCATTGACAGCGAGGCGTTGGTTCCGTTGGCAATGCGAGGTCGATGAAGTGTCGAGATTCAAGCCACATGGCGTCGATTTAGCAGTGTCAATGTCACACTATGGGGCCACCGGTGCAGTGGCGGAGTCGGAGTTGGGTGCCACGGACTTCTGTGACAGGGTACTCGGAACTCCCTCTATGGCAGTTCTTCAGAGGTGCTGCGGCAGCATCAGGCCTGCAATGTAAACCATGGCTCAGGTGCAGACAGCGGCTCGATGTTAAAGAGTACCTAAACAATGGAAGCAGGCCATAGTAAAACCTCTGCTCAAGAAGCCCCAACTTGACCCCACTTCCTTGGGGAACTATCGTCCCATCTCCTTGTTGCCCATTCTAGGAAAAGTTGCAGAGAAACATGTAAATAGGATAGTCTCACAGTTCTTGGAGGTGAACAACATTCTGAACATATCACAGATGGGTTTCCGTCCCGAACACAGTACGGAATCCGGGCTCCTGATAGTCACAGAGAAACTTAAAATGATACTGGATCGGGGGGGACTGCCGCCATTCTTCTCCTTGATCTAAGTGCGGCATTTGACACTGTCGATCACAGTATATTCATACACAGACTAAGGGAGATTGGGATTCAGGATAAGGCCATCCTATGGTTGTCATCCTTCCTAAATGAAAGATCCTTCCAATGCATGGAAGTGGGCCTCTTCTCAGACACGCTCGCGGCCCCTTATGGAGTCCCTCAGGGATCTGCACTTAGTCCCACCCTGTTTAATGTTTACATGAGTCCACTGGCACAAATTGTTGAGGAGTTTGGACTATCAATTGTGTCGTATGCCGACGATACGCGATTGGTAGAATCAGTGTCTGATGCTACTAATTCTAATCATCTTAAGCTAGCCCCATGTATGGAAAAAATAGCAGCATGGATGTCCAATTGCTGTCTAAATCTTAACAGTGAGAAAACTGAGCTTATTTTCCTGGGTAACTGTACAGATCCTTGGAACAAGATCAGCTGGCCGAACAACTGGGGCTTGCCCCCTGCCACTAAGCCCTCTATCAAGAACTTGGGGATGTGGCTTGACTGGAACCTCACTATGGACACCCAAGCAGAAAAAACCTCAGCTACCTGCTTCGGCATTATGCGCATGCTCCGCAAGATCTTAGTCCTACTCCCAGATCAGGCGCGGAGAACGGTGATTCAGGCTCTTGTTGTCTCAAGATTGGCCTATGGTACCTCACTGTACCTGGAGGCCCCCAAATATGTAGTCAACAGGCTTCAGGTAGTCCAAAATGCAGCAGCACAGATGCTACTGAAGTTACCCAAGCATTTGTTCGTGAAAGCTTCATTGTCTAAACTTCACTGGCTCCCGATCCAATCCAGAATCAAGTTTAAGGCACTGTGCATAGCCCACAAAGCTATGCACAGCAGAGGTCCTGCCCTGCTACAGTACCTCGTCTCCCCTTATGTCCCTAACAGGTCCCTTATGTCTTCATCTGACCATCTCATGTGTACTACGAGAATAAAAAGAGCCAGATGGGGTGGAAGATCATTCACCCATATGGTCCCAAAACTCTGGAACTCAATGATATGTGAAATGCGACTTATAAAAGACCTACGCAGCTTCAGGAAGAAACTTAAAACCTGGCTTCTTCCTTGACCCCTCCTACATACCGATCCGCTACCCTCTCTGCAGCGCTGGGAAGCCTCTGGGCAGCTATGCGCTTTATAAATCACAAAAAAATAAATAAAGAGTTGCACTGACTCCAAAGTCACACTCGATGTCGATATGCTGGTGTCTTCTTGTTGAACACAACCACCTCACATCCAAAGACCCAGGAACTGGATTTCGCACCACTTAGCAGAGTAGTGCTCTTGGCAGGAAAGCCCAGGCACTGCAGGTGAAGTCTTTGATGCCCCTGAGACTTCCAACATCAGGCAAGCTCAACTCTATCCCTTGGAGAACCGTAGAAAGCAGAATGCAGAGAACACAGTCCAGTCCTTTCATTCCCAAGACAGAAGCAGCATGCAGCAGGCCAACACAGCAAAGTGGCAGTCCATTTTGGCAGCACAACAACTCTTCTTCTTGGTAGAATGTCCTCAGTCCAGAAGTGTTTCGAGTATAATGATGTTAGAGGTCTGGTAAGTATGCCCATTTCAGTGTTTGAAGTAGGCAAACTTCAAAGACAGGTCTTTTTAGTGCACAAGAGCCTGCCCTTCCTTGCCCGGACTCCAGACACACTACAGGGAGTTAGATACTGCTTTGTGTGGAGAGGGGGGGCAGGCAAAGCCCTATACCGTTGCAAATGTCAACTCCTCACACCACTATAGCTCAGGACGACCCATCAGCCTGGTGATGGGCCATCAGGATATGCAGGGCACACCTTAGCTCCCTTTGTGTGTGACAGTCTAGAGTGAATTCACAAAGCCCAACTGTCATCCAACCAAGACGTGTATTCTAGGGACAGGCAGAGGCACAGAATGGTTAAGAAAGAAAATGGCCACTTTCTAAAACTGGCAAAATAGAAAACCAACTTCACTAAAAGATGTGTTTTTAAATTGTGAGCCCAGAGACACCAAACTCCAATTTTCTATTAGCTCCAATTGGAAGATACACTTGTAAAATGTTACAAGGCAGCTCCAATGTTAACCTATGGGAGAGATAGGCCTTGCTATTGTGAAAATCAAATTTAGCAGTTTTTCACTACCAGGATATATAAAACTTAAACCCACATGTCCCACCTTTTAAATTCACTGCACCCTGCCCATGGGGCTATCTAGGGCCTACCTTAGGGGTGCCTTTCATGTAATAAAAGGGAAGGTTTGGGCCTGGCAAGTAGGTATACTTGCCAGGTCTACACAGAAGTTAAAAACAGTGCCCACAGACACTGCAGTGGCAGGCCTGGGATATGTTTGTAGGGCTACTTGTGTGGGTGGCACAATCCATGCTGCAGGCCCACTAGTAGCATCTGACTCACAGGCCCTGGGCACAGCTGGTGCACGGTACTAGGGACTTACTAGTAAATCAAATAGGCCAATCATGGAGGAACCAAATACCATTACATTTTAGACAGGGAGCATTTGCACTTAAGCACTGGTCTGCAGTGGTAAAGTGCCTAGAGTCCTAAAGACAGCAAAAATGGAATCCAGCACAGTCAAAAACAGAAGGTAAGAGGCAAAAAGACAGAGGAAACCATGCCACTACATGTAAGGTCTAAAATGTGTCGCCCCAGCTGAAAGTGGGGAGAGCTACCCAATCTCTTGGGAGTTCTCATCACTTATGCGGAAGAATCTGGAAAGAGCGTTGGCATGTTCTGTTCCAGGGCAGTGTTCCACCATAAAGTCCATTCCCTGTAGGGAGATGGACCACCTCAATAGTTTGGGATTCTCACCCCTCATCTGCATTAACCGTCTGAGGGGCCTGTGGTCTGTCTGAACCTGGAAGTGAGTCCCAAACAAGTAGGATCTTTGCTTCTTCGGCACCCAGACCAAAGTAAAAGCTTCCCTTTCTATTGTGCTCCACCTCTGGTCCCTGGGAATTAACCTCCTGCTAATGAAGACTACAGGCTGATCTAGGCCTCTTCATTTAGCTGTGAAAGCATGGCTCCCACACCATGCTCTGAGGTATCAGTCTGAACCATAAATTCCTTGGAGATGTCAGGAGCCAGAAGCAAGGGTGCCATGCACATGGCCTACTTCAGGGTGTCAAAAGTGGTCTGGCACGCTTCTGTCTAGATCAACTGACGGGGCTGCTTCTTGGAATTCAGCTCTGTCAAGGGGGAAACAATGGTGCCGAACCCCTTGACAAATCTCCTGTAGTACCCAGTGAGACCTAAAAAGGCTTTCAAGTCAGTCTGGGTTGTGGGGGGTGCCCAAGTCAGAATGGCATCAATGTTTGGCTGTAGGGGCTGCACCTTGCCACTTCCTACCTGGTGTTCTAAGTACACAACAGTCCCCTGCCCTATCTGACACTTACTGACCTTGATAGTGAGGCCTGTGCTCTGCAGGGCCTTCAGCACCTCCTGAAGGAGATACAAATAGTCCTCCCAACTGGAGCTGAAGACTGCAATGTCATCAAGGTAGGAGGCACTGAAGTTCTCCAACCTAGCCATGGCCTGGTTGACCAACCTCTGGAATGTGTCAGGGGTGTTCTTCAACCCAAAAGGCATGACCCAGAACTGGTAGTGCCCATCTGGTATTGAGAACGCTGACCACTCTTATGACCTCTCAGTCAAGACAATCTGCCAGTTCCCAGACATTAGATCAAACATACTGAGAAACTCAGCTCTAAGCTGATCAATGAGCTCAACAGCTCGCAGAATGGGGTGCGCATCAGTCTTGGTGATGGCATTGAGCCCACGGTAGTCAACACAAAACCAGAGATTTGCTGTGACACTGGTTGGGGCAGCCTTGGGGACCAAAACCACTGGACTGGACCAAGGGCTGTTGGAGAGCTCAATCACCACTGACTCCAGCATCTTAGAGTCCTCCTCTTTGATGCTGTTCCTCACTCTATCAGACAACCTGTAAGACTTGTGCTTGAAAGGCAGGCTGTACCCAGTGTCAATATCGTGATTGCAACATTGGGTGACTCCAGGGATGAGAGAGAACACGAGGCAAACTATCCCAACAACTAGCGACAGATTCTCTGCTGTTCTAGGGTCAGAGTAGGGGAAAGGATCACACCCTCTACTGACCCATCCCGCTCTTTGGAAGACAGGAGGTCAGGGAGAGGTTCACTCTTCTCTTCCATCCCATCGTCCGTGACCAAGAGCATGGTCAACTCAGACCTCTCAAAATGTGGTTTGAGGCGGTTGACATGTAGAACCTGCAAAGGGTTCCTAGGAGTCTGCATGCCCACCAGGTAGGTGACATCACTCTTGCGCTCCTTCACTTCAAATGGCCCAGACCAGTGGTCTTATAGAGTACGGGGCTCTACTGGTGCCATCACCCATATTTTCTAGAAAGGCTGAAACTCAACCAAAGTGGTATTCTGGTCACACCAACGTTTCATGTCCTCCTTGCTAGCTTCCAGATTCTCTTGGGCGAGTTTCCAGAAGCGGGCTGTCTGGTTCCGAAAGCCAGCATGTAACTGAAAACATCCTTGGGTGGCTTTCTAGGGGCTTGCTCCCAGCCTTTCTTTAGCAAACTGAGAGGTCCTCTCACAGGGTGCCCCTACAGAAGTTCAAAAGGACTAAAGCAAACCCCTTCTGTGGTTCATCCCTGTATTTTACTTATGCCTCATGGGTTCTCAGAGGCCCATAATCATGCCCTTCAGGGTATGGTTGAACCTTTCAACCAACGTATTGCTTTGGGGGTGGTAAGGGAGTGGTGAACTTATAGGTAACACCAAATGCCTTCCAAAAGGCCTTCATGTACAAAGACATAAAGTTAGTACCCGGGTCAGATACCACCTCCTTGGGGAAACCCACGGGGTAAAGATCCCTATCAGTGCCCTGGTGGACGCAGTCACTGTCCTCAGAGGGATAGCTTCCGAGCACCTGGTGGCATGGTCCACCAAGACCAGGATGAACCTGTTGCCCATGGCAGTCTTGGGATCCAGAGACCCCACAATGTCAGTGACCACCCACTCAAAAGGGGTGCTCATGACAAGAAATGGTTGTAGGGGAGCATTGCATCTCCTCCAGATTTGCCACTCACCTGGCAGGTAGGATAGGACATACAGAATGCATCTGAGGCCTTCCTCATTTGGGGCCAATGGAAGTGAGTGATAAGCCTGTCAAAGGTCTTATCCTACCCCAAAAAACCTGCCAGAGGCACATCATGAGCCAAACCCAGTAGGAAGGCTCTGAAGCGCTGGGGTACCACCAGCAGACGGGCTGCCCCAGGCACCGCAACCTTAGACCGCTATACAGGAGATCATTCTCCCAATATTTGTTTATTTATTTCGACAATTTTATATAGCGCAAGCATGACCCTCGTGGGTATCAGAGCGCTTTACAATTGTTCAAAGAGCAGAGTCAAATAGAATCAATAATATCATAGTCAAGAAAAATACAGGATATGGTAGCACCTTAGATAAGAGAGGGTACAACACAATGTCAGGACCAATAGGGCAAAAGAAAAACAGAAATATAAGAGGAGAGCAGTAGTCATGGGTGTGATTGATGTACCATGAAAGGCACGAAGAGAGGAGATCCTAGAATCAATGGTAGAAATGTGTTCATAAGTAGAGCTTTAACTTCTTTCTTGAAAGGTGCAGTTGAGGGAATCAGTCTGATTTCAGGGGGCAAGGCATTCCAAATAGTCAGAGCAATCTCAGAGAAAGCTCGGTTGTAGGTTTTATTTCTAAGGAATCTCTGTGGTTTCAGCAGCAAGGTGCTAGAGCTTCTGGGGAATCTGCAGCCGCCAGAAAGTTTATGCTTCTCAACGAGGTATCTCGGGGTATTGAATTGCAGGGCTTTATGGGTCATGCAAGCAATTTTTAGCTGAATTCTTGCTTCGAAAGGGAGCCAGTTGAGGGATTACAAATCGGGGGTGATGTGGTTATTTGTTTTTGATCCTGTGATGAGCCTTACAGCAGAATTAAGAGAGGTCCTTAGAGGAGCTGTTTTGGATCTGGGTAAGCCACAGAGGGTTCCACCACCATAGCCCAACCTGGGAAACACAAGGGCTTGCACTTCAGATTTGAAGTCATTTGAGGGGAGGAAGGTTTTTAGTTTTCTTAAGATGTTCATTTGGAGGTTCGCTCCTTTGGTGGCTGAAGTGATGTGCTTCTGCATGTTAAGGTTTTTGTCAAGAGTTATTCCTAGAGATCTCGCGGAATGTGACAAGCAGTTGAGGGCTGTTAGTTGTTCATTCATTCCTCAATGACAAGTGATTGGATGGGTGGGACGATTAGGAGGAATTTGGTTTTTAGAGCGTTTAGTTTGCGGTGGTTGAATGCCAGCCAACCTTAGAAAGATAGGTCCAGGAAGACTAGAAGACAAGATTAGTTCAGATTAGTCATGCTTAACTGTGTCGAATGCATGAATGGAAGATAGGTCCAGGAAGATTAGAAGGCAAGATTAGTTCAGATCCAACATTTTTAGTGCATCAGTCACTATGTGTGTAAGAACCAATTTGGTGCTATGCCCTGGACAAAATCTGGAATGGAATTGGTCTAAGAGGCAGAATTGTTCAATGTGGTTACAGAGATGGATGTGTACACATTTTTCAAGGAGCTTTGCCAGGGTAGTGATGTTGGAGATAAAGCTGAAGTTGTTTAGATCAGTGAGATCTGTTGTTGATTTTTTTAGGATGGGGAAACCTGCCCGGGCTTTAGGCAGTCAGGGATAATGGCTTGAAGTAGAGAGGCATTAGCAATCTTGGTCCAGAGTTGGAGTATCGACATTTTAATCTCAGTGAAGAGGTTGGGTAGTAGAGGGTTGCTGATGTGGTTTGAGGGTTTCAGCATTACTAGAATTTGAGAATGACGCTTTTGTCAAAGGTTTTGAAAGAATTCCACGAGCCATTGTTTTTGGGGATGTGCCCAGGTAGACATGAGGGAACAACATGTCTCGGAAGAGGAGAGGCTGGAGCGAGGTAGAAGCGGACGAAGCTCTTAGCCATCTGCATTTCTTTTCTCATGTTTTCGGTCTTCTCAAGAAAGAAGGAGGTAAATTCCTCGCAGTTTGGTGGTGGAAGTGGATCCATCTAGGGGAGGGTTGGGTAGGCAATAGATTGTAGTTTAATGAGTTCAAATAGTTTTTTAGGTCGGTTTCTAGCTTGATGCAGTTGGCTTCTGAAGAAATTTGCTTTCGAACTTCTAATGCTTTTGAAGTATCTGTTCCTCAGTGATCTCAAATGAATGAGGTTTTCAAGGGACTGTGATTATCTCCACCATCGTTCAGCTCTTCTCATGTTACGTCTGTCTGTATTGAGGCAATCATTGCACCATGGTTTGGAGTCTTTTTAGCTGTAACGGTGCAATCGAGTCTAGAATATTCTCCATGGAGCCAGTGCAGTAGTTTGTAAGATCATGGACAACTGACATGTCTCCAGGAGGAGGCAGGATGTTATCACAGAGAGATGTAAATTCATTAAGGTTGATTTTTCGCACGCCGCTTTTCCAGAGTTTGGGTTTCATTAATTGAGATGTGTTTTTTCTCACCAATTCAGTGATGAGGAACGTGATGCGGTGGTGATCAGACCAGTCATAGGGGAGGATAGATTCAAATTCAATGGAGTTGGCCTTTGCAATGATAAGATCTAAGGTCGCTCCCTTATTGTATGTGGGGCTGTTGTAGATGTGGGTCACTTTGAGGTCAGCAAGAAAGGTTTTAAAGCTGTTAACTACTGGCTCATTCAGATAATTATAGTGGAGGTTGAAGTCTCCGAGGAAGATTAGGGTATTGTGTTGTCCCATGTTAATAGCGATGATTTCCATAATTTGTTCCATGTAAGAAAGGTTATCCCTTGGCAGGTGGTAGATCATGTGTAGTTTGCAATAGTGGCCTGTTGTTCCATGCAATATCGAGGCATAGGTATTCACATGTGCATAAAACAGGAGATTGTGAATGTTTCACTCATAGGCTGTTACAGTGTATGAAGGCAATGCCTCCACCTGGTCTGCTGGGTCTATCCAGTCTAGTGATCCTATGTTTGGGAGGGGCAAGTATGTCAAGAATAGGTGCAGAGGAATCATTTAGCCAGATTTCAGTCAGGACTAGGAGGTCAAGTTCATGTGAGGATAAGGTCAGCAGTATCCACTGCTTGTCTAGTAGCCGATCTGCAATTGAGTAGCATACTTTTCAGATGGGGTTTGGAAGTCGCTGGGGTAGTCTATATGAGGGTAATACACTTAGGGGTATATTCACAAGAACGTGTGATAACTACAGCAAGAGTAGCGTAATGCAACTTTCAATATCGCAGCCTATCTCGGGAAAATAACCCCGTGTCAACGTGGAATTCACAACAAGGCGGTAGCATGCGATAGACACCAGATAACGCGTCAAATGTCAGTGTGAAAATCAACGCCACGCCAAAAAAAATCGAAACGCAAAAAAACATGCGATGACGCCAATCGCGGTACAGAAATCAGCGAACACCAGCCACAGGCTTGCAAATCCCACACGTCCGGCGGGAAAAATCACCATAAAAGAAAGAAAAAAACCCCCCAAAAACAATTCATACTGCGTAGCAACATGGATGCACCCGGACCGAGTGCAGAGGACAAGCCGAACACCACAAGCCTCACTGAGGACCAGCCAGGAACCCCGCGTTCGGGGAAGGGCAAGGACAAGCGGAAGACGGGGGTCAGTCCGCAGGAAGACCGGATCATCGTCACGGAGGTGATAGAACACCATCAACAACTGTTCGGCACCTCCACTGCGGCAATGGCAAACCAAACCGAAATATGGCAGGCCATCTTTACCAGCGTCAATGCAGTCGGAGTGTCGAGGAGGTCACTGGAGGAGGTCAAGAGGCGCTGGCATGATCTGAAAAGGCAGACCAAAGATAAGCTCGCCGCCAGCAGGGAGGCAGCAACGGCGACTGGAGGTGGGAGTCCTGCGACACAGGAGGAGCTGGATGAGCTGGAGCAAATGGTGGCCACAGTCAGCAGTGAGGAGACGGTGACAGGATTGGGGGGCCTGGACACAGCACGATACGACCTGACCCAACAGCAACAGGGTGAGTAACGACTAGGGATGGGGGGGACGGGGGGAGATGGGCACAATGGCACACATGCACAATTACGTGTAGCACACAGCACACCCACAATGACCGTGGACATGTCCCTGATTGCCTTGACACACTGCAGCACACATAGAAACGCCAAGTAGGCCCCCATCCACAATGTGCACAGAGGGGCCCCCTATCACCAATATCACAACCGACCCATGCACATGTGCTGAATCCAGCAAAGCAGCGGCTCTGTGACCCACACTGACTATGCAAGCAACACTGCCTGTCCGATAGCATGGCAGCAGCCAAAAAAAAATTACATGGCCCACCAATCAACATGGAGGTAGCCCAGTGCGGATCACATCCGTAAAGGAGCAGGTCATACTCCGACATGTCCACGTGCACCCACAACCCATGCCGTACAATACACGCAGCAGACGAACAATGCACCAGGCCACAAAATCTGTCCGAGAGCACATATGACCCAAGTCAAAAGCAAATCAGGCCCCGAGAAGCAAACAATTCAAAGGCACCCCGCCTCAAAGGGAGAAGGCTACATGAAGTCAGAGCTGCAGGGGCAACTCCCCCACAATGCAGCACACACACATAGCAATAACAGAACATCAGCAATGACGGCAATGTGGTACAAAGTGCAACACCAGCACCACAGGACAGAGCTCACAACAGGTTCCGCTCGTGCGTAGTAACTGTCCACTCACTTCTGGCATTGCCTGACACTGTGTGATTATAATGTACAGGTACTACCACACATCCGTCATGTAGTCGAAAAACACACTGACTGCCATCAAATAGCCAGCTCCCCCAAAACAGTCACAATGTACATTGGCATGCAGTCTGAATGTAAACATCTGCAAATCATCAACATACATGTGAAACTCTGTTAACCTGCATCTCCCCTTTACATTGCAGAGGGACAAACAACACCTCCTGCAGAGCACACCACACTTCCCATCATTGATGATGAAGCGGACAACCTGCACATATGTCAAGACACCCTCCAACGGATAATGGACAGCCTCTGCACCCCACCCCCAGGAGCAGGGCAGGCCAGCTGCCTCGAGGTGACCCCACCACCTGCACAGACCACACAGCAGGAAACACACCCACCACGGCTGTCTCCCAGGACCCCCCCGACCAATACATTGAATTCCTACGGCGTGTGTTGGGTTGCCAGGCGGAGTTGGCTGATCAGCTGCGGGTGGGCTTCGAGCTCGTGGCAGCCAAACTCGATGCCATACGTGGGTGTCTGAGCCCCATCAGGGACCATGTACAGTCCCTATCGGACACCCCCTGTACGCACCATGCTCCGCCACAGACCTTGGCTGACCTCGCTGGTGCCATGAATCGAATACAAGAACTGTCAGGTCAGACAGGCACCAGCCATGACAGCACAGAGTTGGCACAGATGCGGAGGTCAATGGAGACCATGGAGCAGATGCAGGCTGGAAGTATGTCTGCCACGGCTGGACACCAGCGAGTAGTAGCTGGGAACTTCAATGCCCTGCAGTACTTCATCTTGCCATTGCTGCAACTGAGCCGTTCCCCGATGACTGCAGCGGGAACATCGACACACACAGCTCCGACCCCTGATGTGTCCGTGGCACACTGTGATGCTGCCCCATCACCTACACAGTCTGATGTGTCAATGGCACACAGCGATGCAGCCATCACCCCGCCACACACACCGGACACAGAACCCGTATCAGGGGAGTGAGAAGGGGATGGGAACTACTGTGTGAGGAAGGAGGCAGTAGCATCCATCACCGCCATATGGCCTGTCCCTGCCTGGTTATGACCTATGCATCATGCCCTGGGAAATACCTCCTATTGTCCCCAGAACACTCTGCGACATTCACCTGGACCCCGACACGGACTGCCACTTCTTCACCGCTGGACAATTACACAGCAATCCAGCTGCGGACTGCACTCTCCCTCTTCCTAATCACTGTGCAATCCCCAAAGGACTCTGGTTGGCCCACCACTGGGCTTCCATGTGATGTGGGTTTGGATGGCCATGTACAGCTCCAGCTCCGTCAATCACCTGAATGTGAATAAAACATTCTAAATCACACAGATGTATCATCACTATGTTCACTCACGTATGGAAGTATGGCTGGATGTGGGGACGATGATTGCACATGAAGGCATACCCTGGTAACTGACATCTATGCGCATGTGTATCCCTGAGACACATGGCCAATTGGATGACTGTGAAGGTGAGTACTAGCTGTGTCCCCATTGCACATCAACAACAATCACACAACCCCCAACGTAGGCACATGTCCATGTGTTGAATAGGGCTGTGTGTAGCACTGACCCAAACGAAAGCAGGCCAGGAGGGGTGTCCTACACCACATGTGACAACAGAACTTCACGTCGCATACCTACTCACACACATCTGTGTGGACACATTCTGTAGTGTGATATGACATTGCTCCACATGATCAGTGGTTGGACACCATACTCACATTGCTGACGTCACGTGAGTGCACATGTCGTTCAGCACATATCCAAAACAATGTCTGGCTCACAGAGGTGTAGCTTGCCAAAGGGACACACCCACATTGCACATGCGTCAGTCAGTTCCTCCCTGTGTAGGGAGGATGCTCATTGTGGCACACGAGTGGACAATCTAAACAACACACCTCACAGTCAGTCACCAGTGGAGTGGCATAGACTTTATTGGCATGTGCGTGTCAGTACAGACGAGGCAACGGCCACAGCAGGCAGGGACATGCTTAAGACACTTACACGCAGCATGGGTACATGTCGAGGTTCAGACAATGTCGGGGCTAAAATGGACAACATTCACCACGGATGGCAACGCTCACAGCCCACCTTGCCTTGCTGGATGAGTCATGTGTTGTTTGGCGTCTGCCCATTGCCCCGTGTGAGGGGGCACGACTCACTGCACATGGGATCTGCATAGTGCTCTGCCTCCGGAGTGCGCCGATTGTCTGCTCTGCTGTCAGTGATCAAGTGTGAGGGTCCGACAGGTTCACATGTCGTGCTACATTGCCATGTGTGTGCTCTCCCCCAGCAGTGTGTCCGAATTGGCAACGTTGCCAAACGACGCTGTGTTTCTCCGACCATGGACATGCGTCACCTTGCACAGGTGTGTGTACACATGCGTTGTTCCACGCACATGCATCCAGAGCCCGAACGAAGGCAGACGTGTCCTCTGTTGTGGTGGGATATGTGAGCAATCCCCACGATGCAACAAGTTGTTGGGCCATGTGCTGTGGGTGGTAATCGATGTGGCAGCAGGAACGTAGTTACTCGTCCATGAATGCCCGTGCAGCTTCATGTGCAATGTGTTCCAATAGTACGTCGTTGTTGTGTTCAAGGAACACTAGGGTGAGCCAAACCATTAGGTGGTCCGGGCAGGTGTGCTCAGCCCACACCGTCTCACCGATCCGCAACACAGCCCAATAGGGGAGCGCCTCGATGTGGTCACTGCACAGGAGGAATTGTGCAATCTCCCATGCACAACTACCAATACATACACAGTATGTCAAGGCATCCCATGCACGGCTGTCTCGGTTACACTCCTGTTCGTGATCCAACAGGGGGCGCAGACACAGGTCATAGTCCAATTCATCAACAGTTGTGTTGGATAGGCAGACATCCATGGGACACTCGAATGTGCATGTTCGGCAGTGGAACCAGGGCTGGACGCAGGTGACGTGGGCAATGCGGAAGCTGAGCCTGTAACTGATCCGCAGCACTGCCAGTGGCAGTGCGCCCAGTAGTTGCAGCATACGTGCACGGTACTGTTCCACGTGACAGGGGTTGTGCATGTGGCCGGTATTGCCTGCCATTGCGTTGGTGCGTCTCGTGAACCGGCAGTCTTCTGAATTGCGGCAGTTGTGTGGAGGATATGCCACAGCTCTGAGCAATGATTCGAATGTGTGTGCAACGTTGTGGGTAATGGGTTGCTGTTTCCATGAGTGTCAAGGGCATCCCATGCGGGGGTACCACAGGCAGGGGCTTCTGTGTGTGGGCTGTGGATAAGTCAGATGGTTCATTTGTGGAATGCGTGGTGTGGGAGTCATCCCCATCTGCCATTGCATCTCTAACAGGGTGTTCCAGGCGCGTTCTGGAACAAGGTCAGAGGTGCAGGTGTCCTCCCGCCTTCTGCGTTGGGACAATGGTGCTTTCATCCCTGATGTTTGTCTGACTACTACTTGCGTTTTCGGAATGTGATGTGGCTTTGGCGCTGAGATTGGGACACGGCCTTGGGCTCATGGTGTACGGATGGCGATGCACACACACATGTTGGCATGTGGAGCCAGGTGCCCGAGCGGCCTTGCGCTGCTTGTGTTATCTCAATCCGTCTCTCTCCCTTGCTCTCTCCCTCTCTTTCCTTTGTTGAGCGCATGGCACACCTTCTTCTCTTAGATTTGGTCTTCCTGGCTGTGTGCTACGGATTGTCCAGTGAGGAGCCGCTAGGACTCATCCTAAGGGTTGTTTCTGGTTTTGTTTGTATGGTGTTTTGTGTTGGTGATTGCATTGCTTTATGACTGATTCTCCATTTTCTGGCCACGCATGTATGTTTATTTTCCTGCTTGTGCGACATCAGGCAAAATGTTTGTTTTGGGATTCGTGGTGTTGGTGTGCAGTTTCTTAGTCCGGGGTTGGGGGTGATCCGGGGGGGGGGTTGCGGGCCTGGGTGTGGTGTCGGTCGGTGTTGTGGCCCTCTTGGGTGTCCGTGCTGCATGTTCAGTTGCTCGTGGGCATCTGTTGTCCTTCGGATGTGGCCCTGGGCTGTGCTCCCTTTTGTGGTGCTGGCTGCCGTCCGACTTTACAGCAGGTCAGAGCAGGTGTAAATTTCCTGGTGCTAACGCGCCTTATCGCCTGTTTTGTGTTTTTATCGCCGATGTGGCTGGTCATTGTGAATGTTGAGGTGTGATGTTGTCTCGGCTTTTGGCACGGGAACGCCTACTCTGCATCTCATTAGCGATAGTTGCTTGGGTCCTCTGTGGCGATGTTTTTTGCGGCTGCTATCACGGGTAAACTGGTGCTGTGGGCTGTTTACACCAGCTTGTGAATGGGGAGGTAAATTTATCACGACTTTGGCTGCGATAAAGTGCCGTTAATTCGGCGATAGCTCCTTGTGAAAATGCCCCTTAATGTTGTGCTTGTTTACTGCTCTATGGTTGAGTCTTGGTGCTCTGTGTGGGTTCGCCGGAATAGATTGGTTAAGACCCTGAATGTCTTTGTTGTCAGGGTGTGAGGAGTTATATGAAAGGAGGAGGGAGTGGATATCCTTGTCGGAAAGAGGGACCTTTCATCTAATCGGCCAAGTGGGCACATTGGAATAGGGTAGCGTTCTTCATTTCAGGTGCATGGGTGTCAAGGCAGGTGAGGTCAAGTTGGTTGGGAGGTGTGTTTGAGGAATAGTGAGGTGGTTGGAGGATAGGTGATGAGTAAGAGCATTCGCCTTCGGATAGCTGTTAGGCCACTGATCGTTGGCCATCTCTAAGGTGATGCGAATGAGACCTTGTAAGTCTGCTTTGAGTTCATGAAGGGTTTGTAGGATCTCATTCAGTCTGGATTCTAGTGAGGAGTGGGAGCATGCCATCTTGTCTTGAAGCAGGGGGCAAGGAGGCAGGGGGTTGTTGATGTCTGTGGTGTTGGAGTGCTGATGACCAGGGGGAACCAGCAGAGTGGAGGATGGGTTGGAGGTGGAGATAAGCCCGAGGTTAGGTGGTGGCGAGCTCAAGAGATGGGTGAGTGTGACTGCTAGGGATATGTCACTGGGTGATTTTAAGAGATCAGCATTCGGGAGTGATATAGGTTGAGGCATGAGGGGAGTCAGAGGTATATTTGGGGTGAGGATGTGAGTACCATAGCTATGATGCTCTGAAGTAGCTGCTCTGGGTGAGAGTGCAGCTGCAGACTGCTGTGGCGATTGATGGACGGGAGCTCCGACCCATCAGGTGATGGTGTGAAATAGTGTTGCAGGCAGTAATAGGAAGGCCTGGGGCAGTGGTGGATACAGTATTTATTGCAGCTTTCTTGATAGAGAAAATTTCTTCAAATATTGCTAGGTTGCAATCTGATGTTTGTATGAGGATAATTCCATTGTTGTAAATGGTGAGGATTGCTTCTGCTCAGAAAACCAATGAGGGGGCTACCAAAAGTCTCAGACCATGAGGCGTTTTCCTAGATGTAGAGATTAAAAGCAATGAGAACAGGGCTTTCCTCCATCGTGCTCGTCTATTAGTATAAAAGATAAGGTCACTTATTATAACTCCTTTATTTATGCAGAAGTAGGGGTCAGAAACAATGGTTTCTGTGTGAAATTTGAGGAGTATATGTTTTAAAGTCTTGGATGCTTTTTTTGATAGATTTGGAGGGTACTTAATTTTATGAGCAAAGCAGCCCGATGGCACCAGGTTGGTGCCAGATATTCTTTGTGGATCCATGTTGTAAACAAGCTGCAAGAAGGCTAGAGGAAGGGATGAGTGTGTAGGCAGGAGGGAATGAAGGATCAGGGCTTGCTCACGTAGCTGTGAGAGATCGCCCATTATGGGAATAGAGAAGAACTAATGCTGGCTATAACTAGGACACAAGCAAGGCACAGGAACATGTGGAGTTGGAGTCATATGGAGAAAAAGGCAGTGAAAAGCGCAGGCAAGGAGGACTCATGAAGGAGATGTGCTTCACCTGAGGAAACCAGAAAAGGATCACATCTTAGTGGAAGCTCATCGGTGTAGGGATCTTAATACTTATATTGTATGAGCGAGATGTCTAGAGAATCACATTTATTTATAGGTGAGAGAGGAGTAATGGGAGGCTTAAGCAGAAGAATGCAGTGAAATGAGTGGCAACGAGGATGTTTCCAACTTAGGGTGAACAGAGGTTCGAAGAAGCTCAGAGGGGAAAAGCAATATCTAAAAGGAGACAAGGAATTCAGCTAATGGAGATCATAAGTTCATGCGAGGCAGCTAGAACCTTAATAGATCAGGTGAGCTCCTGAGGCGTTACCAGCTGCCTGGTCCTCGGCCTGCTTCTGAAGACCCACAAGAGTGGGGCACTCTTTCTGCGCTGCACAGTTCTGTAGGTTCCGGGGCATCCCCCTCAGGTTCAGCCTCCTCTCAGACCGTGAGAATTTCAGGAGTGGGTTTCCCATGCCCCTTCTCTTCCTGGCAGGCACCTAGGCCACTCCTTCAGGATCCAGGTCCTTCTGATCACCCTCCCTGGTTGACATGGACTGTGTGGTCAGGCACGCCCATTCTGACAATCCCAACATCTCTAAATGTGACCGAGCTCCACCTCCTTTCATTGCCCAGCAGACAATCAACAGACATGGATGGACTCACAGCTACCCTCGAGGAACCTGAGACCACTGCCATTCAAAGGGAACCTGAGACACCAAACATTGTCGCTCACTGTTGTCTACAGCAACAACTTGGTGGACCACATTAGTGACTACCTGCTCTTCAGACAGTTGTCATACTGGCTCCTGTGTCTCTCAGAGCCTCCACCCTCCTTCCATTGATGGTCACCCAATGCCTGTACTTCTTAATGTTATCAGGCATGAAGGTTCTCTTGACCATCTCACTCTCATCCAGGGAGACTAGGGTCATCTCAGTTGGCTCTCCACCACTAACTGGGACCAACTCTCCCCCAAGCGCTACACTCGCCATCCTGAGTTATTGCCCACTGGTAGGGGTCTGTGTCAGCTTCGTACACTTGGGATCCCCCTTGGAGTGCCCTTCCTGATTAAAGGTAAAACACTTCAGGAGTACCCTCCCTGCAGACCTCCCTGCCGGGAACCAACTCTTCTTCTAAGGGTTGGGAATCCTTACTCTGGGAACTAGTTTGGGGCCCTTTAGAGAACTCCTTACTCTTATTGTTTTTGTCCCACCTCCTTGTTCTGTTGGGGACCCTGCCCACCCTTGGCTGAGTCTCCCACATACAGCAGTCTGCCTCCTGAACAAACTTCCTAGGGTCAGTAAGCTTACTGTTAAATACGTGCTAGCACAGCTCTGGAAAACAAAGACTAGACAAGTGCTCCCATACAATCAAATTGTACAACCCCTGATAATCTGTTACCTCACTGCTCTTCACCCAACCCTCCAGTGCTCTGCAGAAGGAATCAACACATTCAAGTCATGTTTGTGAATCAAGTTTGGTACTCTTCCTAAACTTGACCCTGTACCTCTCTGGAGTAAGACCATACCTCTCCATCAGGGCTGCCTTCATGTTGGAGTAGGATAGTTGCTCTGCGGTACCTAGGGCCAACATGTTGTCCCTCCCCTCCACTTCAAAGTGCTTCCACAAACCTGCCCCCCAATCTCTATCAGGGACCCTGTTCATGTGTAAAAATGCTTCATAGCCCTGTAACCACCTATCTATGTCATCCTCCTTGGTATAATCCTTCACTAGGCCCTTTGATAGGTGCTCTTCCCCTCAGACTGCATTGAAGCTACGCTGCCAACATCTGTGCTGGAATCAACCCTCTTGGCTATCAGATGCAGCTCCTTTAGACTGAGCTCATGAGCCAAAATACCCTTCCTCTCCTCAATGGCTAGTCCTTTTTCCTCCAAAGATTTTTCTCTTTCATGTTCCAACCTGAGCTTTTCAAGCTCCAACTTCAGTTTCCTGGCTTCCCACCTGCCTCCAGCTCCTATGGGGACAGACGTTTTAAAGAAAAACTGCTGCTTGCCCTCGAGGGTGCCTTCCCCCTACGCAGATCCTGATTTACAAAACAAATCACTGAGCCCGATTCCTCTACCTTCATAACAGCATTATCATCCTCTGAATGCTCCCTAGCCTCCCTGGATGCCAACCAGGCCCTCAGTGCCTTTTGCAGTTCCTCCTTTCCAGTGAGGCCTTTAAAACAATTTGAATACCCTGCAGAATTCTTTTAACACTCCACGTGTTCCTTGGTCCGCAGTTAGCATACAGAAAGGTTGAGAAAACACATTCACAAACAGGGATAGTTATTTATCTGGCATTTGCTTTTAGTTCAGACTGCAGAATATTCTTGCTGAAAACATCTGTCTTAAAGGATGCCTTGCAGAATAAAATTGAAGGGTGTTACCAATTGTGAGAGACGTTTCCATGGATATCACTAAAATCCAACTGCTACTCACATAAATAGGCTTACCCATTTGCGGTCCTGATTTAGAGTTTGACTGGCAGAGTACTCGTCACAAATGCGATGGAGTACTCTGCAAAAAGAACAATTGATGGACAGAATGCAGAACAATGACATTCACCCCAGTAAAGAGATCTGGGCCTAAATCCATCGTTTTTTTGCTCACCATGCCATTCCAGTTTGGACCCAGCCATATGCAAATCAGTCTTGACCCTGCACCCAATGGGAACAGTCCAGCCCGAACTGCCAGGTCTTCCCTGGACTGGAAACAGCATCCTAGGACAGGTTTCCGGCTTTCAGCCCTCATCAGCCAGGATAGCTTGACTCCAGTGGCATGGAGAGCGCGGGACCCACGTCTGGGCATACCCGTCCCACTCGGGGTGACAAATGCAAAAAGAACAATTGATGGACAGAATGCAGACCAATGTCATACATTCACCCCAGTACAGAGATCTGGACCTAAATCCATCGTTTCGCTCACCATGCCATTCCAGTTTGGACCCAGCTATATGCAAATCAGTCTTGACCCTGCGCCCAATGGGAAGAGTCCAGCCGGAACTGCCAGGCCAGGTCCTCCCTGGACTGGAAGCAAGCATCCTAGGACCGGTTTCGGGCTTTCAGCCCTCATCAGCCAGGATAGCTTGACTCCAGTGGCATGGAGAGCACGGGACCCACGTCTGGGCATACCTGTCCCACTCGGGGTGACAAATGCAAAAAGAACAATTGATGGACAGAATGCAGAACAATGTCATACATTCACCCCAGTACAGAGATCTGGGCCTGAATCCATCGTTTTTGCTCACCATGCCATTCCAGTTTGGACCCACCCATATGCAAATCAGTCTTGACCCTGCGCCCAATGGGAACAGTCCAGCCCGAACTGCCAGGCCAGGTCCTCCATGGACTGGAAACAAGCATCCTAGGACCGGTTTCGGGCTTTCAGCCCTCATCAGCCAGGATAGCTTGACTCCAGTGGCATGGAGAGCACGTGACCCACGTCTGGGCATACCCGTCCCACTCGGGGTGACAAATGCAAAAAGAACAATTGATGGACAGAATGCAGAACAATGTCATACATTTTCTTACATACATGTTTCCTTTGCATATATCGCCCTAAGTGGGAAGGGTATGCCCAGACGTGTGTCCCGTGCTCACTACACCACTGGATTCAAGCTAGCCTGGCTGATGAAGGGTGATGCCCTGAAACAGGTCCCAGGATGCTTGTTTCCGGTCCAGGGAGGACCTGGCTTGGCAGTTCGGGCTGGACTGTTCCCACAAGGAGTAGGGTCTAGACTGATTTGCATATGGCTGGGTCCAAACTGGGGTGGTGTGGTGAGCTAAAGAATTATGGATTTAACCCAGATCCTTGTGACTGGGGGTGAATGTTTGCATTGTCCAGCATTCCGTCCATCAATTGTTTCTTTTGCATATATCGCCCTAAGTGGGAAGGGTATGCCCAGACGTGGGTCCCGTGCTCACTACACCACTGGATTTAAGCTAGCCTGGCTGATGAAGGGTGATGCCCTGAAACCGGTTCCAGGATGCTTGTTTCCGGTCCAGGGAGGACCTGGCTTGGCAGTTCGGGCTGGACTGTTCCCACAAGGAATAGGGTCAAGACTGATTTGCATATGGCTGGGTCCAAACTGGGGTGGTGTGGTGAGCAAAAGAATGATGGATTTAACCCAGATCCTTGTGACTGGGGGTGAATGTTTGCATTGTCCAGCATTCCGTCCATCAATTGTTTCTTTTGCATATATCGCCCTAAGTGGGAAGGGTATGCCCAGACGTGGGTCCCGTGCTCACTACACCACTGGATTCAAGCTAGCCTGGCTGATGAAGGGTGATGCCCTGAAACCGGTCCCAGGATGCTTGTTTCCGGCCCAGGGAGGACCTGGCCTGGCAGTTTGGGCTGGACTGTTCCCACAAGGAATAGGGTCAAGACTGATTTGCATATGGCTGGGTCCAAACTGGGGTGGTGTGGTGAGCAAAAGAATGATGGATTTAACCCAGATCCTTGTGACTGGGGGTGAATGTTTGCATTGTCCAGCATTCCGTCCATCAATTGTTTCTTTTGTTTCTCTTGCGTACTCTGATCAGCCCACCTCATTTAGGGACAGGGAAACCTTAAATTTTCCTCAGCCTCATCTCCATTGGCTCCCTTGGCAGAAAACCTTCTCCAATGCCCCCCTTCTCTAATGGCCCGCTGGAGTTGGGGCCATCAGAGGAAGGACATTCCACCAACCACCATATTTAAGGTGGACAATGTAATGTTTTTTTTCCCCGTCCGTCACCACTAGAAAAAAACATGGCATTAAAGGACCCACCAGGGTGAGGTGGTGATTAGTTTTTTGTTTTTCTGAATCAAACTCTCACTTTAGAAGTTGTTTCACAGAAATAAAAACTTCCGAAAAGTTTGCCATACGGCGATTAATTTCTATGTGGAAAGATGACCTCTAGGCCGGTAGGAAACTCTAAATTTGATGGTTAGTAGTCCGTTAGGACAGGGTGGTAAAGCATCACTGAAAGGGAAACAGGCCTCGTCAATGAAAACAGATACAAAATGTCCTGGTGCGCCCACACTGTAATGGATTACTAATCCAAAGGAAGGTGGCAGGCCTCTGCAATAATGAAAACCTTTGAAATATGACATACAAAAAAAAAGTAGGTGATAGAAACTTGTCATTTCTGATAGGTACTGAATGGCTTTCTGCAATGTGGAATTGTTGGAGACAGCAGCAAGAAAGAATTGTCTAAGATTAGTCCTTTTGTGTCTTAATGTTTAATACTAACACTAAAATCATTTTATTACATTTATTTTTATTTCTAATGACCTTTTTTGTGTGACACACAGAAAATCAAGGTTTTGCGTACATTTTTGCACTGGATCTAATTTTTTGCTAAAATTGCATAGAACTTGAGGGAACAAAAATCACATTCAAAAGGTCAAATGTGATTTTTGTTCCCTCAAGTTCTATGCAATTATAGCAAATAATTAATAATACATTTTTTTGCACTTTTCTATAGGATAAAGAACTGTCAAAAGATCAACAGTGCTTTATTCTGTCAGCAACTGCAAAAATGTTTTTCCACATGAATCTTGGCTCATAGGTCACAATGCATAGCAGGACACGTCATGCATAACAGGTATTAGTTATTCAGCTCATGGTAGAGTGACAGGAACCTGTAGGAAGTGTGATGGTACTGTTGGAAGAATGTCAACAGTGGTGTAGCAAACATTTCATGGGTCCTAAGGCAAAGAAAGAAATGTTGCTCCCAGATGTATAGAAAAATACAGCTACAGATAGGGTGCAAAGGGCGCCTCACATCCCTGGGTCCTGGCCTGGGGCCTGCATCCGCTGCACTATTAATATCATGCATGTCAAACACTTTCTACATACCAGAACATGCTAATGCAAAGATTCAAAGCTGCCAGTAGACTTATGTCATACATGAACCTTCACTCAATCATTGCTTCTTGTGCGGCTGCTGGGAAGTGTGAAGTTGCTAGGCTTTTGCTGAAATAATTTAAAAACATAATAAAAATAAAGCAAGAACGAATAAGGAGAGGCAGGGAACAATGATGAAAAGGGAAGCGAGTGGCCTGGTAGCAGAGTGAAGCTGCCAGACTCTTGCCCAAAGTACATAGGGGCAGATTTATGAGCCCCTTGCGCCTTCTTGCGCCGCCATTGCGTCCCTTTTTTTGACGCAACGGCGGCGCAAAAAATACAGCCTATTTGCAACGTGACGCATCTAGGGAGATGCGTCACGTTGTAAAGCCCTGCGTCACATTATACCTGCGTCAGGTATAATGTATGCAGGGTGGGCGTTCCCACGCAGGAAGGCCTCGTAAAGTGACGCAGTGAAATCTACAAGATTTCACTGCGCCACTTAGGACGCCACTGCGTCAAAACCTTACGCCTGCTTAAAGCAGGCGTAAGTAGTGACGCAGTGTAGTGGGAATAGGCCTCGAAATGCATTGCTGGAGTTCCACCGTGCTTGCGACACGACTCCAGCAATGCGTGACTTTTGCCCCAACAGATGCGTCAGAAATTCTGACGCATCTGTCAATCCTTGTGCCATGGTGCGCCGTATTGTAAATACGGTGCATCCATGGTGGCGCAAGGGTTTCTCAGAGTGGCGCAGGGAAAGTGATGCATCTCTACAGATGCGTCACTTTCTTGTCAATCTGCCCCACACTATACAGATGGATGCTTGGGGTGCAGGGTGGGATAAGGAAGAAAAGGATGAGTGGGAGTGGTGGTGAGCCTACGGGGACAATGGGAGGTGAGAGAGAGCTAAACGTGCTGACCACTAAAGGGATAATGAAAAAAATAGTTACCTCATGTTAACAGTGGAAGTATACAAGATATCCATTCAAAGGATAGCAAAAGAAATGGCCCAAGGGAGGGACAAACAAAAGAATAGAAAGGAAATAAAATAAAATAAATCAGTTGTACCTAACCAAGGTATTCAAAAAGCTATCCAATCATGATTAAGGATCTGACTCAAAAGCCACTCTGTGTATTATTGTATTGTGGAAAATAGGTGATCGAGAACCGACAGCTAAAGCTGTTTGTTGGTAAGACCTAAAATTCTCGCTTAAAATGTATGAGTCGACGTACACCTCTAGATCACTTCCTAGGTCAGTGTAGTTGGGTGAATATAAAATAGTATAGCTCACTAATGAATAACCCTACGCTGTGTAAACCCCAGATTTCTAACTGTGGATTATCCCTCTTTAATTATTGGATTCAATATATTTTTGAAGTTATCATGTCCAACAACATGTCAATTATTGGTATGCACTCATACAAACTCTGAGTCAATAATTACTTCATGACAAACTTAGAATCCTATATTTCAACAAACATCTGGTGCTACAGCAACATGTTCTCTGCTCAAGAGCACTCCAATGAAGAACTGTAAAAGATGCTGTGTACCAACTAGGTATTCAGGCTTGCTGTGCACACATTTGTGGGACAATCCCAACATAAATTAACCTTGTTAAACATGCTTTTTTCTGTATTTGCACTTGTTTATTCAATAATACAAATATTTGACATCCTGAGATGTCGATTTCAATGCATGTTATTATTTTATGTTGATTTGTATAGCACACTAATCACCCAAGAGTTTATCCAGGCACATGCATATTTCAAAAGAATTGAAAAATTGTTAATTCATGTCAATATCCAACCATATCATCCATTTTCCAAAACATGATTGTTGAAAAAACTCAAAACTCCACTCCAAAGCATTTCAGCCATAAAGGTGCCCTTCCTCAGGTAGAAAGGAGCTTTCAGCCATAAAGGTGCCCTTCCTCAGGTAGAAAGGAGCTAGTAAGAAACTAACATTATTTAAGGAAACCACATGACATATGACCCCAATATCTACTGAAACACATTATGTTTGTGCAACCTGCTGTTAAACTCTGAACCCAATAGGCCCAATTATGACGAGTGGATTATAACTCCTCATGATCTCTATTAAAACAAACAGAAACACTCAGATAAATGTTCCAATCCTAGTGGGCTTCTCTATTAGAGAAAGGGACACTCACAAGTGAACCATGCACACATGCTGTCTGGGAAACAAAATTAGACAACCTTCCAACCATGCCCATCTTCATATGCCTGCAATAATGAGATATACTCATGCCTAGTGTAATCATGCGGTGACCGAAAAGGAAACCGCCACCTCTTCACCAACTGAGTCGCAGTCACTGAAAATTATGTGGAAATTATTTCAGCTTGCTAACCGCTAGTGTCTACATTTTAAAATAAGGTCTGCTACTATGCAGCTAAGGTGAGAGGAACAACAACAACAGGGGCAGGGCATGTGCCACTACCATCTAACTCTGCCTGGTATCTGTACACAGATAGCTTCTCACGGAAGGGGATATTAATTTGCCACACAAGGGTGGTGGCAGCTATAGACCCCAGCATAAGTACTGTGGATGAGGGCCAGAGGTCCTGCGCGGTGCCTGCATCTGAATATTTAGAGATGGGCGAGGGTATAGGGGTTGTGCATTCTCCAGAGGGAGAACAGCCAGTGACCTGAGGGACAGTTTTGACACCTGTCAGGCATGCTTCTACTGATGCTGAAGTATACGAAACAGTGATGGATGAAGCACATGAATTAATCTCAGCCACTGGCGTTTACTCGGGCTTCATCCCAGTCCATCGTTATTGCACACGCTTCCCCCTCAGTTTGGATCCAGCCATATGCGAATCAGTCTGAACCCGGCTCCAGTGGGAACAGTCCAGCCCGAACTGCCATGCCAGGTCCTCCCTGAACTGGAACACAAGCAACACGGGCCCGGTTTCACCCGTATTGGGGCACAGCAGCCAGGTTTAGCTTGGTTGCTGATTCGGCACGGGCAAATAATACCAGTGCTTTTAGTTTACTGGCTCCATTGATGACTTTCTCAAGGCTAAAAACTACTGCAAAGGATATGAATGAGGAATGAATTTCAGAGGATTTCCTCAGGTCACCAGATGGGATCTGGTATGCAGACTTTCATCATCAGTGCTCTGTCGGTCAGATATTTCCCCACCTACATCACACAGTGGTAGTACACACAGTGGAATGTGCAGGTGAGGAAATGAAACAAATATAGTGAAGGGATACAGGTTGCTGGGAGCACCTTCATTGAACAAAAAAAGAAAACAGAGGAATGTATATAGAGACATGGCAGGGAAGCACCCCATAAAAAACAGAAAAGTGAGGAAGCACGAGACAGCTTGGAAGATGGCCGTAAAAGCTGATCATGATTGGAGCCTGCTTCCGTAGAACCGTTAAAGGATGCCACCATTCCCAAACAAGAGTTCCAGGAAAAGATGAACTATAAAAAAAGTTTAAATGGCTGATGGGGAAGGGAAATGCACTGTTGGTGGGAATGCACTACATGACATTTACAGCTACAATCCTTGCATCAGGCACGGTTGTGTGATGAAAATTCCTACAACAATGTTATCTCTTCATTCTTTGAGATAGCAGACTGTTTTCAAAGAAAGTCATTATGTTCTTGCAATGCTTGTCTGAAGGGACAGGGACATTCTAAAACATCTCAGTCTCTGTTACTTCTCTGAATATTTTAAACAGTTTCCTAGTTCTGTTTAAAGCTCTGTTAGGCATAGCATTTAATTTTTGTTGCTCCTTTTCAGCTTGGAGATATGAATTAGCAGCTATGGACGACTGAGTGTAACAGAGATAGGGGCCATTATGAAATATGTGTTTTTTCACCAGTGATGGGCTTTGCAAAGATCTCTTTTAAATTAATAAGGTTTACACACTTTTTGCAGGAGTGCAAACTTAATTCGCCCATTTTGCTAAAGAATCCATTTTCACTTTCATCTTTTATTGACCATCCTAAAGAGATTTGCTTTGTCAGTACTACAGATGGAACACACAGCTCTAAGGTCATGGCTTGACATTTATTAGTGAATAGAGCTGCTTTCACCCAGTATCTTTTAAGAAGAGGTTCAGCCCAGACTTTGTGCCGCCCCTTGTCTGAGGGAGACTCTCGGAAAGTGCCAGCAGAAAATACTTAAAGACCTGCAAAGTGAATTTACCTCAACCAACGTGTGGTGGGTGGATATGCAATGCTAGATTGAGCTCATTGGCCACAGGACTTTTATCAATAATGTTGAAGCTTCCTTTGCTAGAGAATCTGAGATAATTCCTAAATTCAATCAACATAAAAGCCCAATGCAGTAGTTCTCAGGAGCATGGGATCTCCACCTTGCCACAATCTCAATCATGGAATGAAAGAACTCTGGCCTAGAAAACATTTTGGGAGAAAGCCAGATAACATCTCCTCTCCACCTGATGTTGAAATAATACTTCAGCCAAACATATACATTCAATCTCTGTCTATTGACACAATTCCAGATGTTCTAATGATGCAAACTTGACTCCAAAAGACGTTTGCGTTGATATTTCTTACTGTCTCTGCAACCAGCTGTCTATAAATTGCAAATTGGACAGAGTATAATAATGTAACGTATAATGATGTACCAACACAACGTCCAGCATGCACACTTGTAATTTTGATTCACAGAAAATGCTTGTTGTTGAACTTATTCTCCCTATTACTTTACTGTTTTCTAGTGCTCTGACATCGGTACCAACCTAGTCTACCTATACAAAAGGATAAATAAAAAAAAGAATGGTTTTGCCACTCGAAAATGTCCCACAACATAAACTCTATCACACTTTGCTGATCGTGGAACGACACATAACTGGACATTTTAAGGGATTGATGGTTTAGGCTCACCGATCAACAGGGTTCTAATTCCCTTTAAAAAACATTTTTGGCTTGCATTCCCTTCAGAATAATCTTCCAGCTAAAAAGAATAATGAAGATTTCTTTCTGCTACAAGAAGACTTTTTGCTGCCATTTAAAATAATAAAAAGGCCTGTTCCTCCATCTGACATTAATGTCTGCTCCTTGGACTTGATTCCAGAACACGGGAACTTGGGGGCATATTATCAACAATCGGCGATAAATATCGCTAAGCGCACTTAGCGCTAGGATATTTATCGCCGGCTATCGATGAATTTTATCGCTGAGATAGCGTGCTATTAGCAACGCTTATCTCAGAATCGATAAAATTCCTGGCGCAAGCTGCCAAATGTCCGAATATCGCTGGAAATCCAGCGATAATCGCTCGACATTTGGCGATAGCTTGTTGATAGGGCTGGGCATACTTAACCATGATATCCACCTTCCATTGGATATCATGGCTAAGTCAAACTAAAAGCATGCGTAAGGAAAGTAGCGTTAACCAAGGTTAGCGCTAGTTTTCTCATCGCAATGCTTGTTGGGGATTCCCTTGATAATTGGAGAAATATCGGTTAACGACATTTCTCCAGTTATTTTGGGACGGAACGCCCACTTTGCATCTCATTAGAGATGCAAGGGTGGGCGTTATGGAAAAGGGCGATAGGGCAAGGATTCACGCGATAGCGTGACCTTGCTAATACAGCAATAAAATTATCGCCGCTTTTCGTCTGAAAACAGACGCTAAAGCGGCGATAATTTCTTATCGCCGGCTTGATAATATGCCCCGTGGTCTGGGAAGAATGGGCGACAATGAGCTGATGTTTTCCTGGAACAAGTGTAAGCTGCTGACCACAGATAGTCAGCACTAGGGGGCATATTATCAAGAACGGCGTTAAAATTATCGCCGGTTTAGCGGCAGAAAACTGCCGCTAAAGCGGCGATAATGGGCTTGATAATATGCCCTGGAGAATTCCAATAGAAGCCCATGTTCACACCAGAACATGGGCTTCTATTGGAATTCTCAAGGGCATATTATCGAGCCCATTATCGCCGCTTTAGCAGCAGTTTTCTGCCGCTAAACCGGCGATAATTTTTAACGCCGTTCTTGATAATATGCCCCCAAGAGCGCTGGATCTGATAGAGCCAGCCTGAAGAATTGCATTTGACATATCTTTGGAAAACGAGCCATTAACCTTTTTGATTCTTCAAACCTGCAGCATCTTTCACATTAAAGTGGAGACCGATTTGAAATAATACCTGCCCATTCTTCATCACCCTGCCCATAAGGAAATTTACGAGGAAGCACATTCGCCCAGGAGACCTTTTTGCCCAGTAGCAACTGATTTTCCTGGCTGAGCCTGAACCCACCTGCACATGGATTCTTCATGTCTTTGAGCCATCCCTATGTGAATTATTCACATAGGTTTGATGAACTCTGCTTCCAGGCTTCACTTGTTGACACTTCTAGAACTGTAAATTGTTCAAGGTCAGCTTTCTAGCGACACCAAACCCAATCTGACTCCACACCTCCTCAATACATACATCTTGTCTTGATTCCCTTGCTGCACTGCTATATCCAACCGGGAGCATTGTTATTTTTGGAAGTGTTCTGACTTTCCCCATTAACCACCAGTGGACTATTTTCAACCCATTATTTTTAAAGGAAATTTTGGTTTAGAACCCAAGTGACCAATCTTTTTCTTTTTCTTATTCTTTTTCTCGCTAGAGTTTCCCTTTGTCCTCAAATTTGACGTGTAACTTTAATCTCTTCATTTCATTCCCTGCAACTGTCGAGTGCAGGGAATGAAACTAAGCTCAACAGCTCACACGTTTGCTTTTGGGACAGCCTGCAACTAAGGCCTAGCTGCTTAAGGGGCTTGTTGAAACCTGTTTTCCTTAGCAGAATATATTATTGGGTTGTAGCGGAGCTCCCTCGCAGCTCACATGAATATTGTGACCTCTCTCCCCAATGCACTACCACACAATTTTCATGCAATATTTTCTATACTATGATTGTCAGCTCAGCCGCATGTTAACTGATCTTTTCATGATTTTGCATAAAATATTAATTGATGCAAAATATAGAAATCCTGAAACCACGAATCTAAATGTATTCTTTGGAACAGAAACACACACCCTTTCAAGCACAAAAATGGATAGAATGCTTACTAAGGTCCTTAAAATAGCCTGCAAAATAGCACACACTTAGCGTACCATGCCAATTGCTCGCATGCAACAAATCCTATTTAATTTTTAAACAAATAAACAAAGTCAATCACACCACCGGGTATAATACGGAAGCACTTAACAGTCCATGGGCCATTTTGAATGCATCCAGTTCTGTTTATGCTGTGCATCCATGCAGGGAGTGAAAATTGCAAAGTGAACAGCTGACAGTGTGCGGATATACATATTTAAATGGAGCATCCCCCAGAGAAAGTTTCCTTGTTTGAGATGTTGTCAGGGTTTAGCAGCTTGACACAATGCTCTGCCCTATCCCACCCCTCTTTTTAAGTATGCATATCTTTGCACTATAAACTATTTCTTTTGACCTTTCACCCGTTCGTGGTTTTATGGAATAAATAAGCACATTTGAATTTAAAATGACCGATTCACTTCTCGGTACTTTATTCTGTAATGTGCATCTTACAAGGATGGTCATTAGCCCATAAGTGGGAGTTTAACTCTAACTCCATTAGCCTTTCTTATTTGAAAGGTTTTGCACCAATTGAATAATTGAATTGTTATCCAGCTGAGTACAATGTAATCAATTTAATGCGATCCAATATAATGTAATTTCATTGCGGTGTATGTTTATCGTTACAGCATTAGCAACATTGTGAAGCTCAGCCTTTAATTATTAACCACTTCACTATTTTGTCACCTTGATTAGAATCACCTGTACGCTTAGTATTTAAGAAAAAAGAACATGACCCCAATTAAATTCATTGCCTTTAAAATAGCTCCATGTGTTGTATCTTGGTTGCTGCATTGCATCAGACAAAAACAGTCAGCAGCCACGTAAACAACTTCCAATAAACATAAATCAAAAGCATGAATATACATTGCCTTTCTAGCGCCAATCCAAGTTATTTTCTTATTGTATGTTTTTGACTTTTATATGTGAAGTGGATTCTCCATTTTGGTTGGGTCTGCAGTATAGAAATGTTTGAATACTATCAAAATGACATTTGATATGTGAGAAGCCCAGCACAACTGAGATCACAGCAACATTTGCTGTCCAACAAGTTAGTTTCCCCACGTTTCCTCTCTTCTCGTTCGTTTATAACGACTTTATATGTTTTCTTCTGTGTGTACCCATTTAAAAAACGCTAACCCTACATCTGCCTTAGTTTCCTGATGCCTCTCTATATATTGCTGATTTGGAATCCAATCTAGAAAAACAAAAAAACGTGCTAAAAACACTTTTATAGTTAATTCAGATACTGGTCATTATAGTGCATTGTAGTTCTGCCCACTGTGCAACTACAGACATGGACCAATCATTTGTCAATCATCCTTGGTCATGCTCCAGAAGAAACAGTCCTATTACAACTGCTGGCAACACAAGCAACTCCAGACAGCATTCAGCCTTGTTGGGCCACATTCACGAGGTGCAGCTTGAGTTCAATGGCAATGAAGTTATCTGGAATTGATATAATTTATATTTACCTATTTTTCCACTTTTACCACATTTTTTCCAAGCTGCAAAATGGTGTTGAATTGGCGTTCTGCCTGATGGCAGACCCCGAGTTTATCCCTGGTGAGAGTGGTGCACAGCTTCAAAAGAGCGTTTAGGACTAGGTTGAGGCTGTGGGCCGGTGCATGTCGATATATATATATATATATCACGCTCAATTCCAAAAGGAAACACGCTGCACTCGCAGGGCCACTTCCAAAATATTTATTCGCAAGGACGCGTTTCGGCGTTTAGCCTTCTTCCAGCTTGCATGTGAATACAACAGCACTATCGTGACAGTCTTTAAAACAGGTAAAGTGATTTCATTGGATGCAGCCTGTAAAGGGAGAAAGAGGACTGTTATATCTCGAACAAATGTCCTTTCACATCCAGCTCATATAGAGATTATAAAGTCCAATGGTAACTTTTTTGGGGAGCACATAATCTTTGTATTCTCGTCTGCATGACACATATAAATATTATGCCGCTGCATGGGCACACTTCCCAAAAGTCCACAGTTCGTATCATCCTGTGCTGGCAAATACCTGCAGTCCCCCCTGCATCCAATGAAATCACTTTACCTGTTTTAAAGACTGCCACGATAGTGCTGTTGTATTCACATGCAAGCTGGAAGAAGGCTAAACGCCGAAACGCGTCCTTGCGAATAAATATTTTGGAAGTGGCCCCGCGAGTGCAGCGTGTTTCCTTTTGGAATTGAGCATGATGTTTGACATGGATCCACCTCCATGTACGGGTGCACCCGTCAGGAAGAGTGCAACAGACGCCTAAGGTGGAAAGTGGAGCGGAATGTTATTGAAAGGCGTTTGCACTGCCACGTCAGAATCTGGGCACCACCGCCGACGAGCATCGACAGTTATACAAACTGGGGGAGACACGGCCATTTGACCGGCTCCCGCGCTAAGTGCTCTGAAACCCTGTGGCTCGACGAGGGGCCCTCCACAAGAGTCATCAAAGCAGCGTAATGAGGTATTTAGAATAATGAGTATATGTATCAAACTGGCGGCTTGGACAGGGGGGACTGCAGGTATTTGCCAGCACAGGATGATACGAACTGTGGACTTTTGGGAAGTGTGCCCATGCAGCGGCATAATATTTATATGTGTCATGCAGACGAGAATACAAAGATTATGTGCTCCCCCAAAAAGTTACCATTGGTCTTTATAATCCTTATATGAGCTGGATGTGAAAGGACATTTGTTCGAGATAACAGTCCTCTTTCTCCCTTTACAGGCTGCATCCAATGAAATCACTTTACCTGTCTTAAAGACTGCCACGATGGTGCTGTTGTATTCACATGCAAGCTGGAAGAAGGCTAAACGCCGAAACGCGTCCTTGCGAATAAATATTTTGGAAGTGGCCCGCGATTGCAGCGAGTTTCCTTTTGGAATTGAGCGTGATGCTTGACATGGATCCACCTCCATGTACGGGTGCACCCGTCAGGAAGAGTGCAACAGACGCCTAAGGTGGAAAGTGGAGCGGAATGTTATTGAAAGGCGTTTGCACCACCACGACGGAATCTGGGCACCACCGCCGACGAGCGTCGACAGTTATACAAACTGGGGGAGACACGGCCATTCGACCGGCTCCTGTGCTTAGTGCTCTGAAACCCGGTGGTTCAACGAGGGGCCCACCACAAGAGTCATCAAAGCAGCGTAACGAGGTATTTAGAATAATGAGTATATGTATCAAACTGGCGGCCTGGACAGGGGGGACTGCAGGTATTTGCCAGCACAGGATGATACGAACTGTGGACATTTGGGAAGTGGGCCCATGCAGCAGCATAATATTTATATGTGTCATGCAAACGAGAATACAAAGATCATGTGCTCCCCAAAAAAGTTACCATTGGACTTTATAATACCTATATGTGCTGGATGTGAAAGGACATTTGTTCGAGTTATAACAGTCCTCTCTCTCCCTTTATAGGCTGCATCCAATGAAATCACTTTACCTGTTTTAAAGACTGCCACAATAGTGCTGTTGTATTCACATGCAAGCTGGAAGAAGACTAAACGCCGAAACGCGTCCTTGCGAATAAATATTTTGGAAGTGGCCCCGCGAGTGCAGCGTGTTTTTTTTTGGAATTGAGCGTGATGTTTGACATGGATCCACCTCCATGTACGGGTGCACCCATCAGGAAGAGTGCAACAGACGCCAAAGGTGAAAAGTGGAGCGAAAAAATAAATAAAAGATATATATATATATATATATATATATATATATATATATTTTGACTAGTAGGACCAGAACGCATTAAATATTGCTCTCATTTGAGAGGCTCACTGGAGTGCTATTACATGATAAAAGGCAGACTTCCTGCTGGTCATTGTAAACTGCTGATTGTACCCGTGATCAAGGCACGACCGCCGAAATGCGTAGGGGAGGCACGCAGCAGTTCACGTCCTGCATTAATAAATGAAATTGGCCGTTCTCAAGTGCGTCTCATATCTCCTTGGGCAAATGGAGTAGTTGTGAATATATATGTATATGTATATATATATATATATTCACTGAAAAAACCCTAGGTTTCAGGCACGTTATAGTTAGAAATTAGCATTTAAAAAACCTTAGAAATTCACTGAAAAAACCATAGGTTTTAGGGAAAGTTATAGTTAGTTGGACATTTCACTCGTACAAAACCAGAGAAATTCCCCCGTTATAGTTAGTTCAGCTAACTATAACTCGCGCCCCGCAATGCACTGCTGATGACGTCACATATTACATCACTCATGACATGGTCAGTGACATCACTGATGACATCACTGATGACATCTCAAATGACATCACTGATGACATCACTGATGACATCATCCAGTGACTGTGTGTTTCTGTAAAGTTTAAATATGTTTAATATATATAGGGAAAGGCGTTTTGAAGAATGAGTGGGTGTATAAGTGTCTGAATGGATGATTTAGTAGGTGCGTGACTGACTCTATAAGTGAGTGATTAAACGTATCATACTGAATAAATGGGTTAGTGATTAAACTGTGTGAATATCTGTATCCGTCTGTCTGTTGGTGTGTAAGCGGCTGCATGGGTTTGTGAATAGCTACATGAGTGTCTATAGGGGTTATTGATTGGTTGTCTGAGTATCTGTATGGGTGCCTGAGTGTTTGTGTGGGTGGGGTGTGTGTGACTCTGTGCATAGATGTGTGAGTGGGTGATTCACAGGGTGCATGGTTTCAAGAGTGCATCTGTGATGGACTGTATGGGTGGGTGAGTGTGTGTATGGGTGTGTTAGTGAGTGAATGTATATCTCAGTGGTACATGTGTGAGTAACTACATATGTGAAAGGCAGTATATATGTGTGTTGGAGTATATAAATGGCTATAAGTGAGAGTGTGTGATTGTGAGAGTGGCTGTATGGATGAGTGTGTGCTTGTATCAGTGATTGTATAAGAGCGTAAGAATGTGCTAGTATTTGTATGAGTAAGTGAGCTGGTGTGTGTATAACTGTATAGGTGAGTAAATGGCAGTGTGATTAATTATTTGCATGACTGACTAGGTGTGTGAGTACCTCTATGGAAGAGTGGCGTGTGTGAGTCTCTATATAGGTGTATGAGTGCATATGATAGTCATGTACTGAGTGACCGTAAGTATGAGTGACTGTACGGGTGAGTGATTGGATGTGTGTGTAGACCTAAGAATCAGTGAGTGGGTATGTAGTTATTGGTGTCGGAGTGTCTATGCTTTTGAGAATGGCAGTCTGTAATTTAGAGTGGATGTATCAAAGGTTATATTAGGGTGTGAGAAGATGCATCAAATTATCACATGGATGATGTCATCAGTGATGTCATTTGAGATGTCATCAGTGATGTCATCAGTGATGTCACTGACCATGTCATGAGTGATGTAATATGTGACGTCATCAGCAGTGCATTGCGGGGCGCAAGTTATAGTTAGCTGAACTAACTATAACGGGGGAATTTCTCTGGTTTTGTACGAGTGAAATGTCCAACTAACTATAACTTTCCCTAAAACCTATGGTTTTTTCAGTGAATTTCTAAGGTTTTTAAATGCTAATTTCTAACTATAACGTGCCTGAAACCTATGGTTTTTTCAGTGAATTTCAAAGGTTTTTAAACGCTAATTTGTAACTATAACGTGCCTGAAAGCTATGGTTTTTTCAGTGAATTTCAAAGGTTTTTTAAATGCTGATTTCTTACTATAACGTGTCTGAAACCTATGGTTTTTTCAGTGAATTTCAAAGGTTTTTTAAATGCTAATTTCTAACTATAACGTGCCTGAAACCTATGGTTTTTAAGTGAATTTCAAAGGTTTTTAAATGCTAGTTTCTAACTATGCCTACAGAGGTAGGACATGTGAAGAAAGAAGAAAAACGCACAGAAAGAAGCAAAAGAAATGCAGAAAGAAGCAACAGAAGTCCACAAAGACGAACAAAAGTACAGGAAGAAGCAAGACATGTGCAGAAAGAACCAACAGAGGAGCAGAAAGAGGCCTTGTTGCAAAATCATCCTGTGCCCACAACTTTTTCAGACGGGTACTGGTGGTAACTGACTCTGACTAACCAGGCCTAAAGCCAGTGCTATGCTAAAAGACACTTAGAATACAGTGAAAACACCTACATACACTAGGGAACACTATGCGTTGGGGTACCCCTGTGATTAGCATGACCTCCTCTGTAAGGCCCTAGTACATAATAGGGCAGGGGGATTAAAACTACCTCTAAGTCAGAGGTGCAGAAATATGCTACTTTAACTAGAAGTCACGTTTGCAGAGTGGTGGAGAAAGGGTGCTGGGCATCCAACCAACGCTCAGGAATTCCGCTGCGTAGGACTTACAGGATGTACCAGGAGGGATTCTTGGCCCCCAAACTCCCTCAGGACTAAATTGGACTTCATCCCCCATCCCGTAGTTTGCCACGAGGCACGTTTGCAGAGTGGTAGAGAAAGGGGGCCATGGCCTCCGAAGACGTCTTAGCAATCCCACTGTGTGGGACTTACTGGAGGTAACAAGAGGGGTAGTTGGCCCCCAAGGACATCCTTGGGGACCAACTTCCCAAACTATTACCTCCAGTCAGTCCCACACAGCAGCACTGGTAAGTACTCGTACCAGGCCACGCCCACTTTGCCCACCACTCTACAAACGCGCTCCCTGGCACGCTCTTGGATGGGGATTGAAGTCCTCTTCACTGCTGGGGGTCCTTTAGGGGCCAACTAGCCTACCTTTTACCTCCAGTGGATTGGTGAGAGGTAGACAAAGGCCATGCCCCCTTTCTCCACCACTCTGCAAACACGCCCCCTGGCGCATTGTAAGTTGGGGGATTAAGTCCCCTTGAATCCTGAGGGTCCCTGGGGTCCAACTAGCCCACCAGGTACCTCCAGTAAGTGCCACAGAGCTGCTTTGCAGAGAGGTGTAAAAAGGGGCGTGGCCTGGACCACCTCTCTGCAACGCAGGCCTGTGGTGCTTACTGGAGGTACCTGGTGGGCTAGTTGGCCCCCAGGGGCCCTCAGGATTGAAGGGGAATTAATTCCCCAACTTAAAACGCACCACGGGGCGTGTTTGCACACATGTCACCTCAGGCCCCGCCCCTCCCTTCACCACTGTGCAAACGCGCCCCGTGGCGCGTTTTAAGTTGGGGGATAAAGTCCCCTTGAATCCTGAGGGTCCCTGGGGTCCAACTAGCCCACGAGGTACCTCCAGTAAGCGCCACAGAGCTGCGTTGCAGAGAGGTGTAGAAAGGGGCAGGGCCTGGACCACCTCTCTGCAACGCAGCCCTGTGGCGCTTACTGGAGGTACCTGGTGGGCTAGTTGGCCCCCAGGGGCCCTCAGGATTGAAGGGGAATTAATTCCCCACCTTAAAACGCGCCACAGGGCGTGTTTGCACACAGGTCACCGCAGGCCCCGCCCCCTCCCTTCACCACTGTGCAAACGCGCCCGTGGCGCGTTTTAAGTTGGGGGATAAAGTCCCCTTGAATCCTGAGGGTCCATGGGGTCCAACTAGCCCACCAGGTACCTCCAGTATGCGCCACAGAGCTGCATTGCAGAGAGGTGTAAAAAGGGGCGTGGCCTGGACCACCTCTCTGCAACGCAGCCCTGTGGCGCTTACTGGAGGTACCTGGTGGGCTAGTTGGCCCCCAGGGACCCCCAGTATTGAAGGGGAAATCATTTCCCAACTTATAACGCGCCACAGGGCGCGTTTGTAGAGTGTTGCTGGGAGGGGGCGCGGCCTCGGCGCGATGCCGGCTTTTTTTTTTTATTATTATTTTTTTTAGAAGGGGGGCTGTGTGGCCCCCCTTCCTTTCCTATTTTATGGGCCCTGGGGACCCCAACCCCCAGGGCCTGACCCCTATTTTTTCAAAAATGGAAGGGGGCAGCGTGGCCCCCCTCCCAGGCCACTCCTGGCCCCGGGGACCCCATCCCCCAGGGCCTGGCCTCTTCATTGGGGACCGTGGGGGGAGCCCCAATGCCCCCACAGTCCCGCCGGCTCCCCGCATCCTGCAGGAGCCGGCATTGCTTTTCCACACGGGGAGCTGCTGACATGCAGCTCCCCGTGTGGAAAAGCAATCTGGTTTGGATTTTGGAAGAGAGAGCCGGTTTCCTGCTCTCTCTTCCAAAACCCAAACCACAGTTTGCTATGACAGGGGGGGAGCCGCGAGGCTCCCGCCCTGCTATAGCAAACAGCAGTGTCCCGGGGGTGGGCACCCCGGGACACTGCAGGAGCCGGCCCAGGGGGGTGGCGGTCCCCAGGGCCAACACGGGCTCCAGGAGGGGGGCCGCGCGGCCCCCCTCCCTTCAATTACAAAGCCCCGGGGAGGTGGTGGCCCCCGGAGCTCGGAGGGGCCGTGTGCTCCCCGCAAATAATTAATGAAAGCCCCAGGGGGTGGCGGTCCCCGGGGCTGCGGGGGGCTGCGTGCCCCCCGCAACTCATAAATCAATCCCCGGGGAGGAGGCAGTCCCCGGGACAGTGTGGGGGGGATTGGGGCCCCCCCACACATTTTTTCAGTGCCCCCGGGCCCTGGCCCACCCGGGGGTTCAATACAACGAAGCGCGGGAGCCCGCGCTTTGTTTTTTTTAATTTTCTCGGCCGGATTCGCGCACCCAGCGCGAATTCGGCCGATTTTTAAAAAAAAAAATGCTTTTTTGGGCCCTGAGCAGGTCAGGGTGTTTCTACCCTGCCCCCTTTTCTTGTTTTTCGTGTTTCTTTTTCTCTTTTCTTGTGACTCGGTCTACCGAGTCACAAGATGGCTGCCAACACTTCCTTTTTTTTTTTTTTGTCCTCATACTGCCGGCACTCTTATTGGGATTCCTCCTGTCTCTCCCCATCAACCTGTACCACCCCTTGGAGGAGACAGAGAGAGAACAGAGCTTTCCCGCAAAGATATTACTGTTTCCATTTCCAACTCCTGTTCACTTTGGGGGCTCCGGAATGTTACTAAGGAGGTCAGGACCAACAGTAGGCTTGGCTTAATCATAAGACTCTCTTGCCTTCTCCCTCCATTCTGTCAATGCCGACCAAATCCTGACTTTGCTTCTTTGATCACACGACATGTCAGATTCACTAGTGCAAATGATGTTCTTTAGCATTCTGCAAAAGTTGGCGGAAATTCTGACTTCCATTTCCTACATATCTCTCGTCTTGCTAAGATGACCACATAAAACGTAAACTTTGCGCTAAGAGCATTCAAGTGGTAGTCTTTTATAAGGCCGAAAAAATCAGATTGGTACTTGCTTCTATTGGCATCCCCAGTACTTCTTCCAGAAAGTTACACACCCCCAGCCAGTAGAGCTTGATTTCCGGGCATTCCATAAACATGTGCATATCATCTGCTGCGGGGTGTTTACATCTTGAACAGTTAAACACGTTACCTGTAACTTTCGATAACTTTTGTGGAGACCAATATACTCTATAGGCAGTATATAGATGGTTCCTCCTGAGTGATGCTGGTTTTACCACAGCCTGTAACATAACAAACGAATCAGACCAGAATTTTTTAATATCTTCACTATTATATTCTTTTCCCCAAAGATTCAAAATTTCACTTTCCGGATTATCCTCCGCATCCACTAGGGCCCAATACCAAAAAGAGATTTCTTTTTTCCACTTGTCCGTTCTAGTTACTTGATCCCATTTCGGATTTTCCTCTTCCTGGGACCAGCACTGTGATGCCCACCAAGAGGATATCTGATAATATTTAAACCTCGTCAAAGTTCCTCTTGTGAGATTATTAAGCACTTCCCAGCTAACTATATTAGCTTCCTTTTTTAAATCTCCCCATTTATTTAGACCTCCTGTTCTTAACGGCTGACTGAGTTGATCCCTCAAACATTCAGGAGTGCCCGGGGAGTCCCAGATTGGGGCTTGTGCTGCGTAGTATGGTATCTTCATTTTCTTCCTCATATAGACCCAAGACTCCAAGGCAGCTCTTAAAATCTTTAGCCTTACTTTCTTGTAGAACTTCGGATCTCCATACTTGTAGAGAAAGTAATTCTTCCTGGTTTGGAGTGTCGACAGCCAATTAGAATAAAGCTCGTGGTCGGGAGGGTCCGCGGATCCTCCGTGCCTCTAAATATCGAAACTTTTATTTTTTGATTTTCTCAGCAACTACTGAACGGAATTACACCATTTAAACAAAAGGGCGCTTTCTGAACCAAGCACTACCTTTTTGCCAAATTTGGTGTAATTCCGTTCAGCAGTTCAAGCTGTAGCCGTGTCTAAAGTTTCCTATGGGAAATTCATTTTCTGACCTCTTTTTTTTCAATTTCTCAGGAACTACTGAACGGATTTACACCATTTAACAAAAAGGGCTCTTTCTGAACCAAGGGATACCTTTTTGCCAAATTTGGTGTAATTCCATTCTGCAGTTCGGGCTGTAGCCATGTCTAAAGTTTCCTATGGAAAATAACATGGAGAAAGCACGTTTTGGGACCCCCTTTTTTCTCGGCCCCCGCTTTGCGAATCACCCCGAAACTTTTAGGATAGGAGCTGACCGGAGCGGGACACAAGGTTTGAAACTTTCGCGAAGATTCGTCAACCGGCGCCAAAGTTATTGGGAAAAGAAAAAACGCTTTTCCTATGGAAACTAGGTCCTAACTATAACTATCTACTGGCGACCGCCAGTAGAATATATATATATATATATATATATATATATATATATATATATATATATATATATATATATATATATATATATATTCACTGAAAAAACCATAGGTTTTAGGGACAGTTATAGTTAGTTGGACATTTCATTCGTACAAAACCATAGAAATTCCCCTGTTATAGTTAGTTCAGCTAACTATAACTCGCTGACCCATAATGCACTCCTGATGACGTCACATATTACATCACTCATGACATGTTCAGTGACATCACTGATGAATCACTGATGACATCTCAAATGACATCACTGATGACATCATCCATGTGATAATTTCATGCATCTTCTCACACCCTAATATAACTTATGATACACCCACTGTAAATTACAGACTGCCATTCTCAAAACCATACACACTCCAACACCAATAACTACATACCCACTCACTGATTCTTAGGTCTACACACACACATCCACTCACTCACCCGTACAGTCACTCATACTTATGGTCACTCAGTACAGGACTATCATATGCACTCATACTCCTATATAGACACACACACACCGCCACTCATCCATAGAGGTACTCACACACCTAGTCAGTCATGAAAATAATTAATCACACTGCCATTTACTCACCTATACAGTTATACACACAACAGCTCACTTACTCATACAAATACTAGCATATTCTTACGCTCTTATACAATCACTGATACAAGCACACACTCATCCATACAGTCACTCTCACAATCACAGACTCTCGCTTATAGCTATTTATATACTCCAACACACATATATACTGCGTTTCACATATGTAGTTACTCACACATGTACCACTGGGACATACATTCACTCACTAACACACTCTTACACACACTTACCCACCCATACAGTCTATCACAGATGCACTCTTGAAACAATCCATCCAGTGAATCACCCACTCACACATCTATGCACAGAGTCACACACACCTCTCCCACACAAACACTCAGGCACCCATACAGATACTCAGACAACCATTCAATAACTCATATACACACTCATGTAGATATTCACAAACACATGCAGCCACTTACACAGCAACAGACAGACGGATACAGACATTCACCAAGTTTAGTCACTAACCCATGCATTCAGTAAGATACGTTAAATCACTCACTTATAGAGTCAGTCACGCACCTACTAAATCATCCATACAGACACTTATACACCCACTCATTCTTCAATACGTCTTTTCCTATATATATATTAAAAATATTTAAACTTTACAGAAACACACAGTCACTGCATGATGTCATCAGTGATGTCATTTGAGATGTCATCAGTGATGTCATCAGTGATGTCACTGACCATGTCATGAGTGATGTAATATGTGACGTCATCAGCAGTGCATTGCGGGCGCGAGTTATAGTTAGCTGAGCTAACTATAACGGAGGAATTTCTATGGTTTTGTACGAGTGAAATGTCCAACTAACTATAACTGTCCCTAAAACCTATGGTTTTTTTCAGTGAATTTCAAAGGTTTTTAAATGCTAATTTCTAACTATAACGTGCCTGAAACCTATGGTTTTTTTCAGTGAATTTCAAAGGTTTTGTAAATGACAATTTTTAATTGTATTAATTGTTATATTTATTTTTTTGATACTGATTTACAACATTTTTTTCAACTATTTATTTTTAGATATTTTATTTTTTAAATTACATTGTAATTACATTATACATTACATTACAAAATATACTTTCTCAGAATGAATTACTTTAGTTTAAATACTTTGCAAATAGGCAATAGACTTTTAAGTACAGTAGTTACAGTTGTTGCAATGGGCAACACAATTTCAAACACAATGCAACATTGAGCTCAATGTGAATTTCTAGTTAAATGCAATTAGTTACTTTATGGATTACTTTTCTCACCACAGGACTGGATCCTAGATTCAGTCCTGGGACATTTCCTGTAAACAGTGGAGTAAAAGCGTTTTGGTTACAGTAGTGATTTTTAAGGAATATTATTGTATTTTAAAAGTTGACACTTGGAAACTTTTTCACATTGAATCACCAATGTTATCCTATGGGAGGAAATTCACTTAGCAGGTAAGTAGTGTTATTGTTACTTTTTCTTACTCAGTGGTGGATCCTGGATCCAGCACTGGTGCATCTCCTGTAAACAGTTGAAAGAATGCGTTTAAGTCATACAGGAAATTTTTAAGGAATATTTGTAGTTTGTGAAAATCGACACTGAAACTTTTCTGCTGAAAACCAGACAATGGATTCCTATGGAAGGAAATACAAGTTACTGGTAAGTACGGTTAGAATTACTTTTCAGGGTCAGTGCTGGGCTAAAAGATGCAGCACTGGGTTCTCTCCTGATAACAGGTGAGTAAATCGGAATTCGTAGTTCGGCTGATTTTAGAGAAATATTATAAAGCTCCAAAACTCCACACTTAGAAGAATTTCCAAGTGAAACCAGTCAATGTTAGCCTATGGAAGGAAATTCAAGTTACTGGTAAGTACGGTTAGAATTACTTTTCAAGGTCAGTGCTGGGCTAAAAGATGCAGCACTGGGTTCTCTCCTGATAACAGGTGAGTAAATCGAATTCGTAGTTCGGCTGATTTTAGAGGAATATTATAAAGTTCCAAAACTCCACACTTAGAAGAATTTCCAAGTGAAACCAGTCAATGTTAGCCTATGGAAGGAAATTCAAGTTACTGGTAAGTATGGTTAAAATTACTTTTCAGGATCAGTACTGGGCTAAAGATGCAGCACTGAGGTCTCTCCTGATAACCGGTGAGTAAATCGGAATTCGTAGTTCGGCTGATTTTAGAGGAATATTTGTGTTTAAAAAATCGACACTTAGAAACTTATTCAGCAAAAAGCAGGCAATGATATCCTATGGAAGGAAATTCAAGTTACTGGTAAGTACGGTTAAAATTACTTTTCAGGATCAGTACTGGGCTCAAAGATGCAGCACTGAGGTCTCTCCTGATAACAGGTGAGTAAATCGGAATTCGTAGTTCGGTTGATTTTAGAGGAATATTTGCACAATGGTGAAGGAAGGGGTGGGGCCTGAGGTGACATGTCTGCAAACACGCCCTGTGGCGCGTTTTAAGTTGGAGAATTAATTCCTCCTCAATCCTGAGGGTCCCTAGGGGCCAACTAGCCCACCAGGAACCTCCAGTATGCGCCAGGGGGCTGCGTTGCAGAGAGGTGTACAGAGGCCACGCCCTTTTTACAACACTCTGCAACGCAGCTCCGTGGCGCTTACTAGAGGTACCTGGTGGGCTAGTTGGCCCTAGGACCCTCAGGATTGAAGAGGATTTAATTCCCCATCTTAAAATGCGCCACAGGGCCTGTTTGCACACATGTCACCTGAAGCCCCGCCCCCTCACTTCACCACTGTGCAAACGCGCCCCGTGGCGCATTTTAAGTTGGCCTCTGTACACCTCTCTGCAACGCAGCCCCCTGGGGCATACTGGAGGTTCCTGGTGGGCTAGTTCGCCCCCAGGGACCCCCAGTATTCAAGGGGAAATCGTTCCCCATCTGTAAACGCGCCAGGGGACGCGTTTGCAGACTGCTGCAGGGTGGGGGCTGGGCCTCCGGCACGATGCTGGTCTTTTTATTTATTTTTTTGTATGGGAGGGGCTGCGTGGCCCCCTTCCCTTGGCCTCTTTGGCCCGGGGACCCCATCCCCCGGGGCATGAGGATTTTCATTTAAAAAAAAAATTAAAATAAAACAGGAAGGGGCCCCGTGGCCCCCTTCCCTGGGCCTATATTGGCCCCGGGGACCCCATCCCCGGGGCATGCCCACTTTTTTAAATTTTTAAATATTTGGAGGGGGCTGCGTGGCCCCCTCCTCAGGCCATTAAGGCCCGGGGACCCCATCCCCGGGGCCGGCCTTTCCTTTTTGGGGGAGGGGGCTGCGTGGCCCCCTCCCGAGCCCTACTTGCCCCGGGGACCCCATCCCCCGGGGCTGGCCCTCTCCGTTGGGGACTGTGGGGGGTCCCCAATAACCCCACAGTCCCGCCGGCTCCCGCGTCCCTTGGGAGCCGGCATTGCTTTCCACATGGGGAGCTGCTAACATGCAGCTCCCCGTGTCTAAAAGCAATTTGCTTTTGATATTGGAGCGAGAGCAGGTTTCCCTGCTCTCTCTTCCAATATCCAAAGCAGTTTGCTATGACAGGACGGGGCCGCGAGGCTCCAGTCCTGTCATAGCAAACTACAGTGTCCCGGGGTAGGCACCCCGGGACACTGCAGGAGCTGGCCCTGGGGGTGGTGGTCCCCAGGGCCATCAAAGGCTCCAGGAGGGGGCCGCGCGGCCCCCTCCCTTGAATTGCACAGCCCGGGGAGGTGGTGGTCCCCGGGGCTCTGGAGGTCCATAACGGACCCCACATTTATTTTCTATGTGCCCCGGGAGGTGGTGGTCCCGGGCGTGTGGGGGCTGGAGCCCCCCACACGTTATTTAAAATTTAAAAAGAAGCCCGGGGGTGGCGGTCCCCGGGGCTGCGGGAGGGCAGGAGAGCCCTCCCGCACCATTTTTTATTAAGCCCCAGGGGTGGCGGTCCCCGGGGCTTGGGGGCCTTAGAGGCCCCCATATAAACAATAAACCCACCCCCCGCATGCCCCCGGGACTTGGGCCACCCGGGGCAAATTTGCATCGAGCGCGGAGACCGCGCTTCGATTTTTTTCCGGCAGGATCCGCGCACCCTGAGCGCATCCTGCTGATTTTAAAAAAAAAATGCTTTTTCTGCCCAGGGGTCCTTGTGGGACCCCTGAGCAGACCTAGGGGTCAGGGTGTTTCTACCCTGCCCCCTTTGTGCGTTTGCGCACTTGTTTCTTTTTTTCTCGGCGGGATTCGCGCACCCTAAGCGCATCCCGCCGATTTAAAAAAATGCTTTTTCTGCCCAGGGGTCCTTGTGGGACCCCTGAGCAGACCTAGAGGTCAGGGTGTTTCTACCCTGCCCCCTTTTGCGCTTTGCGCACTTGTTTCTGTCCCTCGGTTCTACCGAGGGACAAAATGGCTGCTAACACTTCCTGATTTGGAGTGTTGACAGCCAATTAGCATGCAGCTCGTGATCGGGAGGGTAAGCGAATCCGACGCGGCCATAGATATATATGTGATTTTCATTTTGATTTTCACAGGAACTACTGAACGGATTTACACCATTTAACAAAAGGGTTCTTTCTGAACCAAGAACTACCTCTTTGCCAAATTTGGTGTAATTCTGTTCAGCAGTTCGAGCTGTAGCCGTGGCTAAAGTTTCCTATGGGAAAATGAATGGGGAAAACACGTTTTGGGACCCCCTTTTTCTCGGCCCCGCTTGACGAATCACCCGAGACTTTCAGGGTAGGAGCGGACCGGAGCGGGCCATAAAGTTTGAAAATTTTGCGAAGATTCGTCAACCGGCAAGAGAGTTATTTCAAATAGAATGTCGCGGATTTCCTATGGAAAATAGGTCCTAACTATAACTATCTACTGGCGGTCGCCATTAGATAGTTATAGTTAGGACCTATTATCCATAGGAAATCCGCGACATTCTATTTGAAATAACTCTTGCGCCGGTTGACGAATCTTCACGAAAGCTTCCAACTTGTTGGGGCGCTCCGCTCCGCTCCTACCCTGAAAGTCTCGGTTGATTCGTCAGCGGGGCCGAGAAAAGGGAAGTCCCAAACGCGTTTTCCCCATTCATTTTCCATAGGAACTTCTAGTCGCAGCTACAGCCCGAACTGCTGAACGGAATTACACCAAATTTGGCAAAGAGGCAGCCCTTGGTTCAGTGTCGTGCCTTTGCTTGAAATGGTGTAAATCCGTTCAGTAGTTCCTGAGAAAATCAAAAGTAAAGTCACATATATATCTATGGGCGAGTAAGATCCGCGTATCCTGAGTGCACCCTGCGCGCACCGTCCCGATCACGAGCTGCATGCTAATTGGCTGTCAAGTGGCTGTCAACACTCCAAATCAGGAAGTGTTGGCAGCCATTTTGTCCTCGGTAGAACCGAGGACAGAAACAAGTGCGCAAGCGCAAAAGGGGCAGGGTAGAAACACCTGACCCTAGGTCTGCTCAGGGGTCCCACAAGGACCCCTGGGCAGAAAAGCATTTTTTTTCAAAATCGGCGGGATGCGCGGATCCCACTGATTAAAAAAAACACAAGAACAAGTGCGCAAAACACACAAAGGAGCAGGGTAGAAACACCTGACCTCTAGGTCTGCTCAGGGGTCCCACAAGGACCCTGGGCAGAAAAAACAAAAAAAAAAAAGACCGGCATCGTGCCGAGGCCCCGCCCCCTCCCTGCAGCAGTCTGCAAACGCGCCCCCTGGCGCGTTTTAAGAAGGGAAGTAATTCCCCTTGAATACTGGGTGTCCCTGGGTGCCAACTAGCCCACCAGGAACCTCCGGTATGCGCCAGGGGCTGCGTTGCAGAGAGGTGTACAGAGGCCACGCCCCTTTTACACCTCTCTGCAACGCAGCTCTGTGGCACTTTTGGAGGTACATGGTGGGCTAGTTGGACTCCAGGGACCCTCAGTATTCAAGGGGACTTAATCCCCCAACTTAAAACGCGCCACGGGGCACGTTTGCACAGTGGTGAAGGGAGGGCGGGGCTTCAGGTGACATGTGTGCAAACAGGCCCCGTGGCGCATTTTAAGATGGGAATGAAATCCCCTTGAATCCTGAGGGTCCCTGGGGGCGAACTAGCCCACCAGCTACGTCCAGAAAGCGCCACAGAGCTGCGTTGCAGAGAGGTGCAAAAGGGGCGTGGCCTCTGAACACCTCTCTGCAACGCAGCTCCTGGCGCATACTGGAGGTACAGGGTAGGCTAGTTGGACCCCAGGGACCCTCATGATTCAAGGGGACTTAATCCCCCAACTTAAAACGCGCCACGGGGCGCGTTGCACAGATGTCACCTCAGGCCCCGCCCTCCCTTCACCATTGTGCAAATATTCCTCTAAAATCAGCCGAACTACGAATTCCGATTTACTCACCTGTTATCAGGAGAGACCTCAGTGCTGCATCTTTCAGACCAGTACTGATCCTGAAAAGTAATTTTAACCGTACTTACCAGTAACTTGAATTTCCTTCCATAGGATATCATTGTCTGCTTTTTGCTGAAAAAGTTTGTGTCAATTTTTGAAACATACAAATATTCCTCTAAAATCAGCCGAACTACGAATTCCGATTTACTCACCTGTTATCAGGAGAGACCTCAGTGCTGCATCTTTCAGCCCAGTACTGATCCTGAAAAGTTATTTTAACCGTACTTGCCAGTAACTTGAATTTCCTTCCATAGGATATCATTGACTGGTTTCACTTGGAAATTCTTCTAAGTGTGGAGTTTTGGAACTTTATAATATTCCTCTAAAATCAGCCGTAATAAGAATTCCGGTTTACTCACCTGTTATCAGGAGAGACCTCAGTGCTGCATCTTTCAGCCCAGTACTGATCCTGAAAAGTAATTTTAACCGTACTTACCAGTAACTTGAATTTCCTTCCATAGGATATCATTGCCTGCTTTTTGCTGAAAAAGTTTCTTAGTGTCAATTTTTGAAACATACAAATATTCCTCTAAAATCAGCCAATATACCAATTCCGATTTACTCACCTGTTATCAGGAGAGACCTCAGTGCTGCATCTTTCAGCCCAGTACTGATCCTGAAAAGTAATTTTAACCGTACTTACCAGTAACTTATATTTCCTTCCGTAGGAATCCATTGTCTGGTTTTCAGCAGAAAAGTTTCAAAGTGTTGATTTTCACAAACTACAAATATTCCTTAAAAATCGCCTGTATGACTTAAACGCATTCTTTCAACTGTTTACAGGAGATGCACCAGTGCTGGATCCAGGATCCACCACTGAGTAAGAAAAAGTAACGATAACACTACTTACCTGCTAAGTGAATTTCCTCCCATAGGATAACATTGGTGATTCTATGTGAAAAAGTTTCTGTCAACTTTTAAAATACAATAATATTCCTTAAAAATCACTACTGTAACCAAAACGCTTTTACTCAACTGTTTACAGGAGATGTCCCAGGACTGAATCTAGGATCCAGTCCTGTGGTTAGAAAAGTAATCCATAAAGTAACTAATTGCATTTAGCTAGAAATTCACATTGAGCTCAATGTTGCATTGTGTTTGAAATTGTGTTGCCCATTGCAACAACTGTAACTACTGTACTTAAAAGTCTATTGCCTATTTGCAAAGTATTTAAACTAAAGTAATTCATTCTGAGAAAGTATATTTTGTAATGTAATGTATAATGTAATTACAATGTAATTTAAAAAATAAAACATCTAAAAATAAATAGTTTAAAAAAATGTAGTAAATCAGTATAAAAAAAAAAAATATAACAATTAATACATTTAAAAATTGTCATTTACATAACCTTTGAAATTCACTGAAAAAAACCATAGGTTTCAGACATGTTATAGTTAGGAATTAGCATTTAAAAAACCTTTGAAATTCACTGAAAAAACCATAGGTTTCAGGCTTGTTATAGTTAGGAATTAGCATTTTAAAAACCTTTGAAATTCACTGAAAAAACCATAGGTTTCAGGCCTGTTATAGTTAGGGTTTAGCATTTAGAAAACCTTTGAAATTCACTGAAAAAACCATAGCTTTTAGGGAAAGTTATAGTTAGTTGGACATTGTACTCGTACAAAACCCGTGAAATTCCCCCGTTATAGTTAGTTCAGCTAACTATAACTCGCGCCCCCGCAATGCACTGCTGATGACGTCACATATTACATCACTCATGACATGGTCAGTGACATCACTGATTACATCACTGATGACATCTCAAATGACATCACTGATGACATCATCCATGTGAGAATTTAATGCATCTTCTCACACCCTAATATAACTTTTGATATACCCACTCTAAATTACAGACTGCCATTCTCAAAACCATACACACTCCAATACCAATAAGTACATACCCACTCACTGATTCTTAGGTCTACACACACACATCTACTCACTCACCCGTACAGTCACTCATACTTACAGTCACTCAGTACAGGACTATCATATGCACTCATACACCTATATAAACACTCACACAAGGCAACTCATCCATAGAGGTACTCACACACCTAGTCAGTCATGCTAATAATTAATCACACTCCCATTTACTCACCTGTACAGTTATACACACCAGCTCACTTACTCATAAAAATACTAGCACATTCTTACGCTCCTATGCAATCACTGATGCAAGCACACACTCATCCATATAGCCACTCTCACAATCACACACTCTCACTTATAGCCATTTATATACTCCAACACACATATATACTGCCTTTCACATATGTAGTTACTCACACATGTACCACTGAGATATACATTCAATCACTAACACACCCATACACACACTCACTCACCCATACAGTCCATCACAGACGCACTCTTGAAACCATTCACCCAGTGAATCACCTACTCACACATCTATGCACAGAGTCACACACACCCCACCCAAACAAACACTGAGCCACCCATACAGATACTCAGAGAACCAATACATAACCCATATAGACACTCATTTAGCTAGTCAGAAACCCATGCAGCTGCTTACACAACAACAGACAGACGGATACAGACATTCACACAGTTTAGTCACTCACCCATGCATCCAGTAAGATACGTTTAATCACTCACTTATAGACTCAGTCACGCACCTACTAAATCATCCATTCAGACGCTTATACACCCACTCATTCTTCAATATGCCTTTCCCTATATATATTAAACATATTTAAACTTTACACAAACACACAGTCACTAACTATAACGGGGGAATTTCACGGGTTTTGTACGAGTGCAATGTCCAACTAACTATAACTTTCCCTAAAACCTATGGTTTTTTCAGTGAATTTCAAAGGTTTTTAAATGCTAAACCCTAACTATAACAGGCCTGAAACCTATGGTTTTTCAGTGAATTTCAAAGGTTTTAAAATGCTAATTCCTAACTATAACAAGCCTGAAACCTATGGTTTTTCAGTGAATATATATATATATATATATATTCACTGAAAAACCATAGGTTTCAGACACGTTATAGTTAGAAATTTACATTTAAAAAACCTTTGAAATTCACTGAGAAAACCATAGGTTTTAGGGACAGTTCTAGTTAGTTGGACATTGCACTCGTACAAAACCCGTGAAATTCCCCCGTTATAGTTAGTTCAGCTAACTATAACTCGCGCCCCCGCAATGCACTGCTGATGACGTCACATATTACATCACTCATGACATGGTCAGTGACATCACTGATGACATCACTGATGACATCTCAAATGACATCACTGATGACATCATGCAGTGACTGTGTGTTTCTATAAAGTTTAAATATGTTTAATATATATGCCAAGGTGTATTGAATAATGAGTGGGTGTATAAGTGTCTGGATGGATGATTTAGTAGGTGCGTGACTGACTGTATAAGTGAGTGATTAAACGTATCTTACTAAATGCATGGGTTAGTGACTAAACTGTGTGAATGTCTTTATCCGTCTGTCTGTTGGTGTGTAAGTGGCTGCATGGGTTTGTAAATAGCTACATGAGTGTCTATGAGTTATTGATTGGTTGTCTGAGTATCTGTATGGGTGCCTGAGTGTTTGTGTGGATGGGGTGTGTGTGACTGCACAAAGATGTATCAGTGGGTGATTCACTGGGTGCATGGTTTCAAGAGTGCATCTGTGATGGACTGTATGGGTGGGTGAGTGTGTGTATGGGTGTGTTAGTGAGTGAATGTATATCTCAGTGGTACATGTGTGAGTAACTACATATGTGAAAGGCAGTATATATGTGTGTTGGAGTATATAAATAGCTATAAGCGAGAGTGTGTGATTGTGATTGTGAGAGTGACTGTATGGATGAGTGTGTGCTTGTATCAGTGATTGTATAAGAGTGTAAGAATGTGCTAGTATTTGTATGAGTAAGTGAGCTGGTGTGTGTATAACTGTATAGGTGAGTAAATGGCAGTGTGATTAATTATTTGCATGACTGACTAGCTGTGTGAGTACCTCTATAGATGAGTTGCGGTGTGTGAGTGTCTATGTAGGTGTATGAGTGCATATGATAGTCCTGTACTGAGTGACCGTAAGAATGAGTGACTGTACGGGTGAGTGAGTGGATGTGTGTGTAGACCTAAGAATCAGTGAGTGGGTATGTAGTTATTGGTGTTGGAGTGTCTATGGTTTTGAGAATGGCAGTCTGTAATTTACAGTGGGTGTATCAAAAGTTATATTAGGGGGTGAGAAGATGCATGAAATTATCACATGGATGATGTCATCAGTGATGTCATTTGAGATGTCATCAGTGATGTCATCAGTGATGTCACTGACCATGTCATGAGTGATGTAATATGTGACGTCATCAGCAGTGCATTGCGGGGCGCGAGTTATAGTTAGCTGAACTAACTATAACGGGGGAATTTCACGGGTTTTGTACGAGTGCAATGTCCAACTAACTATAACTGTCCCTAAAACCTATGGTTTTTTCAGTGAATTTCAAAGGTTTTTTAAATGCAAATTTCTAACTATAACGTGTCTGAAACCTATGGTTTTTTCAGTGAATTTCAAAGGTTTTTTAAATGCTAATTTCTAACTATAACGTGCCTGAAACCTATGGTTTTTCAGTGAATTTCAAAGGTTTTTTAAATGCTAATTTCTAACTATAACGTGTCTGAAACCTATGGATTTTTCAGTGAATTTCAAAGGTTTTTTAAATGCTAATTTCTAACTATAACGTGCCTGAAACCTATGGTTTTTTCAGTGAATTTCAAAGGTTTTTTAAATGCTAATTTCTAACTATAACGTGCCTGAAACCTATGGTTTTTTCAGTGAATTTCAAAGGTTTTTTAAATGCTAATTCCTAACTATAACATGTCTGAAACCTATGGTTTTTTTCAGTGAATTTCCAAGGTTTTGTAAATGACAATTTTTAAATGTATTAATTGTTATCTTTATTTTTTTGATACTGATTTACTACATTTTTTTAAACTATTTATTTTTAAATTACATTGTAATTACATTATACATTACATTACAAAATATACTTTCTCAGAATGAATTACTTTAGTTTAAATTCTTTGCAAATAGGCAATAGACTTTTAAGTACAGTAGTTACAGTTGTTGCAATGGGCAACACAATTTCAAACACAATGCAACATTGAGCTCAATGTGAATTTCTAGTTAAATGCAATTAGTTACTTTATGGATTACTTTTCTAACCACAGGACTGGATCCTAGATTCAGTCCTGGGACATCTCCTGTAAACAGTTGAGTAAAAGCGTTTTGGTTACAGTACTGATTTTTAAGGAATATTATTGTATTTTAAAAGTTGACACTTAGAAACTTTTTCTCATAGAATCACCAATGTTATCCTATGGAAGGAAATTCACTTAGCAGGTAAAAACTGTTATCGTTACTTTTTCTTACTCAGTGTTGGATCCTGGATCCAGCACTGGTGCATCTCCTGTAAACAGTTGAAAGAATGCGTTTAAGTCATACAGGCGATTTTTAAGGAATATTTGTAGTTTGTGAAAATCGACACTGAAACTTTTCAGCTGAAAACCAGACAATGGATTCCTATGGAAGAAAATATAAGTTACTGGTAAGTTCGGTTAAAATTACTTTTCAGGGTCAGTGCTGGGCTAAAAGATGCAGCACTGAGGTCTCTCCTGATAACAGGTGAGTAAATCGGAATTCGTATTTCGGCAGATTTTAGAGGAATATTTTAAAGTCCCAAAACTCCACACTTAGAAGAATTTCCAAGTGAAACCAGTCAATGTTAGCCTATGGAAGGAAATTCAAGTTACTGGTAAGTACGGTTAAAATTACTTTTCAGGACCAGTCCTGGGCTGAAAGATACAGCACTGAGGTCTCTCCTGATAACAGGTGAGTAAATCGGAATTTGTATTTCGGCTGATTTTAGAGGAATATTTGTATGTTTCAAAAATCAACACTTAGAAACTTTTTCAGCAAAAAGCAGACAATGATATCCTATGGAAGGAAATTCAAGTTACTGGTAAGTACGGTTAAAATTACTTTTGAGGATCAGTACTGGGCTGAAAGATGCAGCACTGAGGTCTCTCCTGATAACAGGTGAGTAAATCGGAATTCGTATTTCGGCTGATTTTACAGGAATATTTTAAAGTTCCAAAACTCCACACAGAAGAATTTCCAAGTGAAACCAGTCAATGTTAGCCTATGGAAGGAAATTCAAGTTACTGGTAAGTACGGTTAAAATTACTTTTCAGGACCAGTACTGGGCTGAAAGATACAGCACTGAGGTCTCTCCTGATAACAGGTGAGTAAATCGGAATTTGTATTTCGGCTGATTTTAGAGGAATATTTGTATGTTTCAAAAATCAACACTTAGAAACTTTTTCAGCAAAAAGCAGACAATGATATCCTATGGAAGGAAATTCAAGTTACTGGTAAGTACGGTTAAAATTACTTTTGAGGATCAGTACTGGGCTGAAAGATGCAGCACTGAGGTCTCTCCTGATAACAGGTGAGTAAATCGGAATTCGTATTTCGGCTGATTTTACAGGAATATTTTAAAGTTCCAAAACTCCACACACAGAAGAATTTCCACGTGAAACCAGTCAATATTAGCCTATGGAAGGAAATTCAAGTTACTGGTAAGTACGGTTAAAATTACTTTTCAGGACCAGTACTGGGCTGAAAGATACAGCACTGAGGTCTCTCCTGATAACAGGTGAGTAAATCGGAATTCGTATTTCGGCTGATTTTAGAGGAATATTTGTATGTTTCAAAAATCAACACTCAGAAACTTTTTCAGCAAAAAGCAGGCAATGATATCCTATGGAAGGAAATTCAAGTTACTGGTAAGTACGGTTAAAATTACTTTTCAGGATTAGTACTGGGCTGAAAGATGCAGCACTGAGGTCTCTCCTGATAACAGGTGAGTAAATCCGAATTCGTAGTTCGGCAGATTTTAGAGGAATATTTGCACAATGGTGAAGGTAGGGGGCAGGGCCTGAGGTGACATCTGTGCAAGCGCGCCCCGTGGCGCGTTTTAAGTTGGGGATTAAGTCCCCTTGAATCATGAGGGTCCCTAGGGGCCAACTAGCCCACCAGGAACCTCCAGTATGCGCCAGGGGCTGCGTTGCAGAGACGTGTAGAGAGGCCACACCCCTTTTACACCTCTCTGCAACGCAGCTCTGTGGCGCTTTCTGGATGTACCTGTTGGGCTAGTTGGCCCCAGGGACCCTCAGGATTGAAGGGGATTTAATTCCCATCTTAAAACGCGCCACGGGGCCTGTTTGCACACATGTCACCTGAAGCCCGCCCCTCTCTTCACCACTGTGCAAACGCGCCCGTGGCGCGTTTTAAGTTGGGGGATTAAGTCCCCTTGAATCCTGAGGGTTCCTGGGGGCCAAGTAGCCCACCATGTACCTCCAAAAGCGCCACAGAGCTGCGTTGCAGAGAGGTGTATAAAGGGCGTGGCCTCTGTACACCTCTCTGCAACGCAGCCCTGGCGCATACTGGAGGTTCCTGGTGGGCTAGTTGGCCCCAGGGACCCCCAGTATTCAAGGGAATTACTTCCCATCTGCAAACGCGCCAGGGGCGCGTTTGCAGAGTGGTGAAGGAAGGGGCGAGGCCTGCGGCCCGATCGTTTTTTTCTCCTGAAGGGGGCTGTGTGGCCCCCTTCCTTTTTCTTATTTTTGGGCACTGGGGACCCCATCCCCAGGGCCTTACCCTTTTTTTTTAAATTAAAATTAAACTGGAAGGGGGCCGCGTGGCCCCCCTCCCTGGCCGAAAACTGCCCCGGGGACCCCATCCCCCGGGGTATGGCCACACTTTAACATTCCTTTTAAGGAGGGGGCTGCGTGGCCCCCTCCTCAGGCCTCCTTTGCCCCGGGGACCCCATCCCCCGGGGCAGGCTTTTTTAAAAATAATTTCTGGGGAGGGGGCCGCGTGGCCCCCTCCCGAGCCACTTATGGCCCCGGGGACCCCATCCCCGGGGCCTGGCCTCTGGTTGGGGACTATGGGGGTCCCCAAACCCCCACAGTCCCGCCGGCTCCCCGTGTCCTAAGGGAGCCGGCATTGCTTTCCACACGGGGAGCAGCTAACATGCTGCTCCCCGTGTGGAAAGCAATTGTCTTGGATATTGGAGCGAGAGCAGGTTTTCCTGCTCTCTCTTCCAATATCCAAAGCAGTTTGCAATGACAGGACGGGAGCCGCGAGGCTCCCGTCCTGTCATTACAAACAGCAGTGTCCCGGGGGTAGGCACCCGGGACACTGCAGGAGCCGGCCCTGGGGGTGGCGGTCCCCAGGGCCACGACAGGCTCCAGGAGGGGGCCACGCGGCCCCCTCCCCACATCAGCAAAGCCCGGGGAGGTGGTGGTCCACGGGGCTTCGGGGGTCCAAAACGGACCCCCATTTTAATTTGTTAGTGCCCCGGGGAGGTGGCGGTCCCGGGCGTGTGGGGGCTCAAGCCCCCCACACAGGAAAAAGTAAAAAAAGAAGCCCCGGGGAGGTGGTGGTCCCCGGGGCTGCGGGAGGGTTCAGAGCCCTCCCGCACCATTTTAAAAGAAAGCCCCGGGGGTGGCGGTCCCAGGGCTTGGGGGCCCTTGAGGCCCCCATACATAAATGTAACCCCCCACCATGCCCCCAGGACTTGGGGCCACCCGGGGGCAAAATACAATCGAAGCGCGGAGACCGCCCTTCGATTTTTCTCGGCAGGATTTGCGCTCCCTGAGCGCATCCTGCCGATTTAAAAAAATAAATGCTTTTTCTGCCCAGGGGTCCTTGTGGGACCCCTGAGCAGACCTAGGGGTCAGGGTGTTTCTACCCTGCCCCCTTTGTGCGTTTTGCGCACTTTTTACTGCTTTCTTGTTCCTCGGTTCTACCGAGGAACAAGATGGCTGCCAACACTTCCTGGTTTGCAGTGTTGACAGCCAATTAGCAGACAGCTCGTGATCGGGAGGGTGCGCGAATCCGACGCGGCCATAGATATATATGTACTTTTACTTTTGATTTTCTCAGCAACTACTGAACGGATTTACACCATTTAACAAAAGGGTTCTTTCTGAACCAAGAACTACCTCTTTGCCAAATTTGGTGTAATTCTGTTCAGCAGTTCGGGCTGTAGCCGTGTCTAAAGTTTCCTATGGGAAATTGATTTTTTGACTCTTATTTTTGTAATTTCTCCACAACTACTGAACGGATTTACACCATTTAACAAAAAGGGTTCTTTCTGAACCAAGAACTACCTCTTTGCCAAATTTGGTGTAATTCCGTTCAGCAGTTCGGGCTGTAGCCGTGTCTAAAGTTTCCTATGGGAAAATGAATGGGGAAAACACGTTTTGGGACCCCCTTTTTCTCGGCCCCGCTTGACGAATCACCCTGAGACTTTCAGGGTAGGAGCGGACCGGAGCGGGCCATAAAGTTTGAAAATTTCGCGAAGATTCGTCAACCGACGCATGGAAAATAGGTCCTAACTATAACTATCTACTGGCGACCGCCAGTAGATAATATATATATATTTATATCTAGTAGAGAGAGAGACCCATTGCTAGGTGACTACTTGCCTGGGCCGGCAGGTGAGACAATAGGCTGAGAGAGAGTAATCTAACCTCTCCACCAGCCATTACAAGCCCTCCCCACAAGGCATCTTAGCCTTGGTGTTGAGGCTAAGGGCAGAGAGGACAAGGACAATTGCCTGTTTGGGATTGTACCACGTAACAGCATCCACTCCACTGGATATACCCTTTGGGTTTTAAGACCACCTCCCTCTGTCTGATCTTCTGATCCCTTGAGAGACAGACACAGTTGCAGTTAAGAGAAGCTACTTTACTCCTTCCCTTAATCTGCCCTTATCCTAGATCTGACTGTTTGCAAATATAACATAGCATAATACCTTTTACTGTGTGATTTCTAATGCACTCAGTGGTCCAGTTGGGCTCTGAACCTGTTAGCTTTGCATTGTCTTGTTACACAACGGGATACAGTTTTTTGTGTATTTAAGTCTGTAGAATCACCTTTCTTTACCTATTGATATTATCTGTCTTCCTCTCTTTATCCTCTGCTCTGCACCACTGCTCTGCACCCATTTTGTCTCTCTGATCTCGCTCTGCCTCCTGAGCCCCCTTCATTTTAGGGATTCTGCTCCCCTGTGTTTAAGTCTGTAGAATCCCCTTCCTTTCCCTCTTTGCAGTCTCTGTCTTACTCTCTTTATCCTCCGCTCTGCGTTCCTTTTCTCATCCTGCTCTGCCCCTGACCCTCCCCCATCCATTTTAGGGGTTCTGCTCCTATTTGTTTGCTCTGCTTTCCCTCTCTCCAGCCTTTGCCTTCCTCTCTTTATCCTCTGCTCTGCACCCCTTTTTCCTCTCTGATCTCACTCTGCCCCCGAACTCCCTTTATTTTAGGGATTCTGCTCCTCTTTGTTCACTCTGCTTGCCCTCTTTGTAGCCTCTGTCTTTCTCTCTTTATCCTCCGCTCTGCACTCCTTTTTCCTTTCTGATCCTGCTCTGGCCTCTGACCCCCTATCGCTTTTAGGGTTTCTGCTCCCCTTTGCTTGCTCTGCTTTACCTCTTTGCAGCCTCTATCTTCCTTTCTTTATCCTCCGCTCTGCACCACTGCTCTGCACCCCTTTTTCCTCTCTTTTCCTGCTTTGCCCCTTCTCCCTCCATTTTAGGGGTTCTGCTCCCCTTTAGTTGCTCAGATCTGTTTCCTTGCAGCCTCTGTCTTCTTCTCTTTAACCTCCACTCTGCACCCCTTTCTCCTCTCTGATCGTGCTCTGACTTCCTAACCCCCTCCATTTTAGGGGTTTTGTTTCCCTTTGTTTGCTCTGCTTTCCCTCTTTGCAGCCTGTCTTCCTCTCTTTATCTTCCGCTTTTCACCCCTTTTTCCTCTCTGATCCCTGCCTTGCCCCCCTCCATTTTAGGGGTACAGCTCCCCTGTGTTTGATCCGCTTTCCATCTTTGTAGCTTCATCTTCCTCCGTTTTGGCACCTGCTCTCTCTAGCCCCTTGAATCTCCACTCACAGGGCCCTATTGGCTCCCTGAGTTTGCCTATCAGCCTAATAGCCGTATACTTCTTTACTACAGTCAAAGTGCTTGTTTGGAGCTATAGGTTAGCATTTTTGGTGGTAAACTGTGCTTTATGTTTATTTTTAAATGTGACATTGTAAAAAGTTTGTGATTTTTGTGCGATTCTGCCTTCCATTAACAAAATTTTACCTCTTGAAAAGTCTGGTTTTCCCGCCTCCCCCCTCCACTTTCCCTCTTTCTACCTGCTCTCCAAACATAGCTTGGGGATTAGTAAATTGAACAAACCCCTCATCCAGGTGCACTCATTTGCCTGTTGATAGGCGGTCACTTGGCTGGGACTGCAGGTAAGCAGAGACTGACGGAGAGTCAGCTGACCTCATCATCAGCCTTTACAAGTCTTCCCTTCAGAACGTCTCGGCCTGGGCCTCAAGGCTAAGGGCAGAGAGGCAAGAGCAATTGCCGGTTTGGGCCTGTTTGAGCCAGGTCGGGCCTAGAGCCCGAAATGCTGCCAGTTTTTTCAAATGAATAACCTCCGCCATATCCCATTCATAGCCTACACAAAACAAATCTATATACCCTTCTACCTCCAGTAGTAGCTGGTGTCAGGGTAAAATGGCGGGGCGTGGTTTGGACGAGGAAAAGAAAAAAAAGAATTTACCTGCCACCCTCTGCATCGCCGCTCTTCTGCTCCTCTCTGGCTCCACTGCAGCACAGGCTCCCAGACTCCCTGAGGCCAATCCAAATGCTGCTCTCATGCTGCTGACAGCCTAACTATAAACTACGGTGCAAGGGTGCCTGCATTGCCACTAGGCAGCCACAAGTGCACCAGTGCAGGGTGACAGCTGAAGAACATCATATCTTAGTAGACATAGTCCTTTTCAGCTCTCTCCCATTCACACAAGGCAGCACAGCAACTTTTCGTGCTGCACTGCGATGCGTGAATTAATAGTAAATTTGCCCTGCAATTTCGGGATATAAACTCAACATAGACAAATCAGAAGTTCTGCCGCTAAATACGTATATTGTTTTCATGAAGTTGTTAAAGATACAGGTTTTACTTGGAATTCTAAAAGTATCAAATACTTAGGCATATGCCAGTTCTATCGAAGATACTATTATGATTATTCTCAATATGGTTAAATCAAAAATATCAACTTTCTCTAACCAATGGTCTCCCCTGTTTTTGTCATGACGGGGAAGGCTAGCCAACCTCAAAATGATGATGCTGCCAATCACTAATTTTTGTTTATCTATGCTTCCTGTTAATCTCCCACATACATTCTTTAAATATCTTAATAGTTTACTGATACAGTTTTTATGGAATAAGCAGAAGGTACGCCTTTCTTTAGCCTTATTACAACAGCACAAAGAGAATGGAGAGATTGACTTTCTGAACCTTAGAGAGTATCACTCTGTCTTTATCCTTAAACAGATATGGTCTTCCTTCTCTCATGGCCCCCATTATTGACCTAATATTTTGCACCTAATGGAACATTCTCTAATCACCCCTTTTTCAAATCGAGGCATGGTTTACATTTTACAACGTCCCAAGTCATTTTTTCTCACCAATATCACTCACTCTGTTTCCTTGGCTACACCCCTACTCACTTGCTCCAACTCTCTCCTAGAAAATCTTGAGTATACCCCTATCTGGTACAATAAAAACATCAAATTAAATTACAGAGTCCTCTCTTGGAAAGGCAGGATGCATAAAGGGATAATAACCATAGGTCAACTATTTTCTGATGGGGCCACTCTTGAATTTCACGATATTCAACAAAAATTCGGAATTTCCTCCTGCCCGATACAAACACCTCAAGGTGATTCAACTACAACTTTTTTTCTCTTCCCTACACTTACATTCCAACACTCAAACCGCATTTTCTATCCTTAATTTTTCCTCGGAGCTAAGTGCATATTTCATTTATAAGACTTTAAACAAATCCCCTACTGAGAGACCAAAGTCTACTGTTGAACTTCAATGGGAAAATGACCTTCTCCAAGCTTTCTCTCCTCATATCTGAAGAAATATTTGGTCTCAAATCCACCCTACTTGTCGTTCAGTTAGTACAACACAAACATTATTATTTTTCTTTTTTTACAACAGACTGTTTTTCCCCCTACATCTCTTCATCGGTTCAAACTCTCAACTGACACCAAGTGCTGGTCATGTCTTCAGGACAATGGTGACTTTCTACATATGTTTTTTTAATGTACTCATGTAAGAACATGTTGATTACAAGTATGGGATAAAATAAATTAAACCTTGTCTATTAACATACCTTTTGATAACATACATATTTTTGTAAGAGTCTCATCTTGCTTATGGCATTCTCATATTATGATTGGAAAATTTGTTGACTTTCTTACTGCTATTGCATTACAAATCATCTCATCTAAGTGGAAGGATACCACCAACTTTTTGCTTGTCTTATGGTGGAACATACTTTGGGCCTGATTTAGATCTTGGTGGGCGGGTTACTCAGTCACAACAGTGACGGATATCCAATCCGCCAAAATATAAATCCCATAGGATATAATGGGATTTATATTTCGGCGGATGAGATATCCACCACCGAGTAACCCATCCGCCGAGATTTAAATCATGCCCCTTGTTAACCATAGACTGGATAGAGGAAACACCAATACTACACATCTGACGATTAAATGATACGTGTTATGGTTGCCACTCACATCCTTCTTATCAAGACAAGCTGTCATCTCTTCAGTTACCAGTATTATTTTCGAACCCCCATAACATTTTTACAGAATTATTAGGCTGTTTTATGTATTATGATTACACTTTTTATATTTATACTACTTTGATTTTACTAAAATGTTTTCCCTTCTTTTCCTTCTCTTCTCCCCTCTTTTTCTCTCCTTTTTCATCCTTTTATTCTTAAAAAGTCTTAAAATGCTATTTGCTTGAATCAGATTATTATAGCACTATACCATATATATACTAAACTATGTATTCAGTATATTTGTTACATATTTCATGCTCAATGCCATTAACCTTTCGTTGTTCATAAGTGCTTTTACATACCCATTTCTACTTAAAATACTGTATATTACTGGATTTTCTTCCATTAAGCATGATCAAACTTAAAAAAGGGAAACATGACTAATTCAAAGCAAAAGAGGAGAAAATAGGAAAGAAGTGACTGAATATTGTGCACTCTTTGTGTTCTTTTAATTGGAAGGTGTTGATACTGCTGCCTGTTCATGAATGGCAAACCCTAGATGTTAGAATTGGGGGTCTCTAGTTGGCACAGGTAGGTACTTGTGACAAATAGGGACCCTCGCCTCTAGTCAGGGTAAAGGGGTACACTCCTAAAATAACCCCTGCTCACCCCCTTGGTAGCTTGGCACGAGCAGACAGGCTTATCTCAGAGGCAGTGTGTAAAGCATTTGTGAACACATACAGTAATCTAGTGACACACTACAGATGGACACCACACAAGGTTTATATCAAAAATAAGTATTCTTTATATAGTTTTAACACAAGACCATAAACGACAAAAATCCACAATACTGTACTTAAAATGGTAGTTTTAGCTTAGTTCAGTTCAGTTCTTAAGATGCGACACTTTAAGTCAATGTACCTTACGATGCGGGACGCTTCCACAACAAGCAATGTTGCAGCGATTGAAATGCGACAAAGTTCTGGTGCAAAGAAATAAAGACGTCAAGTTCTTCCTGATGCGGCACGCTTCTCCGAGGTTGCGAGAAGTCTCGACTCGATGCGTCAGCTACAGCGGCGACACCCTTGTTCCGTGATGCGACGGCAGCAGCTGTGGCGGCGACCCTCTTCTCCGACGTTGCGAGACGCTTCCGCTCGATGCGACAACTGCAGCGGCGACACCCTTGTTTCGTGATGCGACGGCAGCAGCTCCGACGGCGGCACGCTTCTCCGTGGATGCGAGGCGCTTCTCTTGATGCGGTGCAATGCGACAGCTTCAGCGGCGACACCCTCCTTCGGAGTTGCGACGGCAGCGGCTGCGACGGCGACACGCTTCTTCCTTGATGCGAGACTCTTCTCTTGATGCGGTGCAATGCGACAGCTACAGCGGCGACACCCTCCTTCGGAGTTGCGACGGCAGCAGCAGCGACGGCGACACGCTTCCTCTTCGTTGCGGGACGCTTCTCTCGATGCGGTGCAATACGACAGCTACAGCGGCGACACCCTCCTTCGGAGTTGCGACGGCAGCAGCAGCGACGGCGACACGCTTCTTCCTCTTGAGTCGCGCTTCCAGCTCCTTGCGACACGCAGCCCCTTCAGAAGGCCAAAAACAGCAGCAGACACTTCCAAAGGATTCTTGGGGAGCTGGTGGTTGAAGTCTGTTGTCCCTGAGACTTCAGCAGGAGGCAAGCTCTTTTCTCAAGCCCTTGGAGATACTTTACAAGTTGAATAAAAGTGCACACAAAGTCCTTTCTCCTTCCTTTGGCAGTCAGGCAACCCCTGCAGGCAGATCCCTCTAGCTTAGGGATAGTCTTCTCCTCAGTTCCTTCTTGGTTCCGCTCCTCAGCAAAGGTTTCTTCTTGTTTCCCAAAGTGATCTAATTTCCTAGGGGTCTGGGTCCCCTTTTATACACAGTTTTCCTTTGTTCTCTGAAGGCAGAGAGGCCTCTGCCTAGTCAAAACCAGTTCTGGTCAGTCCTGGAGCACTTTGTTTTTCTGACTCCTTCTTTCCTTTCAGAATGTGGGGCAGGGTGCTCAGCCGCCCGGCAGGAGGAGGAGCCAGCATTGTGGAAGGCAGGCACAGCCCTATTCAGACCCAGGTGCAACTCCTCCCTCCACTCTGGATGCAGATCTTTCTATTCAGCCCTGTGCTGACTCACCCTGTCTCCTGTAGCCACCCCCAGCCCCTGTCACTCAATCTCCAGACAAGGAATACACAACCTAGCAGAGGCAGGCTTGGAAGTTTAGGCAAGAAAATACCCACTTTCTAAAAGTGGTATTTTCAAACACAGAATGTTAAAACCAACTTCACTAAAAGATGTATTTTATCATTCTGAGTTCAGGCATACTAAATTCGTTTTTCTACCATGTTCCCTGAGTCAGTTCTGACTATAAGGTGTAATAGTCAGTCTGCCCATTCTGGCCTATGGGGAGCAGGTAGCCTTGCAATAGTGAAAAACGAAAATGGCTGTAATTCACTATTAGGACATGCCACACACACCAGGGCATGTCCTACCTTGTACTTACAATGCACCCTGCCCTAGGGCTTACTTTAGGGGTGACCAACATGCAGTAAAGGGAAGGTTTAGGGACTGGTGAGTGGGTGTACTCACCAAGTCGACATGGCAGCCCTAGGCTGCACACAGGCTCTGCAATGGCAGGCCTGAGACACATTTTACAAGCCGCTTCTGTGGGTGGCACAACCAGTGCTGCAAGCCCACCAGCGATATTGGATTTACAAGCCCTGGGCACACACAGTGCACTGTACTAGGGACTGACAAGTAAACCAACCATCCAATCATGGAGTCACTAATACATACATCAATTTGCAATGGGGAGAGCATATGCACTTTAGCACTGATCAGCAGTGGCAAAGTGCCCAGAGTCATAAAACAGCCAACAACAGGTCAGAAAAAGTATAGGAGGAAGGCAAAAAGTTTAGGGATGACCCTGCAAAAAGGGCCAAGTCCAACACAACCCCCTTCCAGCCAAAAACGCAGGGGAGACCAATTACTACCCTGATGGGCTTCCCTGCTTTGGGCGATAGAACCTGGACCCTGGCCCACAACAGCAGGGGCATACTCCAGTTCTACGCCAATCTGAACCTATTTGGATCCCTCTGTCCATACTCTCAGGGCCCACCAAGCTAATCCATGGGGAACCCTTCTCCTCACCTGTGGACACCATCTGTGCAGCACCTAACCTTAACTTGCTCACAGGTGTGTCCCAACAGACAGAAAGCAAGCCACAGTGGCCACTGACAGTGGTCAGGGATGAGACCCAGGCCTTATGCCTCTCAGGGCTCTCAAACCTCTGTGGCGTCAGAGAGCGGGGGCAGTAGCCCCAGGGGCTTGGCACCCTTTGTCCATTCTCCCTCCTGTCAGGTCAGGTATGACATCCTGACACTGATCTACCAGCCCCGGGCCTGTACCCGGCGGCTGGACTGGAGACTGGGGTGGGCTTTCCCACACCCGGTCCTCCTCCTTGGGGCTCTGTACCCTCCCACCTGGAGCGGTACCCCCTTCCAGAATTGTCAGGGCACCTGTGGCAGGGGTCCTGCACAATTCGCCCACCAGTTCAGGGGTTCTATCCTGCAACTGGGCGTCCAGGTCAGGAGGGACACTCTGAACCTGGTCCTTTAATCTAGGGTCTAAACCCTCCAGTTGAACCGGGGTCAGAGGCGAGGACTCCCTCCCTCTGCACCCCCTTCCAGAGTACTGCCCCCTCCCTTCAGGAGCAGTACCCCCTTCCAGAATTGTCAGGGCACCTGTGGCAGGTGTCCTGCACAATTTGCCCACCAGTTCAGGGGTTCTATCCTGCAACTGGGATTCCAGCATAGGGTCTGTATCCTTAGACTGGGCAGAGGCCAGGGGTGAGGCTGTCCTCTCCCCGCCCCCCTTACTGGGGTCCTGCACCCTCCCACCTGGAGCGGTGCCCCCAGAAGACAAACCGGTAGGGGCACTGTTAGCAGCTGCCCCTTCCTCCAAGTCAGGGGGGACACCCTGAACCTGGCCCTCCAACCCTGGGTCTGTACCCTTTGGCTGGACCTGTGCGTGGCAACCCAGGACTTCCGGGAGGGTACACCAACCCCCCAAGGGAAACACACTCCTCTAGAGTTGTGTAATAATCTGCCTGGTGCACCAGGACTTCCTGGGGAGCAAGCATGCCCCCCAGAGGGTAACACATCTCTCATGTGTTGTGTGACAGTCCGCCTGGCGCAGATCTCCCGACCCCTGTCCATCTGACAGCGCGGGAAGATCCCCCAGGGCAGAAGTGGTGTTACCATGGTCATTCACTGGTGACTCAGCCCTTCTGGCTGGTCCCTGACCCACTGGTTCTTCCACTGGGGACTCTCTCCCCCTCTCACCCCTCACTCTGGACTTCTGCACCCTCCCAACTGGAGCGGCAATGCCAGACACCAGAAACACTGGAGCTCCATTTACAGACGCTCCAGGTTCTCTAGACACTAGGAGATCCTCCTCAACAGGCGGCCCATCAGGACAGCCTAGGCTCCCTACCTGGTGTTCCCTTAAAGAACCATCCAGGCTCTGAGACTGGGTTTTGGGCACCTTGGGACATGCAGCCCCACACTCACTCCTTCTCCTCAGAGACAGGACGTGAGCCCCTACACCCCTCCCATTACCACGGGACCTAGCTGGGCTACACTGAACCTCTCCCACCACTCTGGGTTGGAAGACACCTGAGCCATTCCTCTTAGGGTCACTCCCCAATGCCTCTTCAGACCCTCTGGAATCCACCAAAAGGTCTGCCTCCAATGTGAGCTCCCTGGGGTCAGAGAACTCACTCTCCAACAGGTGTTGGCATAGCTCTGGAAAACAGGGACTTACAATATGCTCTCCCACAATTGGATCACACAGCCCCCTACAGGGGTTAACCAAACTATCCTTCACCTCACCATCCAGTGCCTCGCACACGTACTCCACACCACTCTCCTGAGATTGGCAAGACAGTAACTGACTGTCTCTGTCATTCAACCCACACTCTTCTGGGCGGTCTTCACACTCACATACCAGGACTTCAACCATGGGGAACCCCTCTCCCTGCACCTCTCATCTAGAGTCAGTAGAGTGTCCCTCCCACCACTAGGACCATGAATCCCTGCGTCAGTTTCCCTATTCCTCTCAGGGACACTGCGCACTACTGGAGCTACCTCATGTCCTTGAACCTCCTGGTGTATGTTAACCCCCTCCAAGTCAGGCGCCACATCTCTGGGTGTGTGCACTACTCTCTCAGCACTGAATAACTTAATTTTGCTGCCACCATCTGAGCTGGACTCCACCTCCAACTCAGCAAAGCTCACTTCCTGAGCTGCCCAAATTTCTTCTTCTTGGGCTAAGGCCCTCTGAGCCTCATCAATCTCTCTCAGCTCTTCATCAATCTCTTTCAGCTTCTGCTCATGAGCCAGAAGCCAGCTATCTTTTTCTGTTTCTCCCTCACTTTTAGAGAATTTCTCCTCCTCAGACTCAACTGGTAGTGTTGCCTTCCAGCGGGGTAACTCATACTGAAACAGGGATGCCTCTAGATCCTCCCTGGACCTTCTCTTCACAGGCAGCCCTCTTTCCTTGCAAAACACACGTAGCTCCTTCATTGTGTAGATAAACATGTGCCAGAAGTTGAGTTCCATTTTGCAACAACTAACCAGAGTCATGGTATCAAAAATACCTCCAGGAGGACACCATAAAACAGAAAAACAGTATGTGGTCGCGTTTGGTCTGCACTCACTAGTAGTGTTCACCAATCACTGTACATGAGTCACAAATGCAAGTCCAGAATCCCACCGCTGCCACCAATGTTAGAATTGGGGGTCTCTAGTTGGCACAGGTAGGTACTTGTGACAAATAGGGACCCTCGCCTCTAGTCAGGGTAAAGGGGTACACTCCTAAAATAACCCCTGCTCACCCCCTTGGTAGCTTGGCACGAGCAGACAGGCTTATCTCAGAGGCAGTGTGTAAAGCATTTGTGAACACATACAGTAATCTAGTGACACACTACAGATGGACACCACACAAGGTTTATATCAAAAATAACTATTCTTTATATAGTTTTAACACAAGACCATAAACGACAAAAATCCACAATACTGTACTTAAAATGGTAGTTTTAGCTTAGTTCAGTTCAGTTCTTAAGATGCGACACTTTAAGTCAATGTACCTTACGATGCGGGACGCTTCCACAACAAGCAATGTTGCAGCGATGGAAATGCGACAAAGTTCTGGTGCAAAGAAATAAAGACGTCAAGTTCTTCCTGATGCGGCACGCTTCTCCGAGGTTGCGAGAAGTCTCGACTCGATGCGTCAGCTACAGCGGCGACACCCTTGTTCCGTGATGCGACGGCAGCGGCTGTGGCGGCGACCCTCTTCTCCGACGTTGCGAGACGCTTCCGCTCGATGCGACAACTGCAGCGGCGACACCCTTGTTTCGTGATGCGACGGCAGCAGCTCCGACGGCGGCACGCTTCTCCGTGGATGCGAGGCGCTTCTCTTGATGCGGTGCAATGCGACAGCTACAGCGGCGACACCCTCCTTCGGAGTTGCGACGGCAGCGGCTGCGACGGCGACACGCTTCTTCCTCGATGCGAGACTCTTCTCTTGATGCGGTGCAATGCGACAGCTACAGCGGCGACACCCTCCTTCGGAGTTGCGACGGCAGCAGCAGCGACACGCTTCCTCTTCGTTGCGGGACGCTTCTCTCGATGCGGTGCAATACGACAGCTACAGCGGCGACACCCTCCTTCGGAGTTGCGACGGCAGCAGCAGCAACGGCGACACGCTTCTTCCTCTTGAGTCGCGCTTCCAGCTCCTTGCGACACGCAGTCCCTTCAGAAGGCCCAAAACAGCAGCAGGCACTTCCAAAGGATTCTTGGGGAGCTGGTGGTTGAAGTCTGTTGTCCCTGAGACTTCAGCAGGAGGCAAGCTCTTTTCTCAAGCCCTTGGAGATACTTTACAAGTTGAATAAAAGTGCACACAAAGTCCTTTCTCCTTCCTTTGGCAGTCAGGCAACCCCTGCAGGCAGATCCCTCTAGCTTAGGGATAGTCTTCTCCTCAGTTCCTTCTTGGTTCCGCTCCTCAGCAAAGGTTTCTTCTTGTTTTCCCAAAGTGATCTAATTTCCTAGGGGTCTGGGTCCCCTTTTATACACAGTTTTCCTTTGTTCTCTGAAGGCAGAGAGGCCTCTGCCTAGTCAAAACCAGTTCTGGTCAGTCCTGGAGCACTTTGTTTTTCTGACTCCTTCTTTCCTTTCAGAATGTGGGGCAGGGTGCTCAGCCGCCCGGCAGGAGGTGGAGCCAGCATTGTGGAAGGCAGGCACAGCCCTATTCAGACCCAGGTGCATCTCCTCCCTCCACTCTGGATGCAGATCTTTCTATTCAGCCCTGTGCTGACTCACCCTGTCTCCTGTAGCCACCCCCAGCCCCTGTCACTCAATCTCCAGACAAGGAATACACAACCTAGCAGAGGCAGGCTTGGAAGTTTAGGCAAGAAAATACCCACTTTCTAAAAGTGGTATTTTCAAACACAGAATGTTAAAACCAACTTCACTAAAAGATGTATTTTATCATTCTGAGTTCAGGCATACTAAATTCGTTTTTCTACCATGTTCCCTGGGTCAGTTCTGACTATAAGGTGTAATAGTCAGTCTGCCCATTCTGGCCTATGGGGAGCAGGTAGCCTTGCAATAGTGAAAAACGAAAATGGCTGTAATTCACTATTAGGACATGCCACACACACCAGGGCATGTCCTACCTTGTACTTACAATGCACCCTGCCCTAGGGCTTACTTTAGGGGTGACCAACATGCAGTAAAGGGAAGGTTTAGGGACTGGTAAGTGGGTGTACTCACCAAGTCGACATAGTCAGCCCTAGGCTGCACACAGGCTCTGCAATGGCAGGCCTGAGACACATTTTACAAGCCGCTTCTGTGGGTGGCACAACCAGTGCTGCAAGCCCACCAGCGATATTGGATTTACAAGCCCTGGGCACACACAGTGCACTGTACTAGGGACTGACAAGTAAACCAATCATCCAATCATGGAGTCACTAATACATACATCAATTTGCAATGGGGAGAGCATATGCACTTTAGCACTGATCAGCAGTGGCAAAGTGCCCAGAGTCATAAAACAGCCAACAACAGGTCAGAAAAAGTATAGGAGGAAGGCAAAAAGTTTAGGGATGACCCTGCAAAAAGGGCCAAGTCCAACACAACCCCCTTCCAGCCAAAAACGCAGGGGAGACCAATCACTACCCTGAAGGGCTTCCCTGCTTTGGGCGATAGAACCTGGACCCTGGCCCACAACAGCAGGGGCATACTCCAGTTCTACGCCAATCTGAACCTATTTGGATCCCTCTGTCCATACTCTCAGGGCCCACCAAGCTAATCCATGGGGAACCCTTCTCCTCACCTGTGGACACCATCTGTGCAGCACCTAACCTTAACTTGCTCACAGGTGTGTCCCAACAGACAGAAAGCAAGCCACAGTGGCCACTGACAGTGGTCAGGGATGAGACCCAGGCCTTATGCCTCTCAGGGCTCTCAAACCTCTGTGGCGTCAGAGAGCGGGGGGCAGTAGCCCCAGGGGCTTGGCACCCTTTGTCCATTCTCCCTCCTGTCAGGTCAGGTATGACATCCTGACACTGATCTACCAGCCCCGGGCCTGTACCCGGCGGCTGGACTGGAGACTGGGGTGGGCTTTCCCACACCCGGTCCTCCTCCTTGGGGCTCTGTACCCTCCCACCTGGAGCGGTACCCCTTCCAGAATTGTCAGGGCACCTGTGGCAGGGGTCCTGCACAATTCGCCCACCAGTTCAGGGGTTCTATCCTGCAACTGGGCGTCCAGGTCAGGGGGACACTCTGAACCTGGTCCTTTAATCTAGGGTCTAAACCCTCCAGTTGAACCGGGGTCAGAGGCGAGGACTCCCTCCCTCTGCACCCCCTTCCAGAGTACTGCCCCCTCCCATCAGGAGCGGTACCCCCTTCCAGAATTGTCAGGGCACCTGTGGCAGGTGTCCTGCACAATTTGCCCACCAGTTCAGGGGTTCTATCCTGCAACTGGGATTCCAGCATAGGGTCTGTACCCTTAGACTGGGCAGAGGCCAGGGGTGAGGCTGTCCTCTCCCCGCCCCCCTTACTGGGGTCCTGCACCCTCCCACCTGGAGCGGTGCCCCCAGAAGACAAACCGGTAGGGGCACTGTTAGCAGCTGCCCTTCCTCCAAGTCAGGGGGACACCCTGAACCTGGCCCTCCAACCCAGGGTCTGTACCCTTAGGCTGGACCTGTGCCTGGCAACCCAGGACTTCCGGGAGGGTACACCAACCCCCCAAGGGAAACACACTCCTCTAGAGTTGTGTAATAATCTGCCTGGTGCACCAGGACTTCCTGGGGAGCAAGCATGCCCCCCAGAGGGTAACACATCTCTCATGTGTTGTGTGACAGTCCGCCTGGCGCAGATCTCCCGACCCCTGTCCATCTGACAGCGCGGGAAGATCCCCCAGGGCAGAAGTGGTGTTACCATGGTCATTCACTGGTGACTCAGCCCTTCTGGCTGGTCCCTGACCCACTGGTTCTTCCACTGGGGACTCTCTCCCCCTCTCACCCCTCACTCTGGACTTCTGCACCCTCCCAACTGGAGCGGCAATGCCAGACACCAGAAACACTGGAGCTCCATTTACAGACGCTCCAGGTTCTCTAGACACTAGGAGATCCTCCTCAACAGGCGGCCCATCAGGACAGCCTAGGCTCCCTACCTGGTGTTCCCTTAAAGAACCATCCAGGCTCTGAGACTGGGTTTCGGGCACCTTGGGACATGCAGCCCCACACTCACTCCTTCTCCTCAGAGACAGGACGTGAGCCCCTACACCCCTCCCATTACCACGGGACCTAGCTGGGCTACACTGAACCTCTCCCACCACTCTGGGTTGGAAGACACCTGAGCCATTCCTCTTAGGGTCACTCCCCAATGCCTCTTCAGACCCTCTGGAATCCACCAAAAGGTCTGCCTCCAATGTGAGCTCCCTGGGGTCAGAGAACTCACTCTCCAACAGGTGTTGGCATAGCTCTGGAAAACAGGGACTTACAATATGCTCTCCCACAATTGGATCACACAGCCCCCTACAGGGGTTAACCAAACTATCCTTCACCTCACCATCCAGTGCCTCGCACACGTACTCCACACCACTCTCCTGAGATTGGCAAGACAGTAACTGACTGTCTCTGTCATTCAACCCACACTCTTCTGGGCGGTCTTCACACTCACATACCAGGACTTCAACCATGGGGAACCCCTCTCCCTGCACCTCTCATCTAGAGTCAGTAGAGTGTCCCTCCCACCACTAGGACCATGAATCCCTGCGTCAGTTTCCCTATTCCTCTCAGGGACACTGCGCACTACTGGAGCTACCTCATGTCCTTGAACCTCCTGGTGTATGTTAACCCCTCCAAGTCAGGCGCCACATCTCTGGGTGTGTGCACTACTCTCTCAGCACTGAATAACTTAATTTTGCTGCCACCATCTGAGCTGGACTCCACCTCCAACTCAGCAAAGCTCACTTCCTGAGCTGCCCAAATTTCTTCTTCTTGGGCTAAGGCCCTCTGAGCCTCATCAATCTTTCTCAGCTCTTCATCAATCTCTTTCAGCTTCTGCTCATGAGCCAGAAGCCAGCTATCTTTTTCTGTTTCTCCCTCACTTTTAGAGAATTTCTCCTCCTCAGACTCAACTGGTAGTGTTGCCTTCCAGCGGGGTAACTCATACTGAAACAGGGATGCCGCTAGATCCTCCCTGGACCTTCTCTTCACAGGCAGCCCTCTTTCCTTGCAAAACACACGTAGCTCCTTCATTGTGTAGATAAACATGTGCCAGAAGTTGAGTTCCATTTTGCAACAACTAACCAGAGTCATGGTATCAAAAATACCTCCAGGAGGACACCATAAAACAGAAAAACAGTATGTGGTCGCGTTTGGTCTGCACTCACTAGTAGTGTTCACCAATCACTGTACATGAGTCACAAATGCAAGTCCAGAATCCCACCGCTGCCACCAATGTTAGAATTGGGGGTCTCTAGTTGGCACAGGTAGGTACTTGTGACAAATAGGGACCCTCGCCTCTAGTCAGGGTAAAGGGGTACACTCCTAAAATAACCCCTGCTCACCCCCTTGGTAGCTTGGCACGAGCAGACAGGCTTATCTCAGAGGCAGTGTGTAAAGCATTTGTGAACACATACAGTAATCTAGTGACACACTACAGATGGACACCACACAAGGTTTATATCAAAAATAACTATTCTTTATATAGTTTTAACACAAGACCATAAACGACAAAAATCCACAATACTGTACTTAAAATGGTAGTTTTAGCTTAGTTCAGTTCAGTTCTTAAGATGCGACACTTTAAGTCAATGTACCTTACGATGCGGGACGCTTCCACAACAAGCAATGTTGCAGCGATGGAAATGCGACAAAGTTCTGGTGCAAAGAAATAAAGACGTCAAGTTCTTCCTGATGCGGCACGCTTCTCCGAGGTTGCGAGAAGTCTCGACTCGATGCGTCAGCTACAGCGGCGACACCCTTGTTCCGTGATGCGACGGCAGCAGCTGTGGCGGCGACCCTCTTCTCTGACGTTGCGAGACGCTTCCGCTCGATGCGACAACTGCAGCGGCGACACCCTTGTTTCGTGATGCGACGGCAGCAGCTCCGACGGCGGCACGCTTCTCCGTGGATGCGAGGCGCTTCTCTTGGTGCGGTGCAATGCGACAGCTACAGCGGCGACACCCTCCTTTGGAGTTGCGACGGCAGCGGCTGCGACGGCGACACGCTTCTTCCTCGATGCGAGACTCTTCTCTTGATGCGGTGCAATGCGACAGCTACAGCGGCGACACCCTCCTTCGGAGTTGCGGCGGCAGCAGCAGCGGCGGCGACACGCTTCCTCTTCGTTGCGGGACGCTTCTCTCGATGCGGTGCAATACGACAGCTACAGCGGCGACACCCTCCTTCGGAGTTGCGACGGCAGCAGCAGCGACGGCGACACGCTTCCTCTTCGTTGCGGGACGCTTCTCTCGATGCGGTGCAATACGACAGCTACAGCGGCGACACCCTCCTTCGGAGTTGCGACGGCAGCAGCAGCAACGGCGACACGCTTCTTCCTCTTGAGTCGCGCTTCCAGCTCCTTGCGACACGCAGTCCCTTCAGAAGGCCCAAAACAGCAGCAGGCACTTCCAAAGGATTCTTGGGGAGCTGGTGGTTGAAGTCTGTTGTCCCTGAGACTTCAGCAGGAGGCAAGCTCTTTTCTCAAGCCCTTGGAGATACTTTACAAGTTGAATAAAAGTGCACACAAAGTCCTTTCTCCTTCCTTTGGCAGTCAGGCAACCCCTGCAGGCAGATCCCTCTAGCTTAGGGATAGTCTTCTCCTCAGTTCCTTCTTGGTTCCGCTCCTCAGCAAAGGTTTCTTCTTGTTTCCCAAAGTGATCTAATTTCCTAGGGGTCTGGGTCCCCTTTTTATACACAGTTTTCCTTTGTTCTCTGAAGGCAGAGAGGCCTCTGCCTAGTCAAAACCAGTTCTGGTCAGTCCTGGAGCACTTTGTTTTTCTGACTCCTTCTTTCCTTTCAGAATGTGGGGCAGGGTGCTCAGCCGCCCGGCAGGAGGTGGAGCCAGCATTGTGGAAGGCAGGCACAGCCCTATTCAGACCCAGGTGCAACTCCTCCCTCCACTCTGGATGCAGATCTTTCTATTCAGCCCTGTGCTGACTCACCCTGTCTCCTGTAGCCACCCCCAGCCCCTGTCACTCAATCTCCAGACAAGGAATTCACAACCTAGCAGAGGCAGGCTTGGAAGTTTAGGCAAGAAAATACCCACTTTCTAAAAGTGGTATTTTCAAACACAGAATGTTAAAACCAACTTCACTAAAAGATGTATTTTATCATTCTGAGTTCAGGCATACTAAATTCGTTTTTCTACCATGTTCCCTGGGTCAGTTCTGACTATAAGGTGTAATAGTCAGTCTGCCCATTCTGGCCTATGGGGAGCAGGTAGCCTTGCAATAGTGAAAAACGAAAATGGCTGTAATTCACTATTAGGACATGCCACACACACCAGGGCATGTCCTACCTTGTACTTACAATGCACCCTGCCCTAGGGCTTACTTTAGGGGTGACCAACATGCAGTAAAGGGAAGGTTTAGGGACTGGTAAGTGGGTGTACTCACCAAGTCGACATGTCAGCCCTAGGCTGCACACAGGCTCTGCAATGGCAGGCCTGAGACACATTTTACAAGCCGCTTCTGTGGGTGGCACAACCAGTGCTGCAAGCCCACCAGCGATATTGGATTTACAAGCCCTGGGCACACACAGTGCACTGTACTAGGGACTGACAAGTAAACCAATCATCCAATCATGGAGTCACTAATACATACATCAATTTGCAATGGGGAGAGCATATGCACTTTAGCACTGATCAGCAGTGGCAAAGTGCCCAGAGTCATAAAACAGCCAACAACAGGTCAGAAAAAGTATAGGAGGAAGGCAAAAAGTTTAGGGATGACCCTGCAAAAAGGGCCAAGTCCAACACTAGAGAACCCCGAGGATGGGCCATTGCTGACTACGATTATACTAAGACACCAGTCTTTCAAATTGATATCCTCTAAATCTGTACACAATGATCTTAACTCATCATAACGTTGAATAATGATTAATAACTCATGCCAGAAATGTTTAATTTTAGCATCCTAATTCAAAGCGATAATAGTAAAAGCTATTTAGCATATCATGAATGATGTAGTATTTGAAGTTATAAGCAGTGCCTGGCGAGGGTGCAATTTATAGCTAGCTCAGTAGACTATCACATGTTCCTGGACACACCACATGCTTCTGTAGGATATATAATGTTTCACTTTGCAACATACCATTTTGCACTATTTTGATGTCTTTGAACAATGGCGGTTCAAGGTTTGCTTGCTGCTCGTGGTGGGGGGGACTTTGATCATTGATTGATTCTAAAACAATAGCACTCGCAAAGCATTTTTTACCATTAGTCGGACAGTCGCATAGCTAATTTTAACTGAACACTGCACAAGCATATTTTGCACATTTTCCGATAAGAAATATAATTTTAAATAGCCGATTTTCACTGTTTTTTAATTCTATTTGCACTCTGTTGACCTATTTGCTCTCCCAGGGTTTCTGGTCCGTCACGGCATCTCTGTGCCGATTGTGCGGAGAAACGCTGTAGGCCACACCTCTCACTCATTCCACTCCCACTTCCGGCTGGTTGCCGTGCTGGTGGCGGGAGCCGAGAGAGGATTTAAACGGGAAGCTCTCCCGTAGGCGCTGCGGTTCAAGGTTTGCTTGCTGCTCGTGGTGGGGGGGACTTTGATCATTGATTGATTCTAAAACAATAGCACTCGCAAAGCATTTTTTACCATTAGTCGGACAGTCGCATAGCTAATTTTAACTGAATACTGCACAAGCATATTTTGCACATTTTCCGATAAGAAATATAATTTTAAATAGCCGATTTTCACTGTTTTTTAATTCTATTTGCACTCTGTTGACCTACTTGCTCTCCCAGCGTTTCTGGTCCGTCACGGCATCTCTGTGCCGATTGTGCGGAGAAACGCTGTAGGCCACACCTCTCACTCATTCCACTCCCACTTCCGGCTGGATGCCGTGCTGGTGGCGGGAGCCGAGAGAGGATTTAAACAAGATGCACCCCCATACGCGCAGCGGACGCACGCAGCGGGCGCGCCAAAGGCAAGCCCGTCTGCGCCCGTCCGTGCCCGACCGGGTCCGGGGGCCGGTCAGTATGATTATTATCATCGTTACACGGCCAGAGAGTTGATATTCCTTCAGGGTGTTTATCACATCAATGACACAATCCGTGCAGATCTAGAGAAAGCAGATATCCTAATTCATAGAAACACCTTTCCCGAAATTGATAGGAATAACCATCACACTCTTATTACACCCCAAATACCGGTCGCTAAAACAAAGAAAATCCAGGAGTTAAAGGGCCTTATTGTTTATTACCTAAACACTCGCTCTATGGTAAAACATCAACTGGAAATTTTCCAACTCTTGGATACAGATAAACCAGATATTGTCCTTTTCACGGAAACGTGGCTCACTGAGGAATCAGTTCCCGACATCTTGGCCGCAACACCGGACAACTATTATATCCTGCAGACCAATCGTTCTTCAGGAAAAGCCGGCGGCGGCGTGGCTGCCATTATTCATAAGGATTACCAGTTTACCTCCTTAGTGGTCACTGGCCCTCCTTCAGTTGACTGCCTAGTTTTAAAATTTGAATCTTCACAGTCACCTTTCGTCTGCGCCCTTTTCTATAGGCCCCCAACATATGCCCACATTCCCACAGGCACTGGGCGAAATGTTATCTCATCTGGTTATTAACCATGCAAGAATACTGAAAATAGGCGACTTCAACTATTGGCCTTCTGATGAAAAGGAATGTTCCAGTTCGGTTGAACTGACAGATCTCTTAACTGGGATGAACTGCACCCAGCACGTAAAGACCGCGACACATATAAAAGGGCATATTTTAGACCAAATTTGGACATCGAATTTAGAAATTTCCACTCCATCGATTTCTCCCTGTATCTGGTCTGATCACCATCTTATAAAATTCTCCCTCACTAACGTTTCCCCCAAACCCCAATGCTTAAAGAATGTAACGTCTAGAAATTGGCGGTGTATAAACACCGCGCAATTCAGACTATTGTTAACAGACATGGCTCCCTCTCCACAGGAGCCGTTTCTGACTCAGGCAGAGAGTATCAAGACATGGCTCATACGGGTTAGCGACCGTGTCGCTCCCCTTAAGAAAATCACCACGATGAGACCCCATGAGGCCCAACGTTGGTTCTCAGATGACTTAAAAATAGGAAACTCCTCTTAAGACAGGCTGAACGCAGCTGGAGACGCCACTATCTCCCTGACAAGAGGGCTATTTATGTAACCCTACTGAAAGAATATAAAAAGGAGATCCTCCGTACCAAGGAAAACTACTTTTCTAAGAAGATTCTCAATGCCTCTAACAAACCCAAAGAAATTTTCTCCATAGTAAACAAGCTTTCTAAGCCAGATCGAATTTTGCTGAAGCCAGCTCCCACACAGTCATTTTGCGACTCGCTCAACTCTTTTTTCTTGGAGAAAATTGCTTCCATTAAAGCTAGTATCCCTTCTTCTACTTTCTCTATACCCGATCCAAACACTCACCGGATTGCTTCTCGGATGGATCAAATTCCTCCAATCTCCAAGGAGACTTTTTTGAATTTACTTGGAAAGATCGACTCTGGTTCTCCTCTCGACTGCTGCCCTCCACATGTACTTCGGGAAGCCTTTACTATCTGCCCCGATCCCCCTCTCTCTCTTCTCAACAACTCACTTAAATATGGCATTGTTCCTGATATTTTCAAAAGTGCCGAAATTCTTCCCATTCTGAAAAAACCGGGCGCAGATCCGACAGTTCTAAGTAACTATCACCCTATCTCCTTGCTACCCTACCTGGGCAAAGTCTTAGAGGCTTACGTGGCAAACTGCTTGAGCACATTCGTTGAACACCATCAGCTCCTGGATTCCCATCAAGCTGGTTTCAGACCAGCTCATTCAACGGAATCTGTTATACTTACAGTTCTGGATGAATTAAGAAGGGGAGCTGATAGCGGTATTTCCTAAGCCCTGGTCCTCTTAGACTTGTCAGCTGCTTTTGACACGGTCGACTATACTATTCTGCTCGACCGTGTCAGAAATGTCGGGATCCAGGGTATGGCGCTGAACTGGCTCTCCTCCTTTCTCAGCAACCGTTTCCAAGCAGTTCGGATTGCCAACTTATCATCTAACAAGAGGGAACTGACTTGTGGAGTCCCACAGGGCTCCTCCCTCTCCCCTCTTCTTTTTAACTAATATCTCTTGCCTCTAATCCAATCCTTGAGAGAAAGCAAGATTGGTACATTCAACTACGCTGATGATCTCCAACTGGTGTTTGACATCAACTCATCAGCATCTTCAATTTCCCACTTCCAATCCACCATGATTTTTATAAGCAACTGGATGAATGTTAACCAACTCAAGTTGAACCCCGACAAAACTGAGCTGATTCTCACTGGTGGTTCTTCCAACCCCTGGCTCTCCAACTACTGGCCCCCCTCTTTGGGTAGCCCTCCGATGCCGGTAAGCTCAGCCAAAAGCTTAGGCATTGTGATCTCTAATGATCTGTCTATGAATGCCCAAATTGGCGCTGTGGTCTCCGCAAGTTTTTTTCAACTGCGGCGAATAAGGAAGATCAGTAGATTTCTGTCCAGGGAAGCTTTAAACATGGTTATCCTAGCATTGGTTACTTCCCGACTAGACTACGCCAATTCATTATATTTTGGCATCCCCGCCTATCAACTGAGACGCCTTCAGCTGGTTCAAAATCAAGCTGCCCGACTTATTTTCCATCAACCAAAGCGGCAGCATGTGACTCCTATTTTGAAGAAGTTAAACTGGCTTCCGGTGGCCAAGAGGTGCGCCTTCAAGCTGGGCTGCACTATCTTCAAAGCCCTTCACGGCAATAGCCCAGTTTTCATCTCCTCCCTAATTCAAAGATACACCCCCTCTAGGGTCTTGCGATCGTCCCATCTAAATCTATTAGCCACTCCCTCCTTCAAACGCAAAAAGCACGGAGGCTCCAGATTCGCAGTTTTGGCTCCTCAATTTTGGAATTCCCTCCCGGTGGAGCTAAGACGGGCTACGTCATATACACAGTTTAGGAAACTGCTTAAAACTCACTTATTCATCCAATCATATGACATTTAAACTCCTGCTTCCTGCTAGCACCTGTCTGCCCTACCAGCGCCAAGAAACTGTTTGGTGTATGTGCGCTATATAAAAACTTTGTAACATAACATAACATAACAATGGACACACTAGATAAACAACACAAACCAGAGCCCATATTGACATGTCCACTGACACACAACACATCATTCACATGTATGGTGTTTCAGTTTGCACTTTAACCATAATCACCGTGTTATTGCTCATGAACACTGGATATTTAACACACTCCTGGGGTGTGGTGTGAAAATAAAATACCCTCAACACATACATTTTAACATAAACATACATTGTTACATTTTAAACTATAACTGTGTAATGTTCACAAACATTAAAGCACAAACACAAAATAACACACCAAAATATATAAAATTATCTATTTTTGCTTGGGAATCCAATTTAATCTGCAGAACAAGGAGAGAATGTGACATTTTCTTCTTCATTCTCTGTCCCTGTTCCTGGGATACAAGAAACAATTGTTGAAGATGGTATTCTCTTACTCATCATCATATTTAGTACCCAGCCAATTGCAGTTTGACAGATGTTACAGAACGCAGACACCATAGCACAGCTCTCCATTGGCAAACATAAGACTCTCCTCTGGTCCACCATATGTGCAGTTTCATCCACGGGGACCGCTGCAGAAGTGTAAGGTCTAGCACTACTGCCTTTTGGTTTCATCAGGTTGTTTTCAGCCTCATTAGGTTGGTTTCAACCTCATTATGGCAAGTCAAAACCAACCTGGCCACTTTCATGAATGAGTACATTTTTCTCAACATTTTGAAACAGTTTGAAAATGCTGATGCACACTGTGCAGAATAGAGTCCCAATACAGTTCCAATATTATTATTGCAGCTGTTACAGTATTGGACATTACCATGCATTAACACATCACCATGAACATGCAAGTGGTGTATTCTGGCATGCGACAGATAACATGTGTGCATGAAGTTAGGTAGGAGTACACCCAGGAACAGTAGGGGCCTCCCCACTAAACTGGCACAACGCCAACAGCGGCTGCTGTAGGTCCTACTTCTCTGTCTGCAGCCACAGGAGCATTGCATCATCTTCCTAAGCACTCCTGTTTCCAGTATCTATTTATTCCATGGCCTCCATCATCATTTAAAATCTAATACAATGTCTTCCCATTGTTCTACTCTGTGCAATGTCTAGGCAAGAATATAGCCTTAGAGTCCAATGTAGCGGGCTCTACCGGTCATTAAAGGCCTGCTCCAGCTTTAAAGGGGGCGGGCTTTTATTGGCCAGTAGAGCCCGCTACAGAGGCCTCTAAGGCTATTAGGACATTCCACCCCTAGAGGGCAGAATGTTCAAATTTGTAAAAACAAAGGCCTCTCGGAGCCCGTGGGGGTTTAAATCACAGCAACAGCTGTGAAATGAAAAAAACATTGGAATGTTGTTCTCTGGGTTTTAATGGAGCGCTCAACATTCCAGTGTTCTAATGACCTTTAAAATGAAATTATTGGACCCTGACTAGAGTAACTAAGGGGCTCATTACGATTGCGGAGGGACCGCCACCGCTGGGCCGGCGGGGGTGGTCCCTCCGCCATCTGGCTCCCATTTTCCCCGCCACATTAGGATGGCAGGGGGAATCGTTCCGCAAGCGTGGCGGGCGCAAAGAGCGCCCGCCACGCTTCCGCCACAGGCAATCGTTGCGGTTGCCTGGCGGAGAGGTTCTGACCGGGAATTTGGTGGCGGTGCCTAGCAGGCACCGCCTGCCCGATCACAATGCTGGCGTCAGCCAGCCTTTCCATGGCGGTGGAACTGCCATTAAAAGGCTGGCGGAGGCTGGCTTCGGGGGGCCCGTTACGGGCCCCCTCTGTGGTGGGGGGCCAGTTGTGCACTGGGGGTACCCATGGTACCCCCCTACATTTCCATGCACAAGGTGGCAGGCACTGCGCAGTGCCTGCCAAGTTGTGCATGGAAATGCACAACATGGCCATTTAACATTGTGGCGGGTGCTGCAGCCAGCAGCACCCGCCGCAATGTTAAATTGCTGGATGCGACCGCCGCGGTGGCAGTCGCATCGTAATTAGGGGTGCGGGACCGCCGCAGTACAGGCGGGCGGTCCTGATTCCGCTACGATGGCGGGCGGACTCAAGTCCGCCCGCCATCGTAAAAGGCCCCTAAGTTATTCTTAAAGTGACAGCACTCTGAATGCCCTCTATGCCCCTCATTAAAGAAAGAAACAAAACAATAGAAAGAGACTTCAGATCTACAATTTAAGATCTTGTCCTCTCCTACTTGGAGTGAGGCAGCACACTGATTGATAGCATCACTGACTTTATACTGGTCCCACTAAATCATATTGTGCAGGTTATTGAGCTCCTAATAAAAGGACACTATTCAAAATTTGATCATATCATCTTCACCGTAAATGAGTTATTCTGCAAAAATCAATTCTTTGAGTAAAATTGGGCCACCACCAGTGCTTAATTTGTAAAAAAGCAAGTGCCAGGGCCCTTGCAGCTTGCACCACGCTTTTCCCCTGTCAGCGCTGCCAATGACAGTACCAACACACCTACTAACCATCACATCTCTACACGTGTGACAATTCAGACTACTCCAGGCCACCCAAAGCTATGAAAATGGTGTGGACATCAGGTATTATTCACATTTAATGTATAATGAATTAATAACGAACTGTTGGTGTGCTCATATGAAAATTAGACAGACAGTGCCAACATGTGGTGAACTGTCACAAGTGCCAGTGTTAAAAATTAAGTACTGATGCCGAGCACCGGAAACCACTGGCTCAAATTAAGCACTGGCCACCTCCATCAGTGGCGTGGGTCTCCTGCATTCTGGACTTATCTGAAAAGACAGCCAACCATCCTCCTCTACCGATCCCAATATATTCTAAATATGTGTAAACCAGAATCTTTCCACTACTAAGAGCAGGCCCATGTTCCTCAGGCATACTCACACTTCATCAATACCAATACATAAACTCATTTATACATGAAAAAATATTATTTCCAGTTAGGTATATATATTATATTGAGTAGGTAATATTGTTTTAACTGGAACCATTTAAAGCAGATGCACAATAGATGCAGAACATATGTCATTTTCTAATGCATTATAGCATTTAGAAATTAGAACTGTTTTCCTTCATGTGGTACAGGAAAATAATTGGTTTACTGTTAGTGGAATGTTTCCAGTAGGAACTAATTACGTAGAATTAATCACCAGGTTTATCACACTGCTTTTTGTAAAACATTAATAACTAAACCAATCAGCAAATTTAACCTAATGACATCCATAACCTTAAATATGCAATTTAATCATCCAATCGATATTTTTAGTTTAGAGATTTAAAACAAATGCACTATCTAATTAATATTTCAAAGAAGCACAGTGCAACATTAGTTACAGAAAACATATCTAAAAGGGAAAGACACAAATGATAAAATCACATCGTATACAATCGCTGAACATCATTCATGTGTAAATAGACCATAAAGATGAAATTATAAGAAAAATAAAACGAGGGCTGCACATTCATAACCACACTGATCATGTTACCACACTGTAGGGCATGTAAGAGCTATGTAGTTCACAGCGTGCAGTTTGCTGGTTTCAGACACACTACAGCGAAAAAGCAAGTGCAAATGTGCGTGTGTAAGTATGTATGTATTTGAGGGTACTATTATAGAAACAGCCTCGCTAGGATGCAACGGAGTGCAAATATTCATTTTCAATGAACCAGTAAGCACCCAGAACAGTTCATACAGAAACACCCAGCTACCATTGGGGTGCTATATTTTTGTCCATCAGACATTTCCGTATGACTTGCAGTAACTCTGCTTTCAGCAAAAGCATGGTGGATGCATTTTGTTTCTCGGCCCATATGTGAGGGAGCAAGCATATGAGTGTATATAAACATTTATTTAAACATCAACAAGATTCAGCCATCATATTCGGTAGCTCCCAAAAAATGTAGCGCCTTGAATGCTAGTTGTTGGATATTGACTTCAAAAAGCTAAAATGTGCCCAATGTCGTGCCCCGTTTGTATAACAACCCCCCTCCCCCCTTTTAATTCCCAGCATCCACGTAATCATGGTTTATGCTGCCTCCATTATTTTAAGTAAACATGCGCCAATTCCTTTCTGGTCGAAATGCTCAACATTCGATAACAAAAAGTAAGTAATAAAAATGCATTTAACACACAATGAGGAAAACCGCCCATTTGACGCTGACATGGTCTCTTTAATAAATAACTCTTTCGAGAATTGTCTTTTAAAAGTAAAGATGTTTGCCAATAGGTTTGAATCCTGCATAGAGCTCATCCTTACCAAAGATATGTATGGCTATTTATGAAATATCTTGGGGCCAGCTGTAGGAATACAGTGGTCAGAAATTAGTGGGTGGAAATTGCACACTAATTTTTACAGCCTGGCTGTCTTTTTAGAACTCTAATAGACTGCTAATAGTCCGTTAGGCAAAATGTACATTCGTGGGGGATCGCTGAATGATCTGATGACTGAGGGGGATATTATCAAGAAGTGGCAATAATTATCGCTAACCGCCGTTAGCGTGACTTTTTTTATCGACGTCTACCGCGGGAAATTATCGCCGCGTTAGCGGCGTATTAACAACACGCCGCTAACAGGCGATAGTTTCTCTTACCGGCTGAAATGTCTGGCGATTAAATTAGCGGGACGGCGATAAAAATCCTCGCGCTAACGTTAAAAAAGTTGCAAAAAGCCCATTAGCGATAAGAAAACGCACGTTAGGCAGCCCAACATGAGTGATTTTTCCCTCTAACTTAAAAAATAGCCCAACAGTCCACCTCCCATAGAAAAGATGCCCAAATTTTTTTTTTAATGCAGATTGGAGCAGCCTGGGCCAACTGCAGCACACATCAACAACCCCCTCAAGCCACCCAACATCCAGGATGACCAGGATGAGAGCCTGGATGCCCAGCTGGAACTGCGTCTTGAGCCTGGATGCCTCCCTGGACCTGTGTCTGGAGCCTGGATGCCTCCCTGGACCTGCGTCTGGAGCCTGGATGTCCCGCTGGACCTGCGTCTTGAGCCTGGATGCCTCCCTGGAACTGCGTCTGGAGTCTGGATGCTCTGTTGGACCTGCGTCTGGAGCCTGGATGCCTCGCTGGACCTGCGTCTTGAGCCTGGATGCCTCCCTGGACCTGCGTCTGGAGTCTGGATGCCTCGCTGGACCTGCGTCTGGAGCCTGGAGTGGGATGTGGAGGAGCTGTGGAGTCGATGAGCCGTGGTGGGAGACATTGATGCGCGACGATCGCCCGTACCTGGTGGTGAAGTCTGGCAGGTCGCATGGAGCCACGTAGCTGACCTGAGTGAGAAGACCGCCTTGCGCCCCTTGGAGCAGTTAATGGTAGAAGCGCTCCTGCGCACCAACGTAGTGAGGTCCGCATTGAATACTACAATCCACCACTTCATCGGGGTGCACGGAGGGGATTACCAACGGTGGGTGCCGTCTCCCTGCATCACAGGCCGGATGATGTTCGGCTGGCCGTACTCTGTGGAGGGTGAGGCCCCTGTGCTACGCCGAACTTGTGTGGTGTGAGCACTGCAACTACACGCCTAAGGGAGCCCTGCTGCATCAACTGCATAGGGAGGTCCACCAGCAGACTAGGCGGCGACTGCTGTACCCAGCCTAGTGAAATCACACCTGGCTCAGGCTCCGGCTGGCTGAGTCACAGATTTGGAGAGAGTGCAGTGGATTGCGCCATGGTGTCAATGTCCATCAATCAGGGGTTTATAGAGCGCGCAAATCACCCGTGAGGGTCACAAGGCACTGGGGAGGGGGTGGGTGCAGCTCTGGATCATCCGAAGAGCCAGGTCTTGAGGCCCTTCCTGAAGGTGTGCAGGATGGGGGAGCGTCTGATGTTGACTGGGAGCGTGTTCCAGGTCTTAGCTGCAAGGTAGGAGAAGGCCCTTACGCCTGCTCTGGTACTGCCGATTCATGGGGTGTCTGCCAGTGCCAGGTCGGCGGTGCGGAGGTTCCTTTTGGGGATGTGGAAGGAGACTGTTTCCTTGAGGTATTTGGGTCCGATGTTGTGGAGGGATTTGGAGGCGTGGGTGAGTAGCTTGAGTGTTACTCCCTGCTCGATGGGGAGCCAGTGTAGGTCTCGTTGGTGCTGGGTCATATGCTCGTGTCGTGGTGTTCTGAGGACGAGTCTGGCTGCGGTGTTCTGGATGGTTTGGAGCTTGTGTAGCAGGGTTTTGTTGATTCCTGTGTAGAGGGCAATACCGTAGTCCAGTCTGCTGGTAATGAGTGCGTGGGTGACAGTCTTTCTGCATTCTGGGGGGATCCATTTGAAGGTCCTGCGGAGGATGCGGAGGGAGTTGAAGCAGGTGGATGTGACGGCGTTGGTCTGGCAGGTCATGGTGAGGGAGGAGTCTAGAATGATGCTGAGGTACCGGGTGTGGTCCGTCGGGGTGGGTGGGTCTCCGAGCGCAGGGGGCCACCAGGAGCTGTCCCATGCTGTGGGGGAGGGTCCGAGGACGAGGACCTCAGTCTTCTCCGAGTTCAGTTTTAGGCAGCTGTCGTTCATCCATGCTGCGACATCGTTCATTCCTTCTTGGAAGCTGAGTCTGGTGTATTTTGGGTTCTTTGTGAAAGAGAGGATGAGCTGGGTGTCGTTGGCATAAGAACTATGCTGAGCCCATGCTGTCTGACGATGGTGGCGAGGGGGGCCATGCAGATGTTGAAGAGCGTGGGGCTGAGCGAGGATCCTTGGGGTACTCCACAGTTGATCTCTGTATGTTCGGAGAGGAAGGGTGGGAGTCTGATCCTTTGGGTTCTGCCGGAGAGAAAGGAGTGGATCCAGTCGAGGCCGGTTCCTCGTATACCGGCGTTGTGGAGTCTGGCTGTGAGAGTGCGGTGTGAGACAGTGTCGAAGGCTGCGGAGAGGTCTAGTAGGATGAGGGCCACAGTGTGGCCCTGGTTGAGTAGCATGCAGATGTAATGGGTGGCAGCGAGGGGGGCGGTCACCCTGCTGTGGTTGCTACGAAATCCGGACTGGGAGGAGTCGAGGATGGCGTTCTCTTCGATGAAGGTGGTCAGCTGGGCGTTGAGGAATCTCTCGCTGACTTTGGCTGCGAAGGGAAGGAGAGAGATGGGCCGGCAGTGTTTCAGGGCCGTCGGGTCAGACGAGTGTTTCTCGAGGAGGGGCTTGACCTCTGCCCGCTTCCATTTGTCGGTGAAGATGCCGGATTCGAGGGAGTCGTTGATGGTCCGGCCTAGTTCGGGTGCTATGGCGGTGGCGACTCTGTGATAGATGTGCGGTGGGCAGGGGTCCATGGGGTCTCCTGAGTGGGTGTTTTTCATGGTCATGGAGGTGTCTCCGGTAGTTGCGGTTTTCCAGCTGGTGATAGTCGGTTGGTTGTCGGTGGTGGGGAGGGGGGTGTAGACCGGAGTCTGTTCGCTGAAGTTGTCGTAGAGGGCCCTGATTTTTATGTGGAAGTAGGAGCTGAGTTTGTTGCAGAGGTCCTGGGAAGGTGTGATGTCTGTTGCTTTGCTCGGTGGTTTGGTGAACTGCTGTATGATGTTGAAAAGTTCCTTGGCGTCACTAGCGTTGGTGTGGATTCTGTTCTTGATGAATGTCTGCTTGGTGGCTCTAATGCGCTGGTGGTATTCATTCATGAAGTGCCTGTAGTTGTTCTGGTCTTTGGTGGTTTTCCCGTTCCGCCTTAGTTCCTCGAGGCGTTTGCAGGAGTGCCTGGCTTCTTGAAGTATGGTGGTGAACCATGCGGGCTTCAGGGGGCGTTGTTTGACGGGGTGGCGGAGGGGTGCGAGCTCGTCAGCGCAGCTGTAGATCCAGCGGTGTAGTTCTTTGGCTGCGGAGTTGGCGTCGGTCATGGCGGAGAGGGGGTCATGGAGGAGGGTGGTATGAGGGGTTTCTCTGTGATCTTGCTCCAGTTCCTTCGAGGTGGCCACGCAGCAGACGGCTTTAATTAGGGGAGGGAGGCACAGCTGTGAGATGGGAGCGTGAATTGGCGGGGGTAGGGGCCGCAGGGGCAGCAGCGGCAGGTGGGGAAGCGGGAACAAACGGGCAGAGAGGGTGGAACGGCACAATAACAAACTAAGGCACAATAAGTGAAATGAGAATAAATAGCACAAAAGTATACAAGCACAATGATGAAAGGCAGTCAGAGAGACAACGGGGCAAACACAAGAAGGGCGCAACCTAGCCAGGAGCCGAGGCTCAAACCCCTACCTGCACTGAGTCCTGCCTAGGGCAGATGCACAGCACAGCAGCCGGAGCTACGGAGGGAGAGAGCACGTCCCTGGCCGTGGTCAGAGGTCCTGTCCAGGTAAGGAGAAGGTGGGACGCGTAGCGCAGGAGTGCCAGGGGGTGAGTCGCTCAGGCCTATCTCACGTAGAGGACGCACCCCCAGTGTCTGCTCAACCGCTATGGCGGATGAGCGTTGCCCCACTGCCTTCAAGCAGTGCAGAAGAGGGACAATCATCACATGATGATAACTTATTGATGTTATCATGCTATGTATCCTTAGGGAGTGGGAGGGTGGGTAGGACTGCTCCAAGCACGGAGCAGGCCATGGGCAGAGTGGCATGCCCACTCAAGTGCGCAATGACTGTTTGATCGGCCCACTCAGGCCGCCCAAAGCAGTCATGCGCACTTCCATGTTCGCAATGCAGGCTGCATCACAGCCTACATGGAGAACATGCCCACCCCTCCAGCCCCTGGCTGCATGCCTTGTCCCGTTGCCAATTACCAATCCCACTGCTGCATCGCAGCGTTGTGATTAACTCAGGGGAGGGAGCCTGGCTGCCGACTTCCTAATCCTGGAAGCAGACGCAGGAGAGCAGGAGCTACGAAGACACGGGGCCCGGCTTCGAGGTAAGACTTCCCTCTTTGAAATATTTGCAACATCCGCTCACACACACATCCCCGCGTCCACGCCCCATCCAGTATTCTTTCCTGCGTTTACCACCTCACAGCTGTCCAGCCCCCCCCAGCACTTCTCAACGGCGTCCACGGTGCGCCCTTGCCCAGCGGGCGTACCACTTATGTGCCAAAGGCACTTACGTAGTTACAACGCATGCCATAACAGCGCATTACAGTCCAATGCATACTAATACTAGGCACATTGCAATAGTAGGGTAGGAGTTGCATAGCGGATACATAGATGTCACTATTCCCAATTCAGGGAGTGCAACCCTAAACTAACCTTAGCACCCCAAACCCAAACGTGAACCCTGAAATCCATTTTTGTGCCCCCAAAACACACCCAAAAATAAAAGTTGACCCAAATGCACACCCCAATTTTCATATTTTACCCCAAAACACACCCCAATTTTCATATTTTACCCCAAAACACACACCAATTTTCATATTTTACCCCAAATGCACACCCCAATTTTCATATTTTACCCCAAATGCACACCGCAATTTTCAAATTTTACCCCAAAACCCCCCCCAATTTTCATATTTTACTCCAAAACACACACCAATTTTCATATTTTACATACAAAACCCATAGCCACCCAAAAAACTTTAACTTACCCCATTACTGACCTCACAATGCGTTGTAATCAAATGCAATGTTAAGGCACCCGCGTTGTCGGAGTTGCGTTGTTAACGATGTACTGCCTGCGTTGTAATGGTCGTCTCCCGTGCCAAACGCAACCCATGGGCTACGCCGTTTGCGTCTGTCTGCCCCTAGACTGCTCTAAGCACCAAGGAGCATTCCTTTTGGACACTCCTCCACTACGACGCCAGCACCCTCCTCGCCATCAACCCTGGACGCCACCTCGCCTGCCAGGACCAACCTCTGCTCCGTACCGGACATCGCTTTCACCATCACTGACGGCTGCAGTATCAACCGCAAGGAGCAACTCGACCGTCAAGGAGGAGGCATTGCCATCACCTACAGAAGCACACTCCGACTGACCACGCACTCTAATGACCCAAGGGTGACCATGGACCATGTCAACTCCCAGATCCGGACCAAGACCAAGAACATCCTCTGCGGCACCCTCATGTGCAGGCCCCCCGGGCCATGGCCCCCCATTGTCCAATACCATTGTAGACCTCATTGCACCCCAGGGTCTCCCATCCACCAATGACATCCTACTCGGTGAACTCAAGTTCCACCTGGACAACCCCAGTGAGCAGGACACCACCCCCTCCTGGGGAAGGTCCCCTGCATCAGACGCAAGCAGCCAGTCACCGCAACAAGCCACATAGCAGGACACATGGTCGAGCACGTCACCTCCGCCAGCGAGGACTTCAACTACAGCCACAACACCGGACTCTCCTGGAACGACCATCATTGTTAACATCACGTCTTCACCTTGCCCACCGGACGCCACCGCCATCATCGCACCCCCTCGCAGCTGGATCAAGGCCACCGAAGGACGTCTCGTCAACTCCCTCCGTACCAACACTCCACCAATGCTTCCAAACGATGGCACCGCAGCGCGCAACGACCACGGATGGATCTCCAACATCGCTGACATTCGGGCACCCCTCATGAACGGCACTGCGTCAGTACCTTCCGCCTGCCTGATGGCAGGCGTGAGGGTGAGGCAGTGCCACAGGGATTGGCTGGCCCCATGCATTGCTGGAGTTGCGTCATGGTTGTGACACGACTGCAGCAATGCGTGACTTTAGCGCAGACAGATACGTCAGGATTCCTGACGTATCTGTCCTTACTTGCATTATGGAGCGCTGTCCAGTGAATACAGCGCATCCATGCTGTTGCAAGAAGGGCATAGTGAGAAGTGTTGCAACGCTGTCTTGTCGCAGCGCAGCAACACTTTTCATGACTGGGGCCCTGGAATGCGCACTATCTTATTGATTGTGCACATTCCTGCACTGTAGTTTTGTCGCAGGGCAGCGCTGCAACATTGCTTGCAGCACTGTCCTGCATCAAAACCTGCAGTAATGAGGCCCCAAGTGTTATCTCCATTTTTAAGACCAGCTTTTTTCAGGTCTTAAGTTCCTGCAGCTAACGGGCCTTAGCGACAGTTTTTTTATCGCTTCGCGGGTCCGGTCCATCCTTGATAATAGAGCGAAGTGGGGTTAGCGTGCATTTTTCCGCTGGAACGCCTACCTTGCATGTCATTAGCGATAAATATCGCTGGCATGCTTGGCGATCTGAAATCTGGCCGCTATCGCCGGAAAGCTGTCGCTAACGGCTGTTAGCGACAGCTTGGTAATAGGCCGATGAGTTTATCGCTGCGTTAGCGGCAGGGAACTGCCGCTAACGCGGCGATAAGGCCCTTGATAATATGCCCCTGAATGTTTTTAGTGAGGTCTCTATTTAGGACCCCCTGCAATTGGCTGTCAATTCAGTACTTTAGATTGCAAGGGACTGCAGAAGTCCATCTCTGCAGTCACATTCTCTTATGGGAAACATTTTTAGAAAAATTTCCTCAAAGGAACAAATGCTGCTTTAAGAAATATTTTCTATTTGGGAAGAAATGAGGGGATGCAGCAATAGACTCCTGGATCACTCCATACTCTCTCTCTGAGTCTGTCCAATACAATTCCCAATAGAGAAGCTGTTGAAAGGACACAACTTCCCCTTTGTGAATGGTTTGCCACCTCCTTAGAGGTTTTGAGAAGTTTGAAATAATTTGTAACCATAATTGTGGTCCAAAACAATTGATAGATACCATTCCAAATGCAATTAGGAGGTGACACCTCTTTCACTTCCCCTTCTACTTGCAATTTAGAATGAATCGCAAAACCCATTTTGTGAGTCAGAAAAAAAGTTTTTCAGACTCACAAAAGGGGTTCATCATATGACCAAACACCATTTTACAGTTTCTATTTTTTTGCACGGTTAGCAGTAGCAAAATGGTTTCTTACATCTTACTCGTGGAACCAGAACAGGAGGGACCAACAACTGACTAAACTCTGAATTGGTTGGTTGAAGGAACTTAGGGCCACTGTACAACCATTTCCTTTTGCAACTTGCAATTTGCAAATTTTAGCGATTCACAATTTGCGAGTCGCAAAAGGAAATGTACTAATATGTCTCAGACACATTTTGTGATTTAATATTTTTGAGGCAGGTTGCAATTTGCGACCCATTGGGAATGGGTAATAACACAGGGATGGTGGCCCGCTGGGGACAGCAGACCCCCATGTCTTTGTTTGCTTTTTAAATAAAGCAACTTTTTTATTTTAAAAGCATCCCATTTTCCTTAAAGAAAAAAGGGAAGTGTTTCAAAAACAAAAGTGAAACTTTTCAGTTTAATTTTTTAAGAGTAGGCAGTGTCACATATTTACAGGTAAAGACTCTATTGCTGTGTGCTGTACCAACATCAACCCTTAACAATCTATTTTCTGCCCCATTATAAAGCAGGAGTTTTACTTGTTTAGTCCATTGATTAGGGCAATGTTCTGTTCATTATGCCCAATTTTTATATTTACAGAAGGTTTTGCAATGTCATACTAGGTTTTACAGTACCTCTGATATTAACACAGTTGTCTAGGAATCTCACAGTCCAGTCTGTCTCTCAATCCATTCTGCTGACTATATGTGTATGTAGGTGCTCCTGGTCTAATTGTCACCACCACCTCAAACAAAAACATGAGTATAATACACCCTTGAATCTTGATGCACTGGGGATGTACTTTAGGTGAAAGACCATTTCCGCATCAATAGTTCCTCTGTGTTTGCCTTTCTTGATTTGCACTTCTAACAGGACATCCAATGAGCTGTTCCAGTGCTACCAACCACTTAACGACCAGGCCTATAATAGCCCCGTTAATTGGACATCACAGCTTGTGAAATGGTCCTTTGGCACCCAAAACCTCAAGGTGAACATAGGTGGGATTTCTAACGTTGTGGTGGTTTATGGTCACTTTGTGACTATTCTTGCTTAAAACTCCTCCATGAAGGTTCAGACCCACCGAGGTGGTCAGTCTTGCATCATAGGACATTTAGGGGCATATTCACAAGGACTTATCGCCGATTTATCGGCACTTTAGCGCCGCAAAAGTGGCAATAGATTTATCGCCCCATTCACATGCTGGTGCAAACTGCCGACATCGCCAGTTTTCCTGCGATAGCTACCGCAAAACACATCGCCACGGATGAGTGTGACAACTAACGCTAATGATATGCAGAGTAGGCGTTCCCGTGCAAAAACACACGAAAACACCACTTCGCGAGTTTCTCAACGACCAGTCAGATCTGCGATGCGAACCAAGAACAGGCGATAAGGCGCGTTAGCAGCAGGGATTTAACACCTGCCTTTTGCTGGTGTTAAGCAGGACGACTACCTGCAGTATGAAAGGGAGCCCAGCCCAGAGCCACATCTGAAGACCAACAGATGCCATGGAGCTACTGATCATGCAGCTCGGAGAACCAAGAGGGCCACAACACCCACCGCCACCACTCCCAGGCCCACCTCCCCTGGACCACCCCCCCCGGATTACCACCTAGGCAGCGCAGGACAGCGGACGACCCTAAAACACACCAGCCCCAGAGACTCAACGCCAGAGGAAGCCATTGGCCAACACAGGCTCAAAAGGACAACCATCCCCCGCATCCTGACCCACATTGCCAACAGGCTGACGGTACCAACACAGCGGACAACCAACATCCCCCCGCAGACAAAGCTGCTGGCTGTGCTGCACCTGTTGGCCCCTGGTACCTTCCAACCAACAACTGCCAGAGTCGGAGGAGTCTCACAGCCAGCCCCATCAAACTCCCTCACACAGGTCATGGATGCATGTCCACAAAAGCAACGGCGGGCCCCTGTATCTGCACCACACGATAGTTCCAATTTGTAGTGTACCTGCGCAACCAACCCCAACGCCAGCCGTGCTAGACGCCTCCGTGCCCCAGACCCAAGATCGTAGTAACCGAAATGTGGGTGCGCCAGATCATGAAGTCCAGTAGTCAACAGTAGTGTAAAAACAGAACTTTAGTAAAAATACACAAACAAACAAAACGAAAAGCTCAGCCAACGCGTTCCATTCCCAACAGGGAACTTCAACAGGGCAACGTGTCTTCAGAAACCTGTGGGAGAAATGGTGACAATGGTCAAACTTCCGTATAGTCACATGCCTAATCTGGTACAGTGTACTGCACTTGGACAAACCGGAATGCTCACAGGCATGATAAATCATGCATGAGAAGACCGTAACAGAAGTTCATGTGGTCGTAACCATCGTAGGAATGAAAAGGAAGGTAACGACCACACGAACTGCTGTTACGGTCACATCATGCAGGACTCATCATACCTGAAGGCATCACGGTGTGTGTCAGCTCGATACCCCTGCCCCTCACTCCCCCACACTGCGCAGGAACATCTTGAGACCACGCAAGGGAACTATGCCATAGCTGGCGTCACGCACGTGTTGGGGGCAATTCACAGCACACGTGTACGACTTGTGCCCCCTGCCGACACTGCACACAATCACCGCAACAGCAACCACATGCATGCCATCAATGTGCAGACAAAAGTGGACCACCGTGGCCTGTCCACCAATGTTGTCGCAAACTCCCCAGGCAGTGTGCATGATTCCCACATGTTCGCAAGTCCGCCACCAACCAGCGCTTTGAGGATGGCACCAATGGTAATGCACTGCCCATCGGCAAGTACCAACTGAACCCACCACACACCTCTACTCCACAATCCTACAACTCACAACTGTGGGAATGCACACGTCACAAATCCACCACCAAATTGACTACTGCGTGTGTCTCAGTCTCCGCCATAACCTGTCCATAGGCCTACACACACGTGGCCGACCACCTTCAACGGGCAGATTCACAGTGGAGACGAGGTGGCTACGTCCCAAACCAACCCGCGCACATCACGTCATCGCATGCAGGGTCGTGTCTACCAGGGCTGCGCCCCCCACCCAGCCATGAGGCCGCCGCTGTGACCGGTGGTGCCTGCGCGATCCTGTGCGCCTGCTGCACCCCAGCCCTGGTCCCCAGACGGGTGCGCCGCCCAGCGATGACTGGCCGCCCCTGCGCACCCAGGCCTCAATGCTCACCTGCCGCCACCGGCGTGTCTCCAAGAGGGCCTACCATGTGCCGGTGCAACCTCCTCAGCCGATCGCTGAATTCCGCGCCACAGGCCCCCAGCGCACCCTGCAGCACCGCACCGCGGAGTCATGTGCGTGCTGACTGCTGCCTTCGGCGTGCACTACGGTCCAGCCGGGCTCACAATTCAAATCGAAGCATGATTAGCAGGACGGCTCATCAAGGCCTACGCATCATCGCAGTCTGCACACCCACACAGCTCTTCATGTGCCACTAACCCTGTGCAACGCAAGTCATCGTCACGTGACGGTAGGCCCCTGCCAGCCGCAGTGCAGCGGGTGCCACTAACCCTGTGCAATGCAAGTCATCGTCACGTGCTGGTAGGCCCCTGCCAGCCGCAGTGCAGCGGGTGCCACTAACCCTGTGCAACGCAAGTCATGGCCCTGTGCCGGTAGGCCCGTGCCGGACGCAGGCCATCGGGTGCCACTAACTCAGTGCAACGCAAGTCACGGACCCCTCATGACTGAGTTCCGTGGATGCGGACGCGATCATGTCACCTCCGGCAGTGGGGGATGTGCTGTGGTGGGCCCCTTTTATTGGCAGGGTCACATCTCCTGTGACGCCTGTGCTGGATGGGTGTGGTGTGGGTGTAAACCAGCCCTCAGGGAGTGGCTGTGGCATGCTGACAACTAGATCAGTGATCAGCAGATCACTACAGGGAAGACCTGGAACATGTAGCTTTGTCGACCCCCCTGTAAGCGTAAGCGTAGTGGGCTGGCGTATGCCAGTCCAGCGTAGGGGTGTGAACAATGATCCCGGGGCTCTGGGCGTGCTTCAGTTCTGGGCTGCACAAGGAAGTAACTGATGCTTGTGTCTCTGTTGTAGTGTCTATGCCACACGGACTGCAATCGGCAATGTTGCACCCTGTGACTCAAGTCCCACGACATGGGCAACATGGACGTAAGGGGGAATCACTGACCCTACATCCATCCATACTTTCATACTTGACTGATCAAAGACATGACACATCTGTGCGATTCTGAATGTTTAATTCACATCCAGTGGAGTGTTGCAGCTGGAGCAGTACAGGGCCATGCAAACCCCACTTCACATTATTGGCCCGTGGAGGGCCAGCCTGAGTCCTTCAGGGAATGACAAGTACATCGGAAGAGGAAGAGTTCAGTCCGCAGTCTGATCGCTGTGTCATTGGTAACCAAAAAGAATATGGCAGTCCATGTCGAGGTCCAAGGTGAGTGTCGCAGAGTGTATCGGGGGACAGTGGAAGGTGATGATGCAAAGGGCAGAACCAAGCAGAAACAGGCCATATGGCGGAGATGAATGCTACTGCCTCCTCTTTACCAGTAAGGTTGATTCACCCGCATCTTCGTCCTCTGATGTCACATGTGCCACACACGTGGGTGGTGGTGGAATGTCGGCCGCACTGTGTGCCAACGACACATCAGGGGCCAGAGGTGGATTGCCTGCCGCACTGTGAGGCACTGACACATCAGGGGGCGGAGATGTGGATGTAGAAGCAGCAGCAGCATTCATCTGCGCCAGGCCTTGAGGCAGCAATGCCATGACGATGTGCTGCAGGGCATGGAAGGTCCCAGCCACATCTCGCTGGTGTGCAGCCGTGGCAGCCATTCTTTCCGCCTGCATCCGCTCCATGTTCTCCATGAACCCCCGCATCTGTCCCAACTCCCGGCTGACATCGCTGGAGCCACTCTGACTGGACAGTTGTTCTTTTCTCAGTATCATGACTCCAGCGATGTCAGCCATGGATCGTTGGAGAGCATGGAGCAGACTGTGGGTGTCCGTTAGGGACTGTAAGTGGTCCCCGATGGGAATCAGACACCCATGTATGGCATCAAGTTTGTCTGCCATGAGGTCGAACCCCACCCGCACCTGATCAGCCATCTTCTCCTGGACCTCTAACACACGGCGTTGGAAGGCCATGTGTTGTTCGTGGGGGTCCTGGGAGACAGCCGGGGTGGTTGGTGCTTCCTGCTGTGTGGTCTGTGCAGGGGGTGGGGTCTCCTCGATACAGCTGGGCTGCTCTGCTCCTGGAGGTGGGGTGCCGAAGCTGTCAATGAGGACTTGGAGGGCTTCGGTGTCGATGTTGGGGATGTCCTCATCGTCATCAGTGAAGAGTTGTTGGGGCTGCTCTGCAGGAGGTGTTGATGCTCCCTCTACAATGTGAAGGGGAGATGCAGTATTACATTGTGTTCACATGTATGTTGACGCATTGTACAAGTTCACATACAGACTGCATGACAATGTACATTGTGACTGTTTAGGAGGAGCTGCCTATTTGATGCGGGACAGTGGACATTTCGACAACATCACGGATATGTGTTTGTACTTGTACATTGACATCTCACATTTCCCTGCTATGCCAAATGTGATTGGCCAGTTTCTACACACAAGCGGCACCTGCTGTGTCCTCTGTCCTGTTGTAAACGTGTTGCAGTTTGTACCACATTGTTGTCAATGCTGATGTGCTCTGAATGTCATGTGTGTGTGCTGCATTTTGGGAGAGTCGCCCCTGCAGCTCTGATTTTGCTGCCCCTTGTCCCTTTCAGGCGGTGTGCCTTTGACTTCTGTGCCCATACAGTGCTGAGATGTTGCAGACTTGGGAGAATTTGGGTCTTGGTGGGAGTTGGGACTCTGGGGCATGGTTTGTCCACAGATGTGTTGTTGATGTCAGGGGTTGTTTGTGCAGGTGGATGTGTCAGAGTGTGACCTGCTCCTTTACGGATGTGGTCCACACTCAGCCACCTCAGTGTGGTGGCACGCACCATGTCATGATGATCGGACTGCAGCCATGCTAATCGTCATGCAGTGTCACTTGCATTGTCAGTGTGGCTCACGGACCCGCAGCTTTGCTGGGTTCAGCACATGTGCATGGGTTGGTTGTGAGATAAGTGATGTGTGAGCGGGCCTCCTCTGGGCACATAGTCGACAAGGGCCTACGTGCTGTTGCTATGTGTGCTGCAGTGTGCCAAGGGGATCAGGGACATGATCCAGAGTCATTGTGGGTGTGCACTGTGCTCCGCTTGATTGTGCATGTGTGCCATTGTGCCCATCTCCCCCCGTCTCCCCAGTCCCTGGTCGTTACTCACCCTGTTGCTGTTGTGTCGGGTCATGTTGAGCAGTGTCCGGTTCCCCAACTCCTGCCACCGTCTCCCCACTGATGACTGTGGACACCATTTCCTTCATCTCATCCAGCTCCTCTTGTGGCGCTGGACTCCCACCTCCAGTCCGCATTGCTGCCTTCTGGTTGTTGGCGAGTTTCTGCTTGGTCTTGCGCTTCACATCATTCCAGCGCCTCTTGACCTCGTCCATTGTCCTCCTCAGCACTCCGACTGCATTCACCTTGTCCACGATGGACTGCCATGTTCCATTTTTTGTTGCCAATGACACAGTGGAGGTGACGAACAGTTGTTGATGGTGTTCTATCACCTCCGTGATCTGGATCCTGTTTTCCTGCGGACTAAACCACGTCTTCCTCTTCTTCTTGTCCTTGCCCTTCCCTGTCCCCGAGGCCCCAGGCTGCTCCTCCGGGGGGCTTGTGGGGTTCTGGCCGTCCTCTGTACCTGCTCCGGCTGCCTCCATTGTGCTTCGCTGTAGTTTGGTTTTTGTTTGTGGTTTTTTTTCCTGCTTTTGTAGTGGTTTTTCCCGTCTGACGTGTGTGAATTGCAGGCCTGGCGCTGCTTTTCGCTGATTGTCTTATCGCGGTTGGGCCCATCGCAACTTTTTTCGCGTTTGGGTTTGGATTTTCATCGCCGTCCCGGTAATGTTATCGCGGATATTTGACGCGTTATCGGGAGACTATCGCATGTTACCACCGTGTTGAAAATACGACGTTAACCCGGAGTTATTTTCCCGCGATAGACGGCGATATGAAAACTTGCGTTAACCTATTTTGGCGATGTTTATCGCACGTTCTTGTGAATATCCCCCTTATAGTAAAGATCTGTCTTAGCACGTTTGATGCAAAGTAACTCCTTAGTGCACATTTGCACCACTGACTGGCTTTTTTGAAAACAGAGACCACTGTAAATCTGGATGTTTCCAAATTTCCTACAGCATTCTCACAATACCCACCACTGGACCCATGTATTCCTATATAGTTTTTGACCATAAAGATGTTATAATAAAGTTGTAAATATTCTTTTTATTACAGAAGATTCTAGTATCTTTATTTATTTAGCAGTTTTTTCTTTTAATAGTCATAGCTTTCTTATATGTCACTTAAAACCTTTTCATTTTTTCAAATGCATAGGTATAGCTGAACATAGAGTTTACTGTCTGCAATTACTCAGGCATACTGCATCTAAGTTCTAGATTCTCTATCACCTCTGAGAGTACGCCTTGACTCCTTGACAACCGTCCCTGATAGAATTACATGTACAAAGGAAGTAATTTAGTGATCCACTTGGATGTCAATAGTATGTGAGGCCATTTGACATCAGTGGTAAATGTCAGTGCCCTTAATAATGGTCAATGCCAGGAGTCAGAGAAAAGTCCTAAAACTGGTGATCGTGTGGTGTGGTTGTGGTTTCAGTCTTATTACACAATCAAGAAAGTCCAGAATATTTACAATAGAAACCCCAAAACAGTTAAAAATAGACAACAGTAGATAGACTGGAGAGTCAGTGCTTCCACCTCTTTCAGTGAAGGAACGTATGAGGCTATACAGGGCTAAAATAATCCCTTATGCAAACTAGCAATTGAGGGAGCTTCAGTCTTGACAAGCAGATACCTACATGGAAGACACAGTAATTTGTGCTAATCATTGTTCCCAACACAGGACATTTCCACAGTTTTATGAGCTTGTATTAGCTGACAGCAAGCAGAAATGTAGGCAGTAGCTTTTTGGAGTCAGTTTTAGCTCAGTAAAATAGGGTTGATCTAGAGTTTAATGACAATGTCAGAGTGAAAAACAGTTGCATGATTGTATAACCATAGTATAACCATTTAACCATTTAATTAATGTGAGCAAAAACCAAGGAATGTCCTGTGAGATTTTGATGAATGAGTGTAGAGACATTTGATGGCTTGGGCTCTAGCAACAGGATCATAACCTATAAGGCAATTTTCATAAAGTTGGAAATACCTCAAAGGAAAAACTTTCATTTTACTCACCAGAAAATGCCGCTGGAGGAACTTATAATGTCTGTGCGGGGGCGAGAGCATTCCAGTGGCAGATCTTGTAGGTCACTCACTGCCTCTTTACTGATTATCCACACCCTGCATCTTCCAGTGCATAAGGGCTTGGACCAAGAGGAGCGTATGTACTCTTTTTAAAACTGCTGGCACAGATAAGCGAGAAGCAAGCCACCTGCACCTCACCTCTTGTGCTCTTTGTGTACATTAGCACTAAGATCTGACAAGTTTCTTCAGTGAAATGTAAGTGTGCGAATTTCGGTAAATGTATTTGCTGGCTCTATAAAAGTTCAAGGGACTAAAGTATTTTATTAAATGCCTTTCAGTTGCCTGTTTAGTGAAATAAAGAAGTTAAGACACAGAACAGTTGTTTTGAAAAATGGTCAAAGGTGGAAGGATCTCTGAAAATTCAATCTCAAATGTTGGGCCATACAAAAACTAAAATAATAGCTGAGTTCTTTCAAGATACATAAAGCAATCTGCCTCAGCTAATATTTTAGGACAAACTTCTAAAAGATTTAATTGCATGTCGCAAATATATACGTCGAAAGATTTCTGGAGGATAATAGGGATATTTCCAATTGAGTTTCGAAAGCTGTGTTGTTAATACGATTTTCCAAAATCTAGACACTCCTCAAAAGAAAAAAACTACTAGCAATATTGTCTATCCCATGTGTGTCTAAGGGCTGAGAATGATAACTCATAATTGCACTGCAATAAAATAGAAGGGCATTTTACTAATCTTCTTCTATCCCTGCTGCATTGCTCCTTAGATGACCTGGAGCCATTAATTTCACTGATAAAGCCCTGGCTAACAACCTTCCAAGGAGGACATCCTCCAAATCAAGACAATCTTTATCCCCACTGATACCACACAACATTACCCTATACCCATTGGTGACATCTATACATAATGTGCTACTTTCCATGATAAATATTTTAGGGAAACTATTTGATAGTCAGGACCATTGCACAGATATCAGGGGACTTAAACCTTGATGAGATTTGAATAGAAACTAATCTTTTAGAAAAGTTTATTATAAGGATGACTTTAAAAGATGACGTCGGATTGAGTCTCAAAATGCAATTCCAACTGTTAATAGAGAAAAAGTGGAGTTGTCTCATAAAACCACATCTGTTGTAGGCCAGTTAATTTTATGAACTGGTTTGCAGAGTCAACTTAGAAAAAGACTGATGCATCGCAGGAGTGGGCACTACAAAGCGCAAACAAGAGTGAAGAAATAAGAAGAGAGAATAATCTGACATTTCTGTGTGTCATAGACATAGTTTCTTGCGTTTGAACTGAAGCAACCACCAGCTTCTGAACCATGTTCAATGGTTTGGGTGTTTTCAGTGAGAGAATAGAAGAGCAAATAGCATGGCATTTAAGAAGGATAATGTATAAAAACCAGCACTTAAAGTCAGATTCTGCAGTAGTCTATCATTTACTCACTATGTTAACTCTGGACTCATGAAGCAGGATTTAATCATCCTGGCCATCTCCAAACAACAAACAGACGGGAGAGGATAGACGTTACTGTAGTGGAGTGTTCACTTGAATGTGACCTTGACTAAAGGTCGCATTAATAACAACATTCCAGCTCATCCTACAAAAAGAAAAGGAATCTGCTCCTCCAGGATATATTAATGTCGGTTACTCAATATTATCGTACATAAAACTATTTTGAATCCTTTCCCAACAGTATTAACAAGGTCTTTCAATATGTTACAGAGTCAAAAGGCCACACCCTTATCAGGGTCCCTATTTGTTTGGAATCAAAGAAGGATCAGAAGTAAGGGCTCAAAAGGAGGCACTGAATGATTTGCGTACACATAGATTGATAAATACATGTCTTCTATCAATTGTAGACTTTGTAAAATGTATACAAGTGATGAATGATATAACCCAGTTTTCTATAGTTAGGAATATCTTGCAATAAAAAATAGGGCAGAAGACGAGTATTAAAATAAGTAAATGAGTACTTAAATAAATGAATAAGAAAAGATAAAATCTGATGTTTGAATCGTTTATCTGAAGAAACGTAAATTGTGTGAATATGTATTATTAGATGAAGCAAGAACTTAATTTGAAGGTCATACTGGTTAACAAGCCTGAAACTTGAAAAATGCCATATTAAATGTTGGAATAATCTAACCTATCAATTCAACACCCAACAAAGCTGTTTATGCATAAAGCAATTAGAACTGTAAAATAATTATGGGCACAGGGTTGCAATGGTCTTCCCATCATCCTGCTACAACAAAATCGATCTAAATAGACAATAAATCGCGGCTAATTTTAAAATATTGTATCAATATTATTGAAATGCAATCATCGTTGTTCCCTTCAAGACCAAGCAGGTACTGAATAACAATTCTGGATATCACAGGCACACTATTTTCCAGACATATTCTCAAATGCTTTTAAGTATTGGCCCAAATCAATAACATCATACTAGTGGAATAAATTGCTTTTAGATCAGCATCCTAAAATCTTGACAATGACTTTGCCTAAAAATGATCTAAGAAATACATGTGAAATTATAGTGGCACTGATTTATCTATGCAGCCTTTATTGAGCTTTATTGAGAATGGTTTCGATAAAGTGGCTAGATCAATGTTTTGGAGCAACCTTTTTAAATGGGGCATTCATATTTATTTGCTACTAAAATTCATTGGACTACATGAAGGTGTCTGTATCAAAAATAAATACATAAAGGGTCTGGATATTGGGAATAGCCTTCAAGAAGCATATGTACCTGTCCCATTCCAAACTCCTTACACAAGGTCGACCTTCAAGTTTGATTCAAATCTGCAAGCTCATCTTCATCAATACTAGGGAATAAAAAGTTTTAATCCTTTAGGCATGATGAGGACATTATGCTTATGGACCTTAATCCTTGGGAGTTGAACGTTTTTATCAAAAGAAAATAAATGGAAAATCAATACAAAAATGTACAACCTTCTTCAACAGGCACTAAAGAAGAGGTGATCATAGTTCCCATGTTCAGGAATGCCAGTATTTTGGTGTTTTAGTTAAAAAAAACTCAATCTTGGAAACCATACAGATTGAAACAAATGCCTAGTGCTATGTAGACCAGGAAAGGAAAAGGGCTTTTTATGAAGCATGGGGAAACAAGTGAATGTCGTATTATTTACAAGTATAACATCTGTGCTGTCTTACTTTATGGTTTTCAGTGTTCTCCAGTCATTTCTTTTAACTTGTGCCAAGGATGAAACATCTACTTTGGAAATGATTTTCATGTTTATGGGTCAATTTTTGCATTAGGGAAATTTATTGCAAATGGGGTATGTCCACTGTATAAAGAATATACCCAGATATTACTAATGTGACACCAATTAAGCAATGCTCTAACAAAGACAGTCAGATTGCTAATTTAACAGAAAATTATAATGGACCATATCGAAAGACTGAAATTTTAAGGACCAGGATTGTCATAAGGAAATTACCCAACTGTGCAGTAAAAAGTTATTTTAACCATACTTGGTGGAAGAAGGCCCGTGCAATTGCCAAGCTCCAAAAAACTCAATAATGACATTCGGGTGGTATTATTTGAGACCCGGCAGCGGAAGATTGCCCCAACTATGAGTAAGCTCAGATTTTAGTGCTGTCGTCGCTGTACTGCGGGAATATTATTTTTCTTGGTGCCTTCATCGGCACCTGAAGGGATGCTCCTGCACTCTGTTTTAGACCTCTTTCCTGATGATAATCCTTGTCGATTTTTCCTGTCTGAGGTCGAAATTTCAACATTCTAAATTAATTGTCCAGGTTTTGTGTTCCATCTAGTGAAATAAAACATGTCTTGATGCATACAAAATATCTTGTGTTTCCTGTTTTCAGTCTTATTTTTTTGTGATTTCTAGTGTTTTTTTAAGTGTTATCCAAAATTCAGAAATTCTGTGATTATCAGTTTTTACATCTTTTGGCACCCAAAAACGTTGCCTAAGAAATAGGGGCCTACTCACAAACTGCATTTTGTAGTTCTGCAAAATGTACTAGAAAAGTCATAAACCTAGGTGTGGAGTTTATGGCTCTTTTTTAGAGCAGAAACCTGTGCACCGAGTGCGGAGTCTCCTCACACATAAGTATATGTTTTAGTAGTAAATGTGGGAGGGACAGAGGTGAGTGACTGGAAAATGGAGAGAGATGTCTACCCACGCACAAAACAGTAAGCCCATTCCTAAACTTCTAAACTTCTAAAGTTACTACAGCCAAAAAGTGACTCAAAACGGTAGTAAAGTATTCCAGCTCAGAGCTAAAGTGGCCAACCAATGGTACTGCAACACCCTCCAAAGCAATAAATGAAGAAAGGGTTTTAAAATAAAACCCATGGTAAATAATGTTAAATTAATTTGAATTAATGTAAATAGTTGAAAATAAAAATAAATATAGTTTCATCTTCAAAACATGTAGAAAAATTGTACATTTAAAAATAAATACATCAATAACCTTTGCATTTAAAATGAATGTATTAATAATTTGTATTCAATAAAATTAAATTGTTTCAATTAATTCATCACTATTAATAATTATTAATACATAACAAAAAAACAATTTACTTTTGAGCAAGAGAAGAGACAGCCAGTATGCAGTGGTCTCATCAGATGCATTTCTCTTGACTTCAGAACACTTGTCATATAGCTCTCCCAGACTGGCATTTCAGGCAGGTCATGAATACACTACATATACATGGAACACAGAAATATTCAGTACCATTTTCACACATCTGTAAATACAATGAACTCTGGCAGTACAAGATGTCAAGTTTACTGGTTTCAGAGTGGCGGGCTGTCATGAACCTATGCCAGAATCTTAGGCAGCCAGTACAATGGTTGGCGAAATCCAGGTCAACAGCAATCCTGGAAACAATGGTTAGTAGGATTTAAGTGCAAGTAAAACAGCAAGTCGAAATGTAACCAGTAGGATAAAAATAGGCAAAAAGTCAGGAAACCAAAAGAGCTGAACAAAGAAACAAAACAACAAAAGTGAGGGATGAAACAAAAGTAAAGAAGCCACCATGAAACCAGAAAGTTGCCAGGCACCTTCCTAAGGAAGGTTGACTTCTTGAATAGCATCATTGCCTAAGATGTCCTGGAAGTCCCACCCCTTGACCTTTCCCAGCGAGTAGTCCCAGCACTGTAGCTACCATAGGCGGTTTGCCATAGTCTAATAGGAAATTGTGTAAAAGTACTCCTTTTCCTTTTCCCCAGCGCATGCCCACATCTCCACAAACCAGGCTTATTTCTAATACTCCACAGAGTATTTAGTCAAAAGGTCACTGCTCTCCAGGATTAAGAAATGAGTAAGGCCATGGTCAACCGCAAGTTCATAGAAACCAAGAAGTACATTTTGTGCTATGAGGCTCTGACAAGACAGTGATAGATCAAGTTATTCACTACAACATTGCTGAGGTTGGATTGTGAGTCAGAGCTCATGCTGAAAGGATTAAAGTGGGTGTGAGTAATATCTCAGAATTGACTGTCTCCTGGAGAATTCCCTCATGCAGTTGGAAATGGTGGATGAAATTCGGACTCACTGTTATGCACTTAGAAAAATGCATGGAGTAAAAGGCCCTTGAAGTTCCCCAAAGAGTAATGGTAAAGGCTTAATGCAAGAAGAAATTAGCAGGTACATTGGTGCCCAGATGTGGTCCAGAGTACTTGCCAGTCACTGAGACTTCTTCAAGCAAGCCACCCACCTCCTTTTATTGTGTTAATGACCTAGCCTAAGTGCAACATGGTACATCAGATATGGATCCCATGATCACGGTGCCATCAGATATAAGCAGCACCTTACTGATGAGGCCCAGCAAGGCTAAAACTAGCCTGGTGTTGCTTGTGCTCCCTTTTAGAAGGGATGCAGCCTGGCAATTCAGACCTCACTCTTCGAATTTGAGCAGGACCAAGTCTGATTTGCAAGTTGTTCTTCCCATCTAGAGTGGTTCAGTGAGCAAAAGGAGGCTGATATCTGAATAAAGCAACTGTCAGTGTTTGACACTTTAGTAAGCACACAGCCTATCAGGTTTTGGTCTTTTCACAGTAGTAGCAATTCCAGAAAACTGACTGATTCTGTTGATACGATGTTTTAAGATCCTCCAGGTAAACAGATTCTTGGTCAGAATGTCCAGGATCACTGAAGCACAGTCCAATTGTGAAGTAGCCAGGCTCTTTAAAATTTCATTGGAAGGACTGCTTTATGGCAATCCCCTTAATCCTGAACATGAAGCTAGTCAAAGGATGGCTGACCCCAGATAACATTTCTCAAGCACATGGCTCACAAAGTACCCTTGTAGGTTACCTTGGCATCAAGAAAAGAAATGAAATTATATATTTGCCATTCTATTTGTTGGGTTTGGGTCTAGAGAAATAGAAGTGAGGAATTAGAAACAGAACATGATGTGCATACTATTAAAGATAGGTGATAAGAGAAGCGAAATTATGATATGGTTTCACAGAGAGAGAGATAGTGTACATGAGACAAAAAGGAGAGGGCACGTAATTAAATTTTTAGATTTGCTGTTGGTTGCTCTCATATTTATGGCCGTGGGCAGTACTTTGTAGAATCTGTTGCCCTGCTGTCAGTTTTGCACCAATATTGTGCATTGCAACTATGCGTGTCAATTAAAATGTGCTCTTTTTTCATTAATGTGAAGCATCTCATACCTTGTCATGATAGCATGGGATATGTTCAATTGACTTGCAATATTTGGGTATCAGTGTGGTGCACTACTCAGATATCACCTGTCATTAATATCTCCTTTAGGCACCAAGTTCATTTAGGGCCAGATGTACGATGATTTTTTTAGGTCGCAAATGGCCCGATTCACATAATCGGGCCCTTTGTGACCAGAAAAAAAGCATTTTCCTAGGAACCAAACACTATTTTGTGTATCACAAAATGGGTTAGCGATTCGGCATTAGGAAGGGGCATGTTAAGGGCATCCCTTCCTTATAGCGACTCGCAGTGGTATGTGTGAATGTTTTGCGACCGAAATGCAGTGGAAAACATTTGCATTTTACTGCCTACTTCAAGTAGGTGGTAATCCATTCGCAAACCCATTCCCCAAGGGACCCCTCCTCCTTTGTGAATGGTTGTGAAAATATTATTTAAGAGTTGGCATTGGTCTCAGGGACCACTGCCTACGCATAAAAAAATGAAAAGAAAACTTCATTTTAGTTTTTGAAACACATCCCATTTTCCTTAAAGGAAAATGGGCTGCATTTCCCCCCCCAAGAAAAATTGCTTTATTTAAAAGCAATCACAGACATTGGTGGTCTGCTGACCCCAGCAGGCCACCATCCCTGTGATTTTTGCAGTTCTCAATGGGTCGCAAATTGTGACCTACCTCATGAATATTAATGAGATAGGTCTATTTGCGACCCACTGGGAATCGCAAACAGTGTAAAACACACTGTAGTACATCGCTGTTTGCCATTACCTAATAGCGAATCACAAACATTCACTATTAGATAATCGCAAACAGTTAAGTTAGTGCATCTGTCCCTAAGTCTGCTAATTGGGAAACAGTAGGTACAACACGGGCTCAGCTGCGCATCTCCGACCAACGCAAACGTAACCACACTTGCCTTAACCACACATATGCCTTAACCACGCATATGCGTGGTTAAGGCAATGCGCAGTCTACTTGCTGAGTCGATGGGCAGAAGAGGAAGAAAGGAAGAGGAAGGACGATCAAGAATCAAGAGAGGACGTGGTGAGGTAAGTGGGGCCAGGTCTTGAGGGGGTAGTTTTTCAAGGTGGGGGTAGGTTTTAGGACTCAGGAGGGGGTCGGCGTTGTTTGTAGGGCAGGGAGCAGTTTTAGGGCTCAGGGCACAGGGCAGGGCTCAGGGCGGGGGGCCTGGGGTCAGGGTCGTTTTTGGGGCATTGGTTTAACTTTTATAGCTAAGGGCAGGGGGAAAAGGGACAGTTTACACGGCAGGGGTATGATCTTTAGCAAGCATGTCCCTTTACCCATCATGTCTTTACCACAAAATTGCATGGTAAAGGCATGCGTGGTAAAGACGTCGTTGTGGTAGAGAACACGTGGTACAGGCATGCATTGTTCAAGCATGCGTTGGACCATCATACAACCCTGCTAATTAACCTAAAGATAATTTCTCCTCATTTTACCTATTAATGTCCAAATGATTACTCTATTAGTGTATGTTTATGCATTATTGTGAGGCTCTGCTGTGTACATATTGTCATGATTCTGTGTATTTATGTTTGCACTTTACAAATGCCCTCAATTAGAGTCAGCCAGCATGGTATCCACATTGGCGTTACACTGCTTGGGTGATTGAGTGACCTGGTGTCCCCGCGCTCGAATTTCTGAGCGTGAGAAATAATACCAGGCCCTATTTTACCAGATGCAGAAATACGCCTGGTAAAACTACCAGAGCTCCCAGATAGACAGAGGGCACAGGTCCATCCTAACCCCTTCGAACAATACTATATTTTGTATTGATTCAACAAAAAAACGATACAGCATAATTCACAGATGAATAATGTCAAACACTGCACATTACATTTGCATTTGAGGAGAACTTAAACAAATAATCACTGCCTTCAACCAGAAAATTGCTAACGGTATAAAAAAGTTGACCACCCTTCATTCTGGCGGTTTTCGTCTAACAGAATAGCGACCAAAACTTGGATATTGCTCTCCAAAGTTTAATTTCCTGAAGGTCAAATGACTGTGTAACTGCCGATTAAAGAAGCATTGAAGTACCTCTAAATATCTTCGGCTCTGTTGGGTTTATAGCCTGCTCCTTAGGTGAGGTATTAGCCAAGCTTATTTATTTTCATTTGCAAGGCTTTTATTTACTTGTTCCCTCGCGGCAAAGCTGATTTGCGTGATGATTCCCTTCTTAATTTTAATACCCTTTCCCCTCATCATATAGACATAAGAATGTTATGCCCATCACTGAAACTAGTTCAAAGGAATTGAAGAAAACTAGTACAGAAAAGTAAACCAAGCTTTTTTTAATTATCTGATTCACTGCCCTGTGCACATGTGAATTTTTTAACATGGAAAGTAAGGTTAATTAATATAAAAAGGCTCACTGGTTGAGATGCTGAATTTTGTATTTTACCCATGCTGCCTTAAGTGCCTTGATTTCCCTGTAATGACCTAGTTCTCCTATTGAGTAACATTAACCCCTGGCTGTAACTGTCCAGGACTTAATTGTCAACTGGAGCAGAAATAGGAAAGTTTGCCAGTGAGCAGGTATGTGGTATATTAACTCATGTCATTTTAACCTCTAATAAATAAATCTGTTACCAAGGCAACAGGAATATCAGCAACACTGCATTATTTTGTGTTCTTTTTTGCTCTTTTTAAGGAGACTGTCACATCAAACTAAAGCAGCAAGACATTAAGCAGATTTACTCATTGATAGACCAAATGCAATTTTCCTTTTGGGAGAAGTACCTAAAGGATATATCATATCAAAGCACCAGGGTATGTTTTCATCTCTTTTTATATTGACTAAAATGATTATAGTTCAGCAAAGCATTTTTGTTTGGTCGTAAATCAGTTTTTTCTTAGTCATCGTTGCTGGGAAATGTATGGAAGTTATATTTGTTTATGATACTATTTTGTTTAATACACATCCAAAAAGAATCGCTAACATCATGTTCTGCTTGTATTCATATAAAACCTTGCAAAGTTTGACTGGAAAATGGTGCTGTGGAGACGCAACATAGTGAATTACTAAAAGCTTTTTGAGAAAAAGCACCTCCCTCGACGGACCCCAAAAATGTTCAAGTTGAAAATAATTTGCTATTCCTATACCTAGTTCTATATTAGTTTGAGGATTGAATCAAAGTAAGGTATTTGAAAGTACTTTTCCCCATATTAAAAGTGACGCACCAGCGGCGCAAGGGGCTTGTAAATAAGCCCCTCAGTTCTATCAGTACATGTTCTAGGCACTAGTTAGAGCAAGCTTTGTAGCTTCATACCCTGTACATATGATTGGTGAGAGAGAGATTAAGTGTCAGAGCAAAAGAGAGAGAGGATAAGAGGCAGTGCGATATTGTAACATAAAGGTATAGGATGATAGAGGGATATAATATAACAGGAAATACTGAGTTAAAGAGGGAGGAATAGAAAATGGGAAGGAGCAGAAAGATTGAGAAGGGAAGAGAAAAGAGAGGGAGAGGGGCTAGAGAGCAAAGGAGAGAGAGGAGGTAAAGAAGGGGAGAGAACGTGTGATGAGAGAGTCAGGAGAGAGTGAGGGAAAAAAGAAAGAGATGGATAGAGAGAAAAGAGTGAGGGAGAGGAAAGAAGTATACAAAAAGAGATTGAGAATCAGTTTTTCATGCATTACCCCAAATGTAAGGACACACAGAAACAATACTTTGGAAACTTCACTAGCGAGAGCACCATTTTCTTAAGAGCAACACAGGTTCTACCTACTGTTGGGAGGAATCCCAGTACTGTCAGAAAGGTGAGAGAGATGGACAAGTGAGATGGAGAGGAAGATGGGAGGAGACAGATGAAGGAGACAGAGAACAGAGAAAAGAAATGGAACAGAAAGGGACAAATGGAAAGTGAACCAAATAATGGAATATCAATATCTATAGAGAGAAGAGGAGTGAGAGAGGAAGCACAGAGAGGGATAGAAAGGAGACAGAGAGTGAGAAAGAGGGAATGAGTGAGATTAATTGAGATATAAAGAAATAGAGAGAGGAAGAGAAAGAGGAGTGAGTAAAGAGAGAAAGACATAACTGGAGCAGGAGAGGGGAAAGTTAGAGATACATGAAGATGGTTATGGGAATAGGGAGAGAGAAAGAGAGAGGGATGAGAAAATGGCAAGAAAGTGGAAGAAGGAAAGTGTAAGATGAAGAGAAGGAAAAAGAGGTGAGAAATAGGAAGCAGCAAGAAATAGAGAACGTGATGGACAGGGAGGTAAAATAAGATGACCATAGGGGAGTGAGGAAGAGAAGGTTAATTGTATTGGAAGAGGATGTGAGAAAGAACGAGAAAGAAACATTTACAGAAGACTTCTCAACTGGTTTCAGATAGTATTAAATAGTCATCTCTGCACAAAACTGTATAAATTGCAGTTGGCTTACTACTGACCACTGCTGCATACCTGAAAAAGCACCCTTATTGCCTACTTCAGAGCCAACATCTGGCCATGCTCATTCCAAGGGCACTTACACTGCCAGAAATGGGCGTTTCTGCTGCTGGATCCCATTGACAGGATGATCCTCCCCAAAGGAGAACAAGTAAACCAGATAGGTCTGTTCCATGACTTGGGGTTATGACAGGAGCTATAATCTCTCCAGTATATAGCTAGTGAGAAGACAAGAAAGAGAATCAGAGCTATTATAAAAAACAGGTTTCATGAATATGATCTACATGTGGTAATGAACACAATAAGTTGTACACAATAAGTGGAAACCAGGGATGATTCCTGATAGAAACCCAGAACCTGTGATAAATGTTTGATCTAGTATCCTAGAATTCTAGAATGTAGCTCTGCAGAACTTGAAGAAGCTGCAGAAGACCCACATCCACCAAATGGAAAACAGACAGATGTGATAGTTTAATGCACTGATTGGCTTATGGAGCTGCTGATCCCTGTGAGAAAAGTATATAAAAAAATAACACGCAAAAAAAACTAATATCTGGATTCCCCAATAACACATCCTGCTTAAAGGAGAGCAACATGCATAGAATCCTTCTTTGTTGAGAACATTAAAAAGGCATAATAAACTAAAATAATATTTTTGCTGGGAACCCACACTCTGGTTTCAGATCTAAACAAACTTTGCATTGTGTACTGAGGAATTAGCGCAAGTCAATCTGCTCACTCTTCGCACATGTCAAAAATTACTCTGAACACTTTGGTAGACAACGAGAAGTATTTACAAACAAAAGTAAGTGGAAGAGAACAAAAACAATCCGTGTTCACTTTTAGCATGCTTCGAATGGGGACAGTATTAATTCAGGGATCTAAACATTGATGATAAATTCACAAAGAGCTAGCAGAAACCAAAACATATTAAAGACTAAGGGGGTCATTATAATGACGGGCGGATCGCCACCGCCCGTATGGCGATCCGCCAGCCATTCCTCACCGCCCGCATGCCATTTCCCCCCGCCATATTACAATGGCGGGGAGGACCCCGGCGGACGGAAAGACCGTCCGCCGGTTTTCCGCTGGTCCGACAGCGGACCGGGCGGTAAAGGGGCCTAATATGGTGGCGGTGTCTGCTAGACACCGCCATCCATATTAGGATGGCAGCGGAGAGCAGCCTTTCCATGGCGGCGTTGCCGCCATGGAAAGGCATTTAGTGTTTGCTGTTGGGGATGGGGGTGCACATGGGGGTACCTATGGTACCCCTGCATTTGCATGCACAAGGTGGCAGGCACCGCGCGGTGCCTGTCACGGTGTGCATGCAAAAGCACAACTTGCATATATTGCATTGTGGCGGGTGCTGCTTACAGCACCGCCCGCCGCAATTCAATATATGCGGAATGCCACCACCACCGTGGCGGTGACATCCTAATCCCAATGGCGGGACCGCCGCTCCTATGGCGGACGGTCCCATTCTCCGTTACGGTGGCGGGTGGACTTTGTCCGCCCGCCATCGTAATGTCCTCCTAAATTCAGAGAACTAAATGGTAATACAGATAATGGCACTAGCCATATAGAATAAGGTAAACCTCCTTCAAAAACGTCCCCCGAAATAAATAAAATTCTAAAAGATTGCCTCAAGACACTTGAGACTGACTTTTCAAAATACAAAGGAGCCACAGCATAGATCAACATCTAAGAAATGGCATAATTTAATATAGAAATGTGTGCATAGCCAAGGAGCTAGAAATGCAGAGGTAAGACTCGAGCCTACAGATAGTAACCTTACAAACGGAACTAAAGACGATCAGTTAAGTACCAAGTATAGCCTGTTAGCAATTGCCCATGCATACTACAAGAAACCAAATATGCCTTCATCTACTAATTAGAGGAATTGGTAAGGCAGTTGCAAATTTAGTTTGGACCCATTTTCTCACTAGGGTCTTTACTACCCTGTTAGCATAAAATACATTGGGGATAAAAATATGAAAGTGATTTGTCAAAAGGGAGACTTTTGGTGAAACATAAACATCCAACTTTTACTTTAAAAATGCCTGACAATAATATAGTCTGTTCACAAAAGAACGAAACAGTCACTCTGTCCCGTGTTTTCTTGCTTATATTCATCTGGAGCTATTGCATAAAAAAATGTTGATGTACATTTTAGTTCCATCTTAAAACATTGTGCTTCTTCAGATCATAGGAACATTCATGAAGTCACCAATCATTCTGTATGAGAAAAGGAAGGGATAGTTAGTAAACCTCGACTAGGTAGATATTAGTAAAATTTAAACAAATTATTTGTAGAGCTGAATGTATGCTAATAATAAAATATATATCAAGGAAATACTGCGAGAACATCCCACCTAGAGTACTTACTTATTAGAGAAGATGAGCTACACAAATTGCAATCGAAGACAACATAGATTGTATTCATCTTCTAAATCAAGAACTAATCATTTCTAGACCTCAGAAACAGCTACATCTCACAGCAGCTGAAGGCTGTGTGACATATATATATATATGTGTGCCATTCTTTACTTTCAGTACTTCTATCAGTACTTGGAACATGCAAGGAGTGAAATTGTCAAACTTTGGATCTGACGCAAAGCAGTTTTACTGTAGAGACTGAAACCACAATATTAGTTTTCTTAGAAAAGTCTCTCAGGGAACCTTAACACCAGAAATTGATACCAAGAAAGACAAATTCCTCAACTGGAAATTCACAAAGGAAAAGAAGTTAGATTGAGCGGGCCTTTATAGAACTGGTTAAAATGCCATTAAAATACCTGATCCATGTGTGAATAAAGATATCTAGGGTTTAAGTAAACAACAAGCAGACATTGTCTATGTGGATAACACATTATACTGGCTAAATGTGCAGATTACTTCACAGGCAGATCCTCCTATGCACTAAACTAGATTATAACCTTAGTGAAGGAAATACAAATATCCAGAAACGTAATACCCCTTACCTAATCACAAATAGCAAACAACAGCACAGTTCCTCAAAACACAGTCAAGGGAAATAATTGCTACCTCTAGTCAAAGCCTGGGGTTTCGCGGGGACACAGTTCTCAGAAGAAATATTACAAACCTCAAGGGATATCCTAGGGGTGCATAACAATCCATGACTGTCAGATCATTGTTAACTGAAGCACTCCATAAAGAAGAAAATTCAAGACACCACAGACCACTTAGCTTGAATGTTTTTGGAAACCTCCCCACATTGAATTGTGGAAATTGTCTAAAGAAACAGCCATACAACTAGACTGCAACAAGTGGTAGCAACAAATGGAAAAAGGATCCAAGGTGCCAATAAGAGGGACTTTTTTTTAAACAATGTAAAAACTCACAAATGCACATGATAAAAATATGAACGTGTTGAAGCCTTTTCATCAAAGCATTTCTGGAGTAAATGGTTCAATGTGCACAGAAAAGATGCAGGCAAATGAGCTAGGCTTTGCAGATTGGAATATGTAGACAAACATGTCTTACACCTCTGCAAAGCAAGGAAAGAGAAGCAACTCAATGCTGACCAGCTGGGCACTATCAATAGAGGACACTGTTTAGAAAATGCAATTAAGACTCCCTACAAACTCCAATTACAATAGGAGATCTACAAAACCCACTGGATACTGTAAAATATGGCAAATCACCAGAAAGGAGCACAATAACTAATGTTCAACATTTGAATACAGTACGTTTGTATTACAATAACAATGTTTAAAACAATTAAATCTGATACCTAGCTTCAGATGACCCCTAACACATAGTAGGAGAGACTTTTCATCCCTGTATAAAATAATGGTGGCTGTCTGGTTAACAAGTGATGGTGTGGGCAAGCAGGACTATTGCCCATTTCCAACTTGCAAGCATTACCAAGCGAATATGTGGCATTTGCAATCACAACACATGTGCACATTGATTCACAACTTAACTCATTAACATCCCACTCAGCGCCATCAATAACTCACAACATGAGCAGACATTGCACCTCATGCTTCTAAATGGACATTCTTCGGTACTACAGGAGGGTCCACCCCCAAGATTTTCCAGTTTTGGTTGGGAAAATTAGCAGCCTGAAACCTCAACATTTTGAAATCGCTGCAGTAGGCAGAATGTGCCTGCCACAAAAATATTGCATGGTCTGTGATGTGACCCAACAAGCATAGTAGATCCTACAAACAGGCCAGCTGGTACACAGAATACTTCCAAGACACCAAACGACACTGTAAACAGCTAGAAATGAAATGGGAGCCAGCCACGACTTCACCAACAAAACTACCTACAAGACTAAACTCAGGCGCTATTACCAGCAAATAAGAGATACAAAGAAAAAAGCACTAGTGAACCACCTTGAAGGAAGCTCCAACAGCTGCATGGAGATCTTGTAGATCGTTAAGGATTTCACCTCGCCCTCAGTCACTGTCATACAAGGATCTACTTTCTGACAGATTTGTTCCTTCCGCACGGGAAGAACCCAAAGGGTCAGGTTGCTAACCATTACATCAGAGACCAAGAAATTGATATGTGGAGTCCCACAGGGATCATTCCTCAGCTCCACCCTCTGTAAAATATACATGATACCGTTCGCCAACGTCATCCGATCACAAGTCATCACCGTCATCTCCTAGGCCGATGAAATCCAAATCACCCTCCCCTTGATGGACGAAACAATCACCGCCAGAACCAACTTTACCAATTGCATGGCCATAGTAGCAGAGTGGATGCGAACCAAATGCCTGCAGTTCAACTCTGACAAGACCGAAGTACTGGTCATCGGCAACAAGACCTCCCCATGGGACTCCACCTGGTGGCCATCAGGGCTAGGACCAACATTCACAGACCACTCAAGAAATCTAGAGATCATCCTAGATGACGAGCTCAACATGATGGCTCAAGTCAATACAATGTGCACTTTCTGCTTCCACATCCTACACAAGCTGTGAAAAATCTTCAAATGGTTGCCTCAGAACATCAGACGGACCATCACACAAGCACTCATCACCAGCAGGCTGGGCTATGGAAACACTCTCTTTGCCAGAATCTCCAAACAACTCCTACACAGACTCCAGACCATCCAGAACACCATTACACAACTCATACTCGACCTCCCACACCACACCCACATCACACCACAACTCAGGAAGGTTCACTGCCTCCACATTCACAAGCGTAGCCAATTCAAACTTCTCACACACACATACAAAGCCCTACACATTACAGGAACAGAATACCAGAACTGCCGAATACACGTTCACTAACCCACCAGACACCTATTCTGTGCCTCACTCTCACTTGCACACTTTTCCTGCATCCGCAAAAGCAAAACTGGACGTTGCTCATTCTCCTACATCGCACCCAAGGAACGACCTCCTTCAACACATCAGAGCTTACTTCTTGAGTTCTGCAAAAAGCTGAAGACCTGGCTCTTCATATAAGCACCTTGGGGACCACATACCTACACACCTATCCATATGCCCGGATACCCTCTTGGGTGATTAGTGTGCCATAGAAATTAATGTAACATAACATAACATAATTCAATGGGCCTAATCATGCCACACATCAAACGAACATACAGCATACAACATGAGGCAGTGCAGTCATACACACATCCTTCGGTTCTATCGTGCTCAAGAAACCCTCCATCCTTGTGTCCATTTAACTCTTCACCTACCATTACCCTGTATCTTTAAGGCAGGCAGCCACATTTCACCTGATGTATAGGTCTCCCTGAGTCAACAAAATATTTATCAAGGGAATAATAGACCTTATTATAAGCTGTCTATTAACTGCTTCAATAATATCAACCAATGTGATCTCAAACTCACAGAATACCCTTCGACTAAGGCTATGAAGAAAGCCTTCTTCACCCTCTTTAAGACTGTGAAACAACAAAAACACATGACTGAACATACCAATACAAAAGGACACATATGTAACCTTCTCTTCAACTCCATGCAAAAATCCCAACTGTAGCTCCCCAATGCCATTTGATAGCTTGGACTATATTTCTCTTCTAATCCTCATCTGCCATGCACCATCCAACCACCCACCAGCAAGCCCAAAAATATTATACAACAGCATTACTCCTCCAAATACCCATACCATGTCTCAAACAAGGTTTTTCCATCTGGCAACCACAATTGACTTCGCTTCTGATGCCATATCCTACTGGACTCGCTCAATCTCACTCTGCAAATCAGCACTGATACCCTTTACTACTAAAGCCCCTCAATGAGGCAATGTGTAGCAAAACCTAGGACACACAAGGGGTAATAGAAGGAATGTTTACAAATAGTATGAAACCACTGGTAATTGCTCACGGTAGACTTCCAGCCCATCGTTTTTCATGCACTGTGACACTACAGAGCACCTGCTAAATATCAGTACTGACTGTATTTTTCATGGAAACTGTCCATCCTCAACTTCCAGACAAGGCCCCCAAAAGAAGGGAACACAAAAACCTAAGGTGTCTCATCAAAGAATGAACCGACATCCAACTAATCATTTGCAAATAAGAAAGGAAATGTCAGAACACACAAAAAGCTAATTGTTCATGCAGATGCTTACTTAGAATAGCAAAACTTGATTTTTATACCTCAAACATTACAAAAGACTCAACCAAAAAGGGCATTCCATTTCAAAGTCATTGCAGCATTAATGCAACCCCGGACACCTTTGCTACAGCACTCAATTAACAATGATAATATCATCAATCGATTTCTTATTGAAAAGTAGATAGGATTAAATGGGGCAAAGACAGCACCAGACTAGGGACCTATGGATCTACAGTGTCTTTCATAAACGTCCATGAATGGCTCGTGTCATAGAGGACTCCTTGTCAGTCTTGGAACCAAAATATACCAAAGCACATGCAACCCACAACTCCTCATGAAAGTTTTCACGAGATAAAATGTGTATGGGCTCAAAAGCTGCGTTGCCCTCATCCAAACCTTTCTGTCGAGTACAACCTCAAACTGAATCTCATTACGACTGATTACAGCCTCATTGCCATCAGCCCCAAATATAGGGGTGGCTCTTTGAATGAAGTTAGATGGCTACAAACCACAACGAATTACAAATGCAGCTTGCATTCATTATCGACTCCAAACATTCCCTCTGAATCCTCATTTTCAAAACGGAGTGGTACCAAAATCCACCTCTCAGGGGGAGACTGCTTACTCAATGAAGTCAGCAATAGAAGGAACATCAGGAGGGGTGGCAGGTGAGAAAGGGGAGGCCGGCAAGGATGGAAATGCGCTGGATAGCGACAGGGGTACTCCCTCTTCAGAAGGGCCCCCCAAAATTTATGGTGACCAGGAAAAAGACGCTGGTACCACTGGTACTGGGGCTGGGGGCGGTTCACTAGAGGATATGTTTGCCTCAGTCTCTGAAGATATCAGAAATGGTTTTGCGGTATCGGAGGCAAACCAGAGCGAGATACGCAACTTTTGCGAGGTACTAGAAAAAAAATAGACTCCCTGGCAGCGAGAACACAGACACTTGAAACTAATGTTGGGGAACTATGGGCGGAGCTAAATGACAGTAAGAAGGAGATAGAAGCACTATAGAAGGTGGAGCAGGCACTTCAGGAGAAGGTGGAACAGTTGGAAAATAATTCTAGGAAGAACAGCTTGCGTATACTGAATGTCCCTGAGGGACGAGAGGGGGATAACTTGAAATCATTTGTGGCTTTGTTAATAAAGGACATCCTTCAGATAGAAGAAAGCGAAGCAGCAATAGAACAGGACATTCAAAGAATACACAGAGATCCATTTAGGAGAAACCCAAACAGAACGAAGTGATCCAGCGCGACACTTAATCAGGGATCAATACTCATCAATATTACATACAATGGCCCATACACATTCACTCAAATCCGTGATGCGCTGGGGGTCAAGTTTTAAAGACGTGGAAATCGTTTCCTTCACAAATTCATGTTCAATTATTCTAAATACATAACTAGACCTATATATCAACTCTCTTTCCTCTCGGTCGATGGACCAATTAGTTGAGAAGTTGATGGTAATAATAGTACTAACTGACTATCTAACCAGCTAAATAATCACAGACTTTCGGTAAGTTTTAAAAGGTTTATCTCAAATAAATGATTAATGCTCATTGTATATAGGTCATAATGCAAACACTGAATTTCACACAAGGGAGAGAAAAATCAATCAGCAATGCAAACAGTGTCAAACTCATCAACAATAAACAATATGCATATGAGGGAGTGGATAGATGAAGAGACATAAGTTTCAGCAAAAATAATGCGAAACAATATACTTATGATGGAGTGGATAGATGAAGAGACAAGTTTCAGAGACATAAATACGTTTGCAAATGATTATGCAAATTTCGAGTCGGAGGATAATACAAACCCAAAGATCAATGAAATACCACCCCCCTGGCCAAGGGAGTAGTGGGGGTCTCCTGAAGTAGAGTCAGGAAACAAAGATTTCATGAACAGGTCAGGACAAGGACAGGAACAGCTAGGCCTCTCTGCAAACCGACGAACAGCGACGCGTCTCCCCTCTCAATCTCCTACCGCTGCAGCAACTCCTTAACCACACCCCCAAAGGCACCCCAGTTATACCCTAAAACCTACATGTCCAACCCACATTAATTGCAACATTACACAGAATTCGACTGCTCATTGGATGCTCGGGAGGTGGTGTATCACACCACCGTGATTTCATTCAAAATTTTTCATACTTATTGTTCTACTTCCTTTCCCATCGCGTAATTACTGAATAGTCCATGCATTTTTATTCTTGTTACATTTCACTACATTCTCAGCCACGTCTGCGGAAGAAATCGTGGGTCCCACTGGCCAGTCTCATCTTTTGGCAGGCAAACAATGTCTTCTGAGCGGTTCATCCTTGAAATGATTACATCATCTGCAGCGCTCAGCACTTCTGTCTGTCTTGTCAGGTCATTTTTGCTCATTTTTTCAGCCCCTCATCTATCCGGATAACTTAAGCAAATACAGGCCCATTCGGCTCACTATGACAAAATAGAGCATAACATTCATTAATAACATGGTAAAGCATTTTTCACTGTGAACCACCCACTCTTGCACTATTCCCTGTTAATAATTTTCCTAGCATAAGCTTCATGCAAAGCGGCATTATTTATTATCGTTTTCAAGCAAAATGCAAAAGGCAAATACGAGATGCGGCCTAAACGTGCATAATCTTGTTTCTTTTGAAGCGCAATGTAAAATGCGGCTTAGTTTTTTCATGCATTAGTTCACATTAGTGCACGCATGCGCAAAGCGGTCTCCCACGTGTTCATGTGATTTGCTCTCTTAATTTTACACCGCACACTGTTAATAAGTATTATGGGGGTGTTCATTCGAGCAGGTTTCTTTTTGCAAAATCCTGCTCCATCAGAAGCCACGGAAAATCCTTCTCAATTTTCAAACGTACACCGTGAACGAAAAAATACTCCTGGGTGCGCTAAAAATAAAAACTCTAAGGGGGAAGGATTTTTCCTTTGAAATTAGGTGAGACCTGGCCCGGGTCACCCTGGACAGACAATGGGAACTCAGAAAGCGTCTCGAGGATTTTCGAAAAACAGGTGCCTCTGCACAGCTGAAATTTCCTGCTGCCCTCAGAGTCATGCATAACAATAAAATGCACTTTCTGAAAACTGTTAGAGAGGCGGATGATCTCCTCTAAGTAATTAGGAAAGGGGAGGATGTACACGGAGATTGACATATAACACAAGCAATAAAGGTATAAGAGATAAGAGATAAAGTGAGGAGGTATAGGGGGTGGTGTTGTTTTAATTCATGTAAATACAGGTGGCGGTGTGCGACAAGGGGCTGGGAAGAAAATGGGACCTGTGTTAGGTCCAGTAGGAAGTCGGGAGGGGTTCTCCAGGGGGGGGAGTCACATGGTGGGGATCATGTGGGAAAAAACTACAAAAGATTTCCTCGTACACCTCTAATAGACAGAAAATATATGAGCTACAGTATGACAGTCTACATACACATCGGAAAGACACAGTAGGAAGATGACGCAGATTCTATCATGGAATGTTAACGGGCTTCACACAAGGGGTAGAAGGGATGGGATTCTACAATACCTCAAAGATTCCCCAGCACAAATTCTAATTTTACAGGAAACCCACTTGGTCAAAGCAGAATGTTTGAAGTTGTTTACAAAACAGAGATGGGTACAGCAGGTAGGGTGCACAGAACAGACAGCTAACATAAGAGGGGTAGCAATAGTCATTAAAAAACAAGGAGGGCGTGTGAGGTTATTAAGTACACGGGTGGATCAATCCGGCAGATGGATTATAGCTGACTTAAAAATAGAGGACCATCCACTAACCTTAGTAGGATATTATGGCCCAAACCAAGATGACTATGAACCCTTAAAGTCAGTATTCACAAACTTATTAAACTTCCCGGGACCGGTGATAATGTCGGGAGATTTTAATATCGTTTTGGATCCAAAATTGGATAAATCCTGTAATAGTAAGGCTATACCCACTCCGAAATCCCGGGCTTTTTTGAGAACTATGATGAGGCAGCACGCTCTTAGCGATTTATGGAGGGAGAGGGTAGGAGCTCAGCAAGGTACATCATTCCACAACAAAAAATATGGGCATAGATCAAGGATCGACTATTTTTTGGTAGAATCGAATCTCAAACAAGAGGTGTTAGACATCAAATATCTTCCCACACATTTATCTGACCACTCAGCAGTATTACTAACATTTAGGAAGGTTACTCATCACAAAGATAAAAGGTGGACTCTGGATCGTACCATGTTTTCAGAGAAAGAAACAATGGATGCCCTAAAAATAGATGTAGGTGAGTTCCTTCAGATTAATTGTGGTTCCGCCCCAATGGGAATAGTGTGGGATGCGATGAAAGCCTTCATTAGAGGCAGGATTACTAGCATACTCAACTATAGGAATAGACAATACAGACAAGAGTTGAGCAATTTAGAGGCTGAAATAAGAAAGATAGAAATAGATAGAACTATGACCACTGGCAGTAATACCCAGAGGGAAGAGAGATTGATAGTACTTAAAAACCAAGTGGAAGAAACCCTTCAAAATAGGATTAAGAAAAGATGGGATGCAAGCAAGTTAGCCCACTTCGAGTATGGGGAGGGAGCAGGGAAGCTCCTGGCCTGGAAAATCAAGACTGACCAAAACAGAAACTACATCAATGGAATTAAACTGGGGCAGTCCAATGCAATGTCAACAAATGACTCTAAAGTAGAAGAGGCCTTCTTTGAATACTTCTGAGATCTTTACTCCGAAGAGGAGGAGGTCTCAGAGGAAGAGGTGGTAACGTGGTTAGCAGAGTCTGTGAAGCCTTTGGATCAAGAGCAAAAAGAGAGTCTTAACCAAGATGTAACAGATGAAGAAGTGAGGAAGGCCATACAAACATCTAAGGGTGGGAAAGCCGCTGGACCGGATGGGATACCAGCGGAATTGTACATGGTCCTGGGGGAAGTCTTAATTCCCTTTATGACTGAGGTAATGGGATGCAACTTCTTAGATCATGGAATGAAGCGACAATTTCCCTTATCCTAAAACCTGGCAAGGACCCCGCTAACCGCGAATCTTTTCGGCCTATATCCCTATTGAACGCGGACTATAAAATCTTTACTACTATTCTGGCGGGGAGACTAAGCAAGGTTGCTGGGGGGATAATCCATAAGGACCAGAAAGGTTTTATTAAGGGGAGGCACATCCATGAATTAACGTATTGGGTTTATTGGAGCAATTGATGTGGCAACAGCTTATTCTGTCCCTCTCGCGGTTATTATGTTAGATGCCGCCAAGGCCTTTGACAGGGTCAGGTGGTCTTATCTGCTAATGGTTCTGAAGAGTCTGGAGCTAGGGGACAAATTCTGCAGGGCGGTACAACTAATATATCAAAATCCCACGGCAAGAGTTCTAGTAAATGGGAACCTAACCGCCCCTTTCAAAATCTCAAGGGGCACAAGACAGGGATGCCCTTTGTCCCCTCTGTTATTTAATCTGTACATAGAGCCCTTTGTCCAGAAATTGAGGACGACAACTAACATCCTCGCTTTCTGCTGAGAGACTTGGGAGAAGAAAGTTGCTCTATATGCGGACAATCTGGTAATTTTCACTTCTGACCTAGAGGCCGCACTATCTCCCACCTTACAGATAGCTATGGGGTTTGGTAGAATTTCAGGCTACCAGGTAAATGAGGCCAAAACTGAGATCATGGTTTGGAATCAGAGGGTAGATAACCCGTTGATTAAAAAGGAAATGAAATATTTGGGGATCAGAATGGTGGAATATATAAGCAAAATCCAGGAAATTAACCTAATGAGAATTTATAGGGAAATAGTGCAGTTATTGAAGAGCTGGGTACATCTTCCCCTTACGATCGTCGGATGAGTTAACTTGGTCAAGATGGTGATTTTGCCAAAAATCACTTACCTATTCAACACCATACCTCTTCCTTTTGAGAAATCAACTATAGACAAAATCCAACAGGCAATAAACTCTTTTATCTGGGCATATAAAGGGGTCCGGATATCTTGAAAAAAGTTGCGGAGACGGAGAGAGAAAGGGGGTCTATCATTACCGGATATCCAGCTGTATGCATGGGCTTTTCAAATCACCAACGCTAGAATGCTTTTTAGAACCCCAGATGACACGGATGTCGGAGTTATGTTCTGCGCAATGATAAAAGTAAGTAGAAGCGGAATCGGTGGTTTTCTCTTCAAGTTCGGAGACCCAAAAATTTTCAAGAAGAGCAAGCTAAAAGTACCACAAGCACTCACTAGAGTGGTATACGATAAGAAGGCGGCTCGAAGTAGATTACTACTCCTTCTTTGCCCCAATCTGGGACTCGCCAGGAACACCGGGATGCCTTAAGGATAAGCTGGATTTATCAATGAGGGAGACGGGTGTACTTGTCTGAGGCGAGATTACACAGGATGGACAGTTAATCACTTGGAGTGAGATAAAAGGTCTTTGAAAGGACAAAATTTCCCATTTCAAGTATATGCAACTCAAGAGCTGGGCGCAGGCTCGAAAAACACCAGTGGGTGTAGCCAATGATCTGGAGGAACAATTGGCCAGTAAACTCCCAGGTGCGAAAGAAGTCTCCTTCTGGTACTGGGGTCTACAGGACACTATCGACGGATAATTCACCCTGGTTGAAGATCTATGGGGCAGACGCTTGCGAGCTGCAATTTACAACATATTTGGCAAGTATCAATGCGCATACTTTATACTATTGTTAAGCCTGCTTTTTTTAAAAGAAACCATTTTTTCTCACTTCATAGGGCAAATTTAACTCCTGAGAAGCTGTCCAAAATGGGGAAAGGAAAGCCGGTTGCCTGTGCAAAGTGTGGCCTGGAAAAAGCGACAGATGTACATATGTTTTTTCAATACACGCAAATACAAAGTTTCTGGCATGAAGTTGAATCAACACTTACAGGTATTTTGGGAATACACATAAAGGTAAGCCTTGCACAAATTATCTTTGGATGAAGGAGGGTGTGTCAGGAGTAACTAGGAACTTTTTGTTTTACGCATTATTGCTTGCCAGAAGGGAGATCTGTTGTAACTGGATAAGTGAAACACCGACACAGCATCCAAAATGGTTAGAGTTTATGTTTTATATGTCAAGAATGGACTTGTTGGGAAATGGGTCCAAAAAGAGGAAAAAATTCTGGGATATATTACAAAACTGGGCAGGGGATAGCCGAAACCAGTGAGTGGCGCAATGATAGTAAGTAGGTAATAAGAAGAATCCCCTGTACAATGATTACGCCGACAGAACTCTCTGATTCAGCTGCAAGGGCCTCCCAGGACACTTTATGCAGCCGCCGGAAAATTGGACGCTGTCTGAGAGAGATATACCAGAAGGAGGCTGGTGTTTTTTGACCCAGCGCCTTTCTTTCTCTACCCCTGGCAGGGGTCTGTGGTCTCCTCCTTTGCAGAGGATTGGCAAGGGTAAAAGTCATCAAAGCCTGAGGTGAATGAGGACACACAAAAAAATCTGTGGTTACCTGGCCATTTACAGAAAACAGCCTTATTAACCTTAGAAACTATACAAGTGCTATATCTGGTGCTGAACACCATGTTTTTGGGAAGCTTGCCAGTGGCACAAGGGATGCAGATAACATATCTTTGTAAATTGGGTCATCATCTTTTGGGTTCAATTTATAGTTTAAGTCCCCTAATAGTACTATCAACTGGGTTGGATATTTTATACTTATTCTTTCTAAAACTTTTTCTAGCAAACCTAGCTGGATTAATTAATCTTTTGCTTTCAGTGACTGAATATGTATATTGATCATTATTATACATGCCATTTCCATATTATTGCAATATAAATCTACTTGATTAGCCAGGTTCCATTGACTTTTTATCAATAGAACAGTTACTCTGTTTGCCACTTTGGTCGAAATTAGTGTAATATGCCCCCCTGACAGGCAGCCAGGTCTCTGCCATTTAGCTGTTTTCGACAGCACGAGAAACCAGTCGACTGGTTCAGGCTCATCCCACAGCCATGACTCTTGCAAACACATGATCTCATTTGTTACCAACATATCTTTAAAGATTTCTTGGTTTAACAATTTCCTAAACCCACCTATATTCCAAAATAGAACCACCAAGCTGCGCAAAGTGCCTATCACTTAATCCTAATCACTCGCTCCCCCATTTCACTATCTCCAAGACTTAGGGCCTGATTACAATTTCTGATGGAAACTAAACTGCCCGACTCCTTGTCAGATTCGGTTTCAACTGACTCGCGGTCAGCGGTTCCGCCCGACCGATTATGATGCTTCCGAACACCATTCGGAAGGACTCCCATTGACTTCAATGGGTGCCTGTGTTCCGATCAACAACACATGCTCCTATGGGGAAAATGGGTGTCTGCGGAAAATCTTGCACCCTGTCGCGGGCACCCCATAGTGCCTGCCACACTGTGCATGGTTTTATAGTGGGGTCCCGTGGGTACCCTCTCAACCCCAAACCGGAGGACTCAGATTGAAGGGGGGCATGCTAGTGGCCCCCAAAGTCAGTTTCCGACAGCCTTTTTGTGTCAGACTGACCGAGTCGGAAAGGCTGTCAGAATTCGACATTGTAATCGGTCGGTCGGAAACGCTGTCTATAGAGCTGTATGAATCGGCTCCGACTGACTCGGATTCTCCAAGTGCCGGTAGGAACCGATTCGGAATGACTGAACGGTTTCCCTTCCGACCGCGAGCATCATAATCGGTCGGTCGGTCAGAATTGTTTCTGATCGAGTCGGTCGGAATGGTTCCGACATGGTCTAGGAGAATCCGACTGTTGGTCGGAGGCTTTCCGATCGACATCGTAATCAGGCCCTTAGTGTAGAAACAGATAAGCACTCGAAGAGGTTTCTTATTTCTAAGCTGTTAACTAGCCACTTGGAATTATCACCCAAACAGACACCTGCAGAACCCCTTCCCTTGAGTTTGCAACAATTCTTCCACTATAATCATCCTGTGGGCCCAGTATGACTTGATTTAGTCTTAACCCTGCATGATTACTTAAAAGATTATCAGTCTTCTGTTCATCCTTACCTATCTCACTCGCTTGTACAAGCCTTATACCTTCTGTCCAAATCTCTACCTCCGCTCTAATGCTGACTTTACAATTTCTGAGAAAAACTGCACCTTCATCACCTCTCTTCCGGTTTCATGACAAACTCTACCTGCTTTATATCCCCTGATGATGTTTAGTGCAAGCTTTTACACTTAGAGAGCACGTGCAGGAGATGAGAACAATTTGGTGGGTTAAGTTTCCTTAATCTTTTCCTACAATTTTCACCTCGCTGAGGTTCCAAAAAAAACCCATACATTATTCCAATCTTTATTATCCAATTTATTCAGCCTATCCTTTTTAATCCTTCGCTCGCTTTCATCTCTCCTATGTGTCATTGAGTTCCTGCTCCCATCAAACTGATCCAGACTGCTGTCCCTCCCTAATATTCTCCTATCATCCTCGGTACCCTGCTTACTCTTCTCCTCGACTCTGGTACGGGGCATGCTTTCCCTTCCACAGGGTGACTAAGAGTACTGCACTACTTTTCGTTTTAACTGATTTTCCCCACTTTTCATATTCCTGGTACCATTTAGAGAACTCTTACCAATCTCCCTTACTCTACTGTCTATTTTCCTAGAGATGTCAACCCAATGGAACTTCCTTTTTTCCTTTAATACCTTACCCCTACAATCCCTTTTCTTACAGTTTACCTTCCTAGTTTTGTAAATTATTCTTGTGCGCTGGATATAACCCTTATAGCGCCCCAAGGTTTTACCAACATAGGCTGTTTTGAGATATATACGAACGGGGGCGATTGCCTTTATGGGGCTCAGCCACCCTATTTTCTGCGGGTTCACATACTGACTGCTCCTTATCTCCTCCTACAGGTCTCACTAAGGAGTGCATACAATTATTAATTTGTTTTACTTCCACTGCGATCACCTGTAATTGACTTTTTTGGGCCTTTGACAAATCATTATTTGCCGCTAGAGTTTCTAAAATTCCTTGCCGTGTCTTTTGCATTAAAAACATCACATCTAGCATGGATGGTGATGAGGTAGATGAAATATCTAGTCCCAATTTTTTTTACTTACAATGAGGTCTAAAAGAGGAGGGTGACTTGGTAGAGGGTAGATTTTGGAAGTTGCGTTCAGCAAAGTTCATTCAAACGGGTCACGCAAAGCGGATGGTCACTGGGAGCAAGGAGTCCTAAACTCTCGAATGCATTGGACATGTGCTTTATGGGTAAGCTAAGAAACCTGAGTTCCAAGACACTTCTCAAAGCAGAACAGTCTAGCAGTAGCGACTGCTACCGAACGGGGTTGCTGTGGTGGGGGTGAGGGGAGGGGGGATAAAAAATTAATAAAAGCACTTACCTGGGTGCCGCCGGTCGCTGCCTCTCCTCCGTCCTCTGCTCCGGCAGCAGAAAGCACACAGCCTCCCAGACTCCCCTAGCCAATCACAATGCTGCCTTACAGCAGTGTTGTGATTGGTCTGAGCGCAGTGGTTCAGCGCTCAGAGAGGGACTGGGAGGCTGTGCATGTTCTCCACCCAGGCTGTGCAATACAGCCTGGCGGAGAACATGCTAAGTGCGCATGACTGTTTGGCCGGCCCAAGACGGTCAGCCAAACTGTCATGCGCACTTAGAAAGTGCCTACCACTTCTCCCCCAGCTCTGAATTGCCCAGCCTCGCCCTGCCTCCCAACCAACTGAACCAGTACGGTAAAATAAAATAATAATAACGTTGTATTATTATCATTATATTTGTCCCTTTTGAACTGCTCAGTGAGGAGTGGGGCAATGCTCCTCCGCTGCAGTCTTGGTGGACATTCATCTGAGGGCTGACAAAGAGCAGCATCAAAGAAGTATGGGGTAGGGCATCCGCCTCACCACTGACCGAAATCTAACTGCCAGGAATCTGACATTCACTTCCCGTGGATTTTAACTGTTGAAAGTAGTTGAAATCTCCAAGAGAAATAGTGGGGAAAACGTGGAAACCGGGACGGCAATACCGATTCCCATATGTTAATTCACAAAATCCTGTAATAACTGTTATTTTGCCACCACTGAAATGACCAAGATCAATGTTACTGATAATTCAGAGGGCGGGGAAGTAAGGGGATTATTTCAGGTCACTCCAATGACAGCCGAAGTCATGCAAATTCAGCCTTATGGAAAGTAATAGAATTTAACAGAGATTTAGTGAAAGGGAGGGTCAGAGAGAAACAGGGTGGAGAAAAAAAGGAGGAAGAGAGGGAGAAAGGGAACTAGAGAAGCACCTCTTGTGTGTCCCTTATGAGCTAATTCTGCACCCCTTTCCTCTGTACACTGCATCTTTGCTTTGTTGCTAGGTTTACTTTTCATAAATGCTGCCACACACACCCTCACTCACACCCACATAAAAAGAAGAAGCAGCGCTATTAATCCTAACACCTATTACTTTGGCGTGCCCAAGACAAAACAAACCAATGGCCTGGAGAGCCATACTCTCTGCTCATAACATATATTGTGGGTGACAGCTCACATTTCTCCATTTCCTTACGCTGAGCATAAATACATAATGAATTTAATTAATCCACGCAATGAAAGGGCTTCGGCTAGCCAGCCACCTTCACTTGGTTAGCTTTCCCGCTGTCAGGAACAGAACATCTTATTTGAAAAAGGTTTTATTTCATTGAAAAATATAATAAAGGTGTTTAAAGAAATCGAGATGCTCCGACGCTGCAAATGTTTGAAGGTGTGTTGTGCTATAAAAAATCTGCACATTAGAATGCATTACCCGGGGGGCTTCTCAGGACCAAGCCTGCAATCAGGAGAATAGGGGATTTAGAAAATATATCTGGAAACGAGGAGAGAAGTCTTTGGCACTTCCCTTTATACACTAAAAAAAGCAATCTCCAATTGTCACTGTCTTGCAAAAAGGTACTCGTAAAAAAAATGTGTAAAGCCTTAGAATAAAGGCGCAAACAAATTACTCTTCTGAGACGCCAGCACCTCTGCTGAAATACTCGGTTATTTATCTGCTGGCGGCAGAGGTTGCAAAGCATAATCCCCGACAGCCTGAGTTTTCCAAAGAATGAAGTGAAGGGCACGGATTGCATTGGACGGCCTGCTCCTATTCAAAGACATCCTAACACAGATTTAGAGCCAGGACAGATCTCGTGCAAGGTGTCACTTTTGATTCGGATGCATTTCTCAGAAAAGGCCTTTGGTAGACTTAGCAAACGATGCCTTAAAGGCCCCAAATAACCTATATTGAGAGTGTTCACTGCAGCGCTTTAGAGCTACAATGAAGTCAGGGTGGCTCAGTGACCTGAACACTCCTGACTGACAAAAGAAGATGATATTCCGATTACTTACTGATATTCGTCATTACCACTCACAGCGTCTCTCCTGTGAGCGTCCTCCAGGGAACCTCGCCAGAACTCATCATGGCTGAGTTGTTGCTTTAGACGGCGCCCATTATTGTGATGAAGGGAAAAAGAGCCTCAGATTTAAAAGAGAAGAAAGACTTATCGGTATTGTTCAGAGAGGGGGAAAAGGAATTCTACGCAGTCCTGGTGTAAAGGGTGAGGTCACACATTGCATAAGTAAGGTCTGGGACATGGAAGGCGGATGAGTTTGAGGCCCAGCAATCACAGCCCTAGCCATCCATCGGAAGTCGGTAATTTGGGTACCATAAATAGGAAATACTATCATCTGTTATATACGGCAAATGCGCAATTTGACGCACCATATGTAAAAAAGTTATTATTTTTAGAAATCAGCTCAGGGATGTAGCTGCCGTTGGTGCGGCAGTTGCATTAGCACTGGGACTGAGAGATGTGAGAGTCCCCACTAGCTGCCTCCGTAAGAGTTGACAACAAACGCAAGTTGCCTGTCTGTTTCTGCCCAATCTTCCAGGTCAATGCTGCTTGCTCCATTAAGGCACAGGGAATTCTTCCTCTGACAAAAGTCAGTTCCTAGATAATGCGAGGTCCGGTCCGGCTCATGGTCGTTGTTACTCCATAACTTTCTCTCTTGATGTTGGACAGAAGTAGCAGGTGCTGAATAAAAGTGCAGAAAAGACAAAGAACACAGCACTACTGCTGCAATGGGCAGCATTATGCCCCAAAAGCACACCTTAAAATATTAACGTCGATGACTTAAAGAGAGGGCTTAAAAAAAAGTTCCCCCTAAACTTGATTTTCGTCCATAAAAGCGAAAAGCTGTCAATTTTGCCATTTTTTGCAGAAGACAAAGTGTAATTTTTCTGTACAGGTGTGTATGCATTGTATCGGTGTGGCTGCCACATTCTTAGCGACAGATTCACGTTTGCCTTCGACGGAGGATGTTCGATGAATGCTGAATAAGAGGTTTAATTTTCTAATTCATATTCACCAATTAAAATTAAACTGTATTTTTATGAGCACATTTACATAAATCATTTGATAAAGTATCCTACCACTAAAAGGGCAGGGTTCAGCTCCTTGCATTTGCATGCAATCTTGTAAGAAAAACGTAGACCCCTCTGATTCCCCGGATGCGGCTGAATTAGAAATGGGCCCAGAAAAGTCGCCTTTGAAGATAACCATTGCTTCCCCTTGCAGCGAGGACATGTCGTGTTCATATGTGTGTGTTTGTGTGACTATGCGTGCGTCTCCGTGTGTGTGTGCGAGCACGCGCGCATGTTTGCGTACGTGCGTTCACGCGCGCATGTCTGCGTACGCGCGCGCGCGCCTATATGTGAAAACAACGTGGCATGATAAAACTCTGCCAACAGAGTCCATTTTGCGCGATAACATCATCAAGGCCTTCGCCATCACCGCTACGCGCAGGACCCAACCGCTCTGGCACAATATTGCCAGTCATTTATCTGTTGTCAGCACAGGTTACACACTGTAATCCTTGACTGCCTCGGAATTAGAATGTCTTTGATGTCCCCACAAGAGTTTTTTGCCCGAAGGCTTTACCAATGCTCGGCGGCTCAGTGTTTATACCTCGTAATCTTCCTCTCATCTCGAGGCTAGCAGTGACAGATGGTTATGGGCACACAATAGTATTAAGAGTTTGATATTTTTTTTATGCCGCGCTCTCTGTACAACAAACAGCTATCAGACGCGGGCCAGAGAGCTGACATGGCTCGCCTAGGTAATGGCAAACAAACAGCGCGGGTTGATGCTTTTTGTCATTTTCGCTGCTAACCTTGCTTCCTTCCGTTGTATGCTCTCAAAGGTAAGCTATATTAACCTTATCGACGGTTATTAAAAAGATATATCTATATGAGCATAAAGGGCCCATCTTTCCCCCTTTTCGCACTCTTTTGATTACGAAAGTAATACTGCTGACATATTGAACAAATATCGAATGTCAACATAAATTTCTGGCGCGTGATAATGTTCCCAATCATACAGCTATAGCTGTGTGTCAGGCGAGGGCCCGTGGATGATGCATGGCAGTAAATAACCCAAACAAAATTAGTTCTCTTGTCAGCTTCTACCTTGCATGTCCCCAGGCGTCGGTAACATTGACTGAAAGCTAGATTTTCAAAATTAGCCTTAATGCTCGCTGCGTGTTTCCGGCATCCGCCAAGATTCCAGAGCTTTGCTCCATTAACAATAAGGAGGGAGATGATTACTTTTGCGTTTTGGCACCCACCTTTGCTTGTAAGGAGGTTTTCTGCACCTAGCTTGCAAGGAAACTTTCTACACCAAGCACCTAGTGAGAAATAAGGCATCCTTGCGTTTACAATACAATTGACACAATTATGGAATTCCTAAAAGCAAAAAAAAAAAAGGAGAAAAAAATACGCGAATAAAGAAAAAGCTACGTCTTTAGGTGGATATGCCCCATTATTGAATCCCAGGTCTGTCAGGCTGCAAAAACCAGATTCCAAAGTGCCACAGGAGCATATAAATGGCACTGAAGCGCCATACCATCGCACATAACTTAAGGTAACATAACACAATATAAAATCAAACCACCATGTATTTCTTTGGTGCTCTGCTTTATTTTGCCTGGAATCGGAATTTGCTCGTATGAAACTGCCCACCTTGCTTGTAAGCGCATTATACAGCTTATTCCCCTTAAAGCAATATTTTTTTCATGCACACACAGGGCAGACCAGTGGCAAAAAAGCTGCAATGTCCGAAAATGACAGCCACCAGCAATCTATGAACTTCCTACAGGAGAGATGACAAACTAAATTTAGCACACAGCATTTTCAGAGAAAAAGCCACGAGAAGTATGAGGGGATGTTAGAGATTTCAGCAAAACATGATTGCAAAATATATATGACTCCCTGAGAAAGGCTTGAAGTGTGAAGTTGATTAAACAAATCCAAAGACAGATTCCACTCAAAAAAACTTCCAATCCCTACATTTTACGTTCAGACGTTGAAACTCAAAGAGCAAAATCCCTTTAGGTACCAGATGCCGCAGATCATCTGGGAGAGCTTCTGGAGTTAATGTGCTGGAGTCAAATCCCCTGCAAAGGCGATTTGCCCAGTCGGTGCGCAGCGGTGATTGCTTCACCTGCAAACAGCGGTTCTCAGAAAATCTGACCTGCTGATCGACTTTGGCCTTCCCGCAATAAACAGGCCCATAATCTCTGGATGACGGAAGCTCTAATCAGGGCACATGCAGATTAAACAAACTGTGAAGGATCAAATCTAGATTCACATGCTCAGGCCCAACACTCCGTGATAATCGGAGCATTTCACCCCCTGAAATCCTCATTCATTTTGCAGCCCAGCCAAATTTTATGTGCACGGTAGACTTCGGTCAGAGCATATAAGTGGGTTTTTCTGCCACGGATAAAATAAAGTGAATGTTTTGGCCCACTGGTTGTTGCTACTTCTTCAAAGGATACTTGCGCAGTTGTTTGGCAGACAAAAAATCGACACAGGCTGGAATATATGAAAAAGACTGGCAACTATGCATTTTGTCTCCATAGGTGAATCTACACTCAGGGCCAGTGGAATTATATGGCATGGGAGGGCCAAATTATGCAGTAGCATTGAATAAATTATGTGGCAAGAAAAGTGAAATTATGCAGTGTAATGTGTCACATTTTGTGATACCTTTGCAAAGGATCTTCTTCTACGCAGCAACACGTGTCACTGTGTTTTTGAGTAATTTTTAATGCATTTGAGATAGAAGTATATATTTTTTTAATCTGCAGATTATACAGCAGATGATGGATTGTGTGGCAAATGTGGCAAAAGTGCATAATTCCAGTGGCCCTGAATGCAATCAATAAAACCAGTGGTTAGTCAATTTTTCCGTGACTGACAACATATGTCATTACTAGCTCACAAATATATTTTCTGGGCAATTAGAAGGAGTTTTGTGCCCCGCCTCCCCCATGCTTTCATTTAGTGATCATTAATTTACATGGGGAAAGAAGCATAGATCTACCTCGCTAGTCTGTCTTGATTGGAGTGAGTCAGGTGGACTAAAACATAGAGGTAGTTAAATGTGCAGCATCAACCTAGCCAGAGGGACCGCTGGGTTCTGTGTGTGTATGTGTGTATATACACCAAAAAACGGGGTAGTCAGAAAATGTCTAGTAATCCATAAGCAATGAGCACAAAGCACATATAATATCAAATACGTAAAATTCAACAAAATGGGCAAGAACATGTGTTGCTGATATGACCTGTAGTGATCCAGGACTGCAGTGATATTCACACTTCCCCCTCCATCACACTGATAAACGCTGATCTACAAGGTAAGATAAGAGCACCTCTCTGGTGATTCATGCAGGGTACTAAAACACTTCTCACACAGAATAGCAACAAATACAACACTCTGCCAACCACGCACTCTCCCACGAAGAAGTGTGGGCTAGCACCAGACAAAGTGGTATGAAGTGCTATTTAAATGCTACAGTACATTGCAATACAGGACAATATTTCATAAGAGCAACCCAACCAGAGCACTTTACATGTAACAGTAGTGAAAATAATACAATTCCTTATAACAGGAGCTTAGAACATGCTACTTAGAGGGGAAAACGAAACTACCTCTTTGGCAGCGATATGATGACATCAATGCTACATGTTTCTAATGTAATAGAGATAAATATAGTTGGACAATGCGCTCATCATTTAAAGAGTGGAAATTAAAAGAGCAATCTCATGTTAAGTAGGCAATGTATTTACAAATCGGGTGAATGATTTTATATTTGTGCAACTGTCATTATGTGAGACCTAACAGAGTGCAATTATTTCTCCTGTCCCTCAGTTTCACCAAGTGTTAAATGGTGTCAGAGGTTTTTTATCCTTTCTCTTGGTACAGATGTTCTCTTATCATTGAGTAGGCTTCTTTATTAACCCATCTGTTGTTACCATCATGTTATCACGTCTTTGTAGTTGTTTGAGGCAGCTGAGGCTGGTTATCATGTCTGTCTAGTTGTTTGATACTATGGGCCTGATTTAAATCTTGGCGGACGGGTTACTCTATCATAATGGTGACGGATATCCTGTCCGCCAAAATATAAATCCCATTATTTCCCATGGGATTTATATTTTGGCAGGTGGGATATCCGTCACTGTTGTGACGGAGTAACCCATCCACCAAGATCTAGAGCAGGGCCTATGTAGGCATCTGATACCAAGGTTACCAGATAACTGTATCTCACCAAGGACCCAGTTCTCCATTCTTGTGGTTTAATTTAACATTCTAATGAAGTATTGGAGGTGTAGGCTGGTACACTGCTGTTGGTCCAGTTGAACTTATCCACCCAGTGCCTGGCGACAATTTTAGCAGGGAGGGGACACACATACACACTCACACACACACATACTCACTCACACCCACACAAACACACACACGCATACATACACACCCATTCACAACACTCACTCACAAATACACATACATATATACATTCATACATACATGCACGCACCAAACATCAAAAAGCATCAAGCCTACCTTCACTGCAGTTCTCTGGAAGGGAAGACTCAGCATTCCCAGGAGTTTTCAGGCTGCTGCCTTCCCTCATTGGCTGGCCTTAGTTCAGTCAATGAGGGAAGGCAGCAGACCCTCACTCGTCACAGAGTGGTATGGGTCAGTGAGACTGCTGACCCTACCCCACTCTGTGAGGAGGTGTCACTGATTGACACTCAATCCTCAGCACTTTCAGGTATAAAACGGAGGCAATCAGTGGCACTCCCCCTCATCATGAGGGGATGGGCTTTGAGGCAATTTTGTCAGACAGAGGAGGTTACACCCACAGGTCTGTGAAATCCTCAGCCTGGCAAAGTTCAGCTGAGGCAGGCAGGAGCCTGCGCATTTAGCGCATGTCTTGCTCCTGGCTGCCTGACTGAGCAAGAAGGATGCCTAAAGGTCAGCGTGACAGATACTCTTTGTTGGGGAACAAGATGGGGTCTGGCCCCTCAGCCCGTATGCTAGGGGCTACTGCTGAATCCTCCTGAAAATAATGATTTGTAAAAAAAAAAAGAAAACAGAATAGGAACATTGCTTGTTTGCTAACGTGTAGTCATCTGATAAACATTTCTGACCCACAACTGCTCTTTTGTATCAAAACCCATTTAGCCCTGCCCTTCCAGTCTTTCACATTCACACAGATGATCACCTCTATTTGATAGAAATTCTGTTCTGGAAATGTATATGTATCAAACAATTTTCCAAAAAATGAAACTGATATGGTGATTAAGAGTGTGACATATCTATCAATGTTATAAAATGGCAGTGGTGCAATAAAGAATCAACTATAATGATAGCACAGCATGTTATACTGTAACTCTGCAACACAATGTTTTACTTGGAGATATTCCTAGTGTTTTTTCATATTTTAATCAGTAGGAGCCTCATTATGAGGTCCCAGTTATCTCCTTTGTTAACTTTATCCACTGGAGTTGCCAATACCAGCAGTGTTGGAAATTCCAGGGGCGTTGGGGGCATAGTTAATGGGTATTACACATGGGACTCTGAGGCTGCCCTGAGAAATGAAGAACTATTGATTCTTTGGTAATTCCCTATTTTCCCGGGTATTTCACCTGGAGACTGTATATGCTTGTACAAATACAGGAGTGTTAGAGATTGAGGTTTCTGATTGATAGAGTATACACCCTGTCCAAGCAGAAGCCAAAATCCTAGTCAGGGCTAGTCAGACACACAAGCCAAATTAACCTGTGTTCACCCTCTGGTAGCTTGGCACAGAGCAGTCAGGCTTAATTTAAGCGGCAATGTGTAAAGTATTTCTCCAACACTTAAGCCAGGGTACCCCGTATTGCCTTTAGAAGCCCAGATTGCTTTGCAATTCAAGCACTTCTCACCACCACTTTGAACGCTTCCCACAATGTGGATGGTGATTTTAAAGAGTCAACATTGTGCGCAACATATTCTATAATTTAATTGTGCATCTCCTCTCGAAACACAGTGTCTAGCAGTGCCCCAGCCGGTAGGCTCCAGGTGAAGGCACGAGGGGGTGTTTGTGAGATCTGGACTACCATTTTGACCAGAGCATGATCAGAGAGGGTACACGGCAGGTGAGATACAGATGAGGCACATGTTTGGACATCCCCGGACACCAGCCAGAAATTGAGTCTAGATCATGCATTGTGGAAAGCCAAAATGCAAGTACCCTACTGATTGTGGGAATGTCTCTGACGCCAAACAACTAATAGGTGATTGTCCTGAGCTATTGTGTTTAGCGTTGACATTGCATGTGGATGGAGACTTTTGGAGGCACCAGACCGATCCAGCTGGTCATTGATTACAGCATTAAAGTCACCTCACCATATAATTGTATGATTACCAAAATTGTAGATTTTTGCCCAGAGTCAAAGTAAAGAAGTCAGGATCCTCCCTATTTGGTTCGTACACTGCAGCCAACTACGCTAGTCATCCATACAGGAATCCAGCTAGTATAACATATCTACCCTATGGGTCGACAATACAGTGGGTTGTTTGCAATGGGAGTCCTTTGCGCAATAGTACTGCACCTTGACTCCTCTGGCATAGTCTGAGTAGGTAGATGAGTAGATATCTCACCACCAATGGGCGCGCAGGCCAGGGGCCAGCAGGCCTCGCAAATGTGTCTCCTGAAGGAAACATATGTCTGTGTTCCATGTGATAAAAGAGATGGTAACCATATTATCCTTGGAAAGTTGGCATAGTAGGAATCTGTGAGTGGTTGGTATCATGTAGCTAGTATTGGGCAATTGGACAACTGGAGATCGTGACAGTGTGTCGGGTATTAGAGAAGGAAAAAGGACATGAGTACAAACAACAACTTAACAATTTAACCCCATATTCCCCCCAACACACCAACCCCCTCCCCCCAATCAGGTTGTGATGTCCTGCTCCCCTGCCCAACCAAAGAGCATGCTAATATGCAAAAAGCTTGAATGGGAGTCATCCCTCAGGGATAGGAAATCATCAGGCAAACAGCCCCACCTATAGCGGCAAGGTGGCCGAACTGTGGAGCAAAAGAGCGACCTGGGTATTGAAACAACAGTGTGGTTAGCACAGAATATTCAAGTATAAATATCAAAGAAGGTAAATATGAACAATCAGCAAATTATAGTACAGTGGAGTCTGCCGTCAGCCCTCCCCAAAGACCATGGAGGGAGGCATGAGAGCAGGTATGTCCATCGCTATTTTAGGCCAATTGTTATCGCTGAGCTGGGCACCTGTCGAGGAACGAGGCAAATTCTCCGGAGTTTGTCGTTCCTTGCAGACATGTTTAGCGAATTTCAGCACAGATTTAGCATCTGTAAAGAAATGCATTTTACGATCAAAGGAAAGTCATAGCTTGGCAGTGTATAAGAGAGCATATGGTATGTCGGCTTTCTGAAATAGTTTTTTAGCGGGTAGAATATCTCGGCAGGTCTCGTGTACTGATAGAGTGAAGTCCGGGTAGAATGAAGTAGTGTTTCCTTGGTAGGTGGTAGTGCCTTGTTACCGCACCAGCCACAGGTCCGCGTCACGGTCTCAATAGTTTAACAGGTCGGCAACAATGGGGCGAGCCAGTGCACCCATCGGCGGCCCGGGACCAAGTAAGCAGTGGGCATATTCTACAATGAAGACCGATGAGAGGCCATCACCAAACAGTTCGCGTAACATGGTCTCGGCAAAGTCTTCCCTTCTGGAGATGGCAGTAGTTTCTGGAATCCTGGTAATTCAAAGGTTGTTTCATCGGGATCTTGCTTCCAGGTCTTCTTTTTTGGCTTTTATGAGGTCGAGAACTTTATCCATTCGTAGCAAGTGTTCTTTTGAGTCTGCCTGTAGGTCATCTGCATCTGAGATTCGGTTTTCCAGCTGTTCTAGTCGTGTTTCGCGTTTATCGACACGTTGTTTGACATGGTCGAGCCAGCTAGTGAGTGGATCAAGCTTGGAGTGTGTAGTTTTTAGACTGGTTTTCACGTCCATGAGGAGCGCACGAAGATCTATATCCTGTGTGTCGCTGCCTTGTATCGGAGCTACACTGTGTTCAGGATCTTGTCTTTGGTCTGCATGGCGAGTGAGCCGCCTACACTTGAATGAGAGTTTGGACTGCTTGGTGTCATGGTTGTCCATGATGAAGTGCGCAGGGTCAGTCTGGCAGAAAAGGAGCCAGTAGAACTGTTGAAGGCGAAGAGGTCGCCTCCTTTGGCAGAAGTGAGACCCCATTGCAGGACGAGCCGCCAGCTGAACAGAGATCCACATTACCCCACCTCACCAGACACAGCTTCAGAATACGGGGGCACAAGCAGGCTCAACAGCTAGACTGGCCTCAAATGACACAGTTAATGGGGGAGCATGTAGCAGGCATGGTGGGTGATATTTAGCACTATATATTGAGGAGGAAGAGCCGATACAGGGCATCACGGGGCTCCCTCCAGTACAGCTGTTCGGGGGAAAATTGCAGTATAGAGGGGTATCACCCCATTGATTGGATCAGAGTCTGCATCAGAGCCTGGGGTCTGGAAAGGGCCCACAGCTGTGAAGCACGAGTTACATAGCCCGAAGTTGCTGGTGATGATAGACAATGCCCCAGGGTTGGGTGGCAGCATGCAGTCCGGTCACGAGCCACAAGACAAGACCCAGAGGGGGAGTGGCGATGCAATCAGATGCCCCCCCAGGCAGCAGTCGCGCTCACCTCGTGAATAACAATGATGTTGACTAGGGTGCAGCGGCCTGCACCGCGGCCCACCAGCTGGGCAGCAGGATCACTCCAAAAGGGACAGTGGGCTGGCGGGACTTGTGTCCCAGGCACTCACCGGTAGTTGCCGCTAGGTGCGGGCCTGCCGACTCTGTGCCCACCAACCCGATCCTTGCCGCCACTGCAGCGTCTCCCCCCATGGACGTCAGGATGGCTGTCAACGAGAAGCTGCGGGCCGCCTCCCCCAATGCGGCCCCACATTACAGTTGTCAGCAGGCAGCGTGTAGGCAGACATCTGGGACCGGGGTGCCGCAGGTGAGATTAGGCGATGACCCACTATGTCCGGTGGTCTCAAGCACAGTCCGCGACTCGGCACGTCCCCCGCAGGCAGCCTCGGCTGACCACATCACTACAGCCGGGCCCACTATGCCAAATAAAGGCCCAGCGCTGCAGCCCTCAGCCATGGGCTCCCAGAGCTCTTTTCGGGTTCCAGACCTCAGTGGTCGAATCCCAGATGTTAGTGGAGGCTGTGCTAGTGTATGTGGATAGCAGGTGGCTCCGAAACAGGCAGATGCCAAGCCGATTATGAGTTCAGCTGGCCGTGCCCTCTAAAGAGTGGCCATCTTGCTGCCCGGCGAAACCTCACACCCACATCCTTAAGTTTCTCTACAGCATTGCATTGGACTGTCAAACGAAAACATACTTAAATTATATCCAAAGTTAATTTCTTATTCAGCCCTGCTCAACGTCAACAATAAATGCACCCAACCAGGGAACAATGTCTACAATGTCTTTGGGAACAGCAAATTTACCATTTTATTCCTCTGAAAATATTCTTCGCACCACTCACTGCATTTCCATAATCAGTGTTTCTAAACCTTTTTAACATACTGGTTCCAATACCAAAGATGCTTCAATTTGCTGGCAATATATTCTTTTGAAAAGTAGAGCAGGGAATGCAGACATTGATGCACATCACACTCATCACACTCTCTTGATCTTTGACATTGGTGACATGGACAAAAAACCTCATTAGATCAGGCTGTCATGGCTTGTCTGACCTCAAACTGTACTGCTGGAAATCCCATAATACAGTGCATACCTTTAATTACGTGGTGTAGAATCCAACTATTCCAGTGCCCCACTCAAGGTGCACTTTAGTGGTAACTGCATGTAAGAATGTTTTATTTTTCGTAATCATAAATGTATTAAATAAACAAATAGCATTTTCACTCCATTGTTACTAAATATCCCCTCTTTCAGCCAGGTTACCTTCCCAGCAGCCCCAAAAATTATCAGGTCAATTATTTACATCCTCTAATGAGGTGAAGTCTTCCTGGTACTTGGTCCACTTTTCCATCCAAAATATGTTTTAATTACCAACTTTTTCCCATTGGCTTACATTGAGACATGCGCTGTAGACTGAAGAATTGCTAGTTCACGTCTAATGTTCACGTTCACAAACTGCTTTCCAGCAGTCACTCCAGTTCATAGCAGTCCAGACAGCTCCAATCAGGTCAATGGAGCCGGTAAATGGATTTTAACTGCACAACACTTTTCGCTAAATTGTTTTGTAGTTCCGAACGAAAGGTTACTAATGTGTCCAGAACAGTAAGCACTTTTGCTGACGTGACCTTTCGATGGAGAGTTCCCAGCTACAGTACAAAATACAGTAATGCTCTTTTTCACATTCCTTTAAACCCTGGCTATCAGAAGAAGTAAACTTTCTATTTCCAACATTGTATATTTGTTTTTTCTTGACTGGTAATGTTAAGAGCTTACCAGCATGTCAGTAAAGGCATATAAGTTTTGACAAAAGGGACTAAGAGCAAATTAATTCAATGGACACTGGTTAATTTGCCACAATCTATCACCTGTAGAAATATTGAGAAATCGAAGCCCTCCAATAGCACAGTCCAGAATAAACGAACTTGGTGAATCACCCATGCAAAGCGTGAATAACCTCTCCTATGTCCGAACATACTATTTATTATATGAAAATGGTACAGCTCGGTGCCGCAAGCAATTTTTCTGTACCGAGCTGCATCATTTTCAAAATGCAGGGATGCGTCATAATAACAAGGATAGGGCATGTCCTTGTGTTCACCTGTGTGCTAAAAGAGCTGCCTAGCGGCAAAGCAGGGCACCCTTGCACCATGGTGCAAGGGTGCTTGCGTTGCAGGGATGATTGTGTTTGTGCAGGAAGGCACACCTTCCTGCATAAACACAATCATTAATGGCATTTTGCTCCTTCTATGTGTGCGGCAGAATGCAGCACACATAGAAAGATTAAAAACGAGGAGAAATAAAAGTATTTCTCCTTGTTGTGCCACTCTAGTCTTTGGCACTGCCTCACATTTACCGATCATTGTAAATCAGGAGCAGTGTCAAAAAAGCCATGGGTGTTGCTGGGAACGCCCACAGCAACACCCATTGCACTCCCCTTTGCCACAGAAAACTGCGTTTAAGAGGGACATACTTACAAGCCTGTCTTAAGCCACGCAAAGTGGCTTAGCGCGGCCTTGTAAATATGGGCTAGCATAGAGCGCCACGTAAGCGTCAAAAAAGGTGACTCTCCGGTGGCGCTAGGAGCTTGTAAATATGCCTCTCAGTCTTCAGCCCAGCATAAGTCTGATGTCTAGATTCTATGATGGTTATGTATGGGTCTTTATGTTAAACAATTTTCATCTTGCTAGCGGCAGTGACCCTGGGGTAATCAGATACGGAAAACGCCTTAACTGCTGGCTTCCATTGTCTTTAATTTATTATTAGTTAGGAATGTTCTCACATCAGACCAAAATAGATATATCAAACACTTGGATCCTTGATAAATTACAGCCCACAAAATCAATTCGGTTTATCATTTTCAAATATAAGTAAATAAAACCATTACCTGAAATCTGTGCACTAGTCCTGTGTGTTCTGAATAGTTAACTAAGTGATCAGTGTTCTTTATTTTAACCAAATTAGTGAGGGCCTATGGGAATTCATTGTTTTTATAACCAAGAACTTAGCTGTAATCACGGAAATGAAAATAATTTAAGAAATCAGGTTAACTGTTTTTTTATTGTCTAACTACCAGGGCATCGGGCAGTATGTTTGTATCACTAATCATACTTATAGACGAGAACATTTAGATCCAATATCCATGATAATGAACAATTTCGGAATATATGCACCCAACTACCTTGAGGTTGTATTAACCAGTGGTGTCTATCTGGCCACAGTAATTGTACTGTTTTACACTTTTGTGATTTACAATAAAGCTCCAGTTTGAGAAAAACTGCATCATTTGAGGTTTTGTCCCAAATGGAAGAATGTGCATCACCTTACACTGATGATCCCATGTTGTTTTTCCAGTTCAATTGTAACTTCTGTATAACCAGTTAGATATACAGGGGGATATTCACAAAGAAGTGGCGGTGAGAGGGGTTAGCCTCCTTGGATTAACTCCTCTCACCGCCACTTCGTAAACGCCAGTCTGCACCCTATTCACAAGAATGTGGTGCAGACTGGTGTTACCCACATCGACGGTGATAAATCTCACGATTTATCGCCAAAACAGGCACCCTTGTACCAGAGAGCAAGGGTGTCTGCGAGCAGGGGGGGTTTGTTAATGCACAGGAAGGCGTCCCTTCCTGTACATTAACAAACCGAAAATGCCAGTTTGCTTTTTCCATGTGTGCTGCAGCACACATGGAAAAAGCAAAAACGAGGAGAAATAAAGGTTTTCTCCTTGTTTAGCCTCCTTAGTTTGGTGCTACCTCCTATTATCGCCGCCCTTGATAATAGGCGGTAGCGTCAAACTCAATGGGTGTTGCAGTGGTACGCCCACCGCAACACCCACTGCACGCCCCCTTTCACGCTAAATTTAGCGTTAAAGGGGCCCTATTCTCAAGGCAGCGTTAAGCCACTTAACGTGGCTTTTAGCCACGTTAGGTGACTTAACGCTGCCTTGAGAATAGGGCTCTGGCCCTATCGCCACGGGAACGTCAATAAAAGTGACGTTCCCGTGGCGATATCGCCTTGAGAATATGCCCCACAGTGTCTTTAAAGAGTATCATGATGCATTTGTATATTTTACTAAACAATTTGCTACTTTTCTATTTCTCATACAACTAAATAGTCACACTTCCTCCACAGTAACTATGTTAGCCACAGACTACTTTTTCTAATAGGCAGACCATTTGAAAATAAAAGAACAGTAGATTTTCTGATAAATCTCGTTCTAGTTGTGGAGCGACAAGATAGGAAACTTTTACTACCGAAAAATGTCGAGTTGTCTAAATTTCATAATGATGAGATAAAATGTATACTTTTAGCAAGAAAGGTGATAATCAGTGGGTTGCTCCTAACAAGATGAATCAATTAATTGCTGAATCCTTAGAAAAAAGTGCTTGCTCTCTCAAATGCTTTTATAATGTCATAAAACAAATCTTCTTGAAATATTAGGGAGTATGCAATAGGTAATGACTCTGGATTAAATTGTTAACAATACTCAAGGGAGAAAAGGATTCTGTCATTACATGATATAGTGTACAGCAACATTCATCCATGTGCTCTGAATTTAATATCTGCTCCATGTAAAGCATAGTAGCTGTACAATACTAAAATTTTGGAACAAAGAGAACTCAGTTCTCCCATCTTTAATTTATGGTTATTTGCTTATGACTCCTTCATAATTGCATGGGAGATTGTGAATTGTACAGTAGATCAGGATGGAAGAAAGGGCCTAATCGTTTTAGTTACTAGTTTAATAAATAAAAGAAATTGAACGAGAAAGGTATGATAGTCCCTGGCATGTACCATACACAACTAATATCTCAATGCTGTCCTAACACTATTCATGATGCTTTCCGATTTTATGAACCTTTTGATCTGGGTGGAAAATGGCATTACTTATAAAGTTTTGATCATACTTTGGACGTTTACAGTGTCAAAAGTCTTCTGGCTTCCAGAAATGTAATTCTGGATGTACTCCAATCATAGAGAAAAACCAAAGGGGATGATGGACAGAGTGTTGAACAATGCAACCAGTCACCCCCAGTCAACTGATCTGGGTTTAATCCATCATCATTCTTTAGCTCACTCCGCCACCCCAGTTCAGACATGGCCATATGCAAATCAGTCTGACCCTGTGCCTCATGGGAACAGTCCAGCCCGAACTGCCAAGCCATGTCTTCCCTGGACCGGAAACAAGCATCCTGGGACCGGTTTCAGGCTTACAGCCGTCATCAGCCAGGCTATCTTGAATGCAGTGGCAAAGTGAGCAAGGGACCCACGTCTGGGCATACCCTGCCAACTTAGGGCGAACATAGCAAAACCAAAGGGGATGATGGACAGAGTGTTGAACAATGCAACCACTCACCCCCAGTCAACTGATCTGGGTTTAATCCATCATCATCATTCTTTAGCTCACTCCGCCACCCCAGTTCAGACATGGCCATATGCAAATCAGTCTGACCCTGTGCCTCATGGGAACAGTCCAGCCCGAACTGCCAAGCCATGTCTTCCCTGGACCGGAAACAAGCATCCTGGGACCGGTTTCTGGCTTACAGCCGTCATCAGCCAGGCTATCTTGAATCCAGTGGCAAAGTGAGCAAGGGACCCACATCTGGGCATACCCTGCCAACTTAGGGCGAACATAGCAAAACCAAAGGGGATGATGGACAGAGTGTTGAACAATGCAACCACTCACCCCCAGTCAACTGATCTGGGTTTAATCCATCATCATTCTTTAGCTCACTCTGTTGTTTTTGCATTTGTCACCCCGAGTGGGACGGGTATGCCCAGACGTGGGTCCCGTGGTCTCCATGCCACTGGAATCAAGCTATCCTGGCTGAAGAGGGGTGAAACCCCGAAACCGGTCCTAGGATGCTTGTTTCCAGTCCAGGGAGGACCTGGCTTGGCAGTTCGGGCTGGACTGTTCTCATGAGGCACAGGGTCAAGACTTATTTGCATATGGCTGGGTTCAAACTGGAATGGCATGGTGAGCAAAAAAATGATGGATTTAGGCCCAGATCTCTGTACTGGGGTGAATGTATGACATTGTTCTGCATTCTGTCCATCATCTGTTGTTTTTGCATTTGTCACCCCAAGTGGGACGGGTATGCCCAGACGTGGGTCCCGTGCTCTCCATGCCACTGGAATCAAGCTATCCTGGCTGAAGAGGGGTGAAACCCCGAAACCGGTCCTAGGATGCTTGTTTCCAGTCCAGGGAGGACCTGGCTTGGCAGTTCGGGCTGGACTGTTCCCATGAGGCACAGGGTCAAGACTGATTTGCATATGGCTGGGTTCAAACTGGAATGGCATGGTGACCAAAAAACGATGGATTTAGGCCCAGATCTCTGTACTGGGGTGAATGTATGACATTGTTCTGCATTCTGTCCATCAACTGTTGTTTTTGCATTTGTCACCGCGAGTGGGACGGGTATGCCCAGACGTGGGTCCCGTGCTCTCCATGCCACTGGAATCAAGCTATCCTGGCTGAAGAGGGGTGAAACCCCGAAACCGGTCCTAGGATGCTTGTTTCCAGTCCAGGGAGGACCTGGCTTGGCAGTTCGGGCTGGACTGTTCCCATGAGGCACAGGGTCAAGACTGATTTGCATATGGCTGGGTTCAAACTGGAATGGCATGGTGAGCAAAAAAACGATGGATTTAGGCCCAGATCTCTGTACTGGGGTGAATGTATGACATTGTTCTGCATTCTGTCCATCAACTGTTGTTTTTGCATTTCTCCAATCATAGAGTACATTAAATAGTTTCCAGCAAGAGAACAATGATACAGCAAATAATCTTGTTGGAATATATGCAACTTGATTCGAATTTACCAATGAAATCGATGAACTTCAACCCTCCATTAGCCATGATTTTAGTTTGTATCTGGTTCTTTGAGTTTAATCGTCATATGTGTCGATGTGAACTCACGTTAGTCTACATTTTCCAAATTTCAAGAAACAAACCATAACCATTTCCTGTAAACAATAGGACACTTAATCTGTTTCAATGACTGGCATTAAACAATTTCAATAAATCCAAAAGGGACTGTTCCTATAGAGGAAAAGGGAGGAAAACTTGGTTGGAAGTGAATAATCTAAGGGAATCCTTATGAATATTATTTAGTGCCCTCACACATCCAAATGGATGTCATGCTTCATCATACGACCTGATCCTTGTGGGGCAGGCGCTGCAAGGCCCTACGAGCCCCGCAAGAGGGCTCTTTGTTGGATATCTTTTTAGGATTCCGCTGTAATGATGAAGTTGTGTGTGAGGATATGGATTGTGTAGGGTGGAGTGAGTGCAAATAAAGTGCCAAATTAATTAAAACTGTCTAAGGGATACCTAATTAGTTTTATTATGGTTGTTCCCTTGGCAGAGATAAAAACAATTGAATGAGGGCTATCGTGAGAGCTCAATGAACCAAGATAGCCTTAATGTATATGTGAGGTCAACATGTTTCACGCCTATTGGTCCAGCCAGATCCCTGGCATTTCTTCAGGACCAGAAAGATCCCTACCCTACACCTAAGGTGGGATGTGTAGTGACCGGTACTCACCTAATAGGTAACTACCTCAATATAGAATTGTCCAATCCTTTTGAATCAAAGTGTAAATCCCCTTAGGTCAGAAGCAGAGGACTGTGCGCTGCTGCTAAGAGAGTGGTCCTTTCTGGAGAGCACCAGAGGCCAACTCCACCTCTGCTCGCCTGGAATAATTTCATCCTGCAGGTAGTAATTTTTAGGAATGCTTGTAGAATTTGATAGTAACATTTTCCTCTCATGGGATTTAAAAATATTTCTTGCACTTCTTTCCATATAATCACGTATGAGGTTAGATGTATACCCATATGGCTCAATTTGGCAGTTCTTAAACTGGTTCTGTGTAGTTTTTTAACCTTACTTATGTTGGAGTCTTAATACACTGGCAAATAATATCACTGAAATATCTTGTGGCATGCTCAATCAAGCTAATTTTATGTGCTGACAAATGCCATACTGCCATAATCTATTTTACAGGAACAATGGTCCCTATCAAGGAAACAATTTGGAAAAAAGATTTATATAGAGATACAATGATATCTATATGTAGCTGTCGAACTGGACAAGATCGTTTAATGTAAGCTATTAAAAGAATAGCATACAAGTGAGAACATGTACAGCACTTAAAAGGAAAAGGAACTCAGGCATTTGACGAAGCGTGGCCAAAAAAAAACATCAGTTAGGCCAGCAGAAAATACATTACAACACTCAAGCACATCATAATAAGGGGTATAAGCTTGTGTCAGAGTACGAGGAGTCGCTGACATTTCGATCCCTTTAGCACAGTTCTGGGATCATCTTCAGGACAAGACAAGTGATACCTGAGACAGATGCCTGTTAAAGCCAGGAGACTGTATGCCGTGTAGGTGCTCAGGGTGTGAAGGCCATGGCTCAAAAATGAAAATCCTGCGTGTTCTTTGGTGTTCACAGTGGCTGCTCGTGATCACCCTTCTTCCAGGTGGTTCCTCCATCACTCAGAGCATTGGCTCCCTCCCATTCCTCAGTGCATTGGCACCCTCTCACATCCCTTGATCTTCACATTTCGCTCATCATGACCTCGTCCTAAGGAGGTGGCAACCTCCATTTTCGTTGTTAGCACTGGTGGTGCCAACAACGTGGATCCCTTCATCCCCGCAGGTTTGCACATCTGTCCACTAACTGCAATTGCCTTGCCTAGACCGCACGCAGGATTGTCATTTTTGATCTGTGTCTCTCAAGCATATTTCAAGAGTGTCGATTAGAAAAATATCTATTATGTGAATGCAATAATGCAATGCTGCCTATGCCTGAAAGAAGCACGCTTAGGTGTGGAAATTACTGGCCAATCACATTATTGAAAACTGGTGTTGAAATTCCATCCAATTTGTTTGCTTGGAAAAACATGAAATCTCAAATTCCTTCAGATGGTTGCACAAAACTCTGACATGCATCCAAACCTGGATGTCCTGAAAGTCCTTAAAAGATAAGACAAGACACGTGCTTGTCATCAGTGGAGACTCTGAGAATTTTTCTACTGACTTCTGGCCACTGCAACATGGCCCTCCTCCCACATTAGTAGAGAAGGGCAAGAATCTGTGAGTGCTCCTTAACTAAATGCTGACATTTTCACCCCAGATTCTGAAAATCTGGGCTACAGGGAAAGTCCAATTTAAAATCCTAAGATTTGGTCAGGTAGTGGGGTCACGTGTTTTACCCCATTTGACTTCTGCAATACAATTTTTTTAGCTTCCACAGAGCAGGCCATTTCAAAGCTGAAAAGGCTTCAGAATATGGCTGTGAGATCGTTAAGGATCTTGTAAAATTTACCATGTCTAATATGCAAGATATAATTTGTGCTGGGTTCCTATCAGAGCTCGGATCCATATTAAAGGTCTCTGTCTTACTCAAAGAGCCTTCCACAGAAATGTCCAGGCTTTCTATTCCCTTTAATGACCCTGTATGAGCCTGCTTCGCTGCTCAGTTGCAGGGCCATTTTGTTTCTCTAGGTGTCCCATTTTTAACAGACGCTATGGTGGCAGAACCATCAGCACTCTTGGTCCCAACTTCCAGAACAAGCTTTTAGAATATATCCAACTTCAGAGCTTTTTATTTTTTTACTATACTCTAAAAGCTTTCTTGTTTTCACAGCTTTAGCTCAGGCCCAACCTGGGTGGGTCCGGATGTTGCTGTTTTTCTGATCCCATTTAGCTCTCTTTCCTTATTTTTCTATTCCTAGTACCACGATGCTTGGTGAACATGTGCATAACAATGATAATAATAATAATAATAACAATATGAATGACAACAACATTAATCATCATCATCATAATAATGCAAAATTTCTTAGACACGCTATTTATTTACTTATCTGAGGAGTTTTATATAGCATGAACATGACCGGTCAGGGTATCAGAGTGTTGTAGAAATACAAATAGTACAATTAGCAGACAAGTTGTAGATACAGGTCGAGATGCAATAAGGAATAAGCAAGCAGCAATACAGTTATATTATACCAGACAACCGGAAGATTCATGATCCAGAGATGCTCACAGGACAAAATTGTCAAGCAGAGGGGCTCCGAGCATCTATTGGAGAAATCTTTTGAGCATAAGCATTTTTACATCTTTTTTGAAGGAGGTAGTTGAGGGGTTTGACCTGATTTCAGGAGGCAGTGCGTTACATATTCTTGGGGCTAGAGCGGTTGTATGTTTTCTTTTTGTTGAACTTCTGTGGCTTCAACAGTAGGGAGTTGGTGCTTCTCAAGGCACAACTACCACCAGACAGTTAGAGTTTATTTGCCAGGTAGACGGGAGCATTATGGTGAAGGGCCTTGTGTGTCATGCAGGCTAATTTCAGCTGGATCCTTTCTTCAAATTGGAGTCATTTCAGATGTATTAGGTCTGGTGTGATGTAGTTGAATCTTCTGGATCCAGTGATGAGCCCAGCAGCTGAGTTCAATGCCAAACTAATCTTGGGTAGGCCTGCAAGAGTAGAACTCTCATAATCTAGATGAGAGATGGCTAGGGATTGGACTGCTAATTGAAAGTTATCTGAGGGCAAAAATGGTTTGAGTTTCCTTAATGTGTTCAGTTGAAAATTGGTTCACCTAGTGGTTGCACTGATATGAGCTTGCATATTCAAGTGTTTGTCTAATGATCTAATGACATGAATTACGTGGATGGCACAGTTGGAAGCTGTAAGTTGTTTGGGGTCTATGGGGTAGAGTGAGTGTGAGGGGCAATCAAGAGGGACTCCATTTTGAATGTGTTGAGCAAAAGGTGTGGGTTTTCAGTAGGGTGCAGTTGAGTTTTTTGATATCTTCGAGTGAGGAGATTTTCAGGTACAACTGTGTGTCATCAGCATACACGTGCTAATGAATGTTTGATTGCTTCAGAATTTCGGTAAGAGGTTCCATAAACAAGTTGCATAATGTGGGTGAGAGCGTGAATCCTTGGGGCACTCCAATCGAGACCATAGTAAAGCCAGAAAGGGTTTTGTTGAATTTGATTCTATGAGCTCTGTTATGTAGGAACAAGACAAACAAATTTAACGCGGGTCCAGACAGCCCCATCCTTCACTTCTGAAGGTCCTTCAGGCTCTCGTGTTTGACCGTGTCGAACGCTGAGGAGAGAAATCAAGAAGTATAAGCAGGCATGGATCGTTTTGATCAAGCAGTCTCAGGGCAGCATCTACAATGTGTGTTAGGGCTGTTTCAGTGCTATGCCCCTTTCTGAAGCCAGATTGGCAATAGTCAAGGTGCCGAAACTGCTAAATGTGGTTGCTGAGTTGCAGGTGTTCGAATTTCCAAGTAATTTTGCTAGAGTTGGGATGTTGGTATTTAGACCGAAATTGTTGAGGTTGGAGATGTCAGCATTAGGTTTTTTAGGTTAGGGATGACATGACCTATCTTTAAGCAGTCAGTCTTAATCCATTTACAATCTTAGTCCAAAGCGGGAGTATGGATGATCTAAGCTCTTTGATGAGCTTGGCAGGCAGAGGATCAATGAAACGGGTGGAAGGTTTTATTAATAAGAGTGTTATGAGTATCTCATCTTCATCCGGAAGTTTGAAGGAATTCCAAGTAACATTGTTTTTTTAGTATAGCCAGTAAATGGGATCTCACCAGGGGCTGAGCTGGGAGGAGACTGGGCTGGGCCTGGCTTAGTAGGCACTGTGAGGCAAGTTGCAATTCTGATTCAATCTTCATAGTTTTTTCAATGAAATGGGCAGAGAATTCAGCTTTGCTGGGCAGTGACCCATTTCAGAATGGTGGTTAGATGTGCAAATAGTTTGTAGTTTGACAATTTCATATAGTTTTTTTGGGTCTGTTTTTAGCGTTGTCAAGTTGCGCGCCTATAACAATCTGCTTTAGACCTTCAGATGAGTTTATTAGGGAGATTCTTGTCAACCTCAAGTTTTTGAGGTGAGCTCAGGAGGGCGAGATTCTCCAAGATCTCTCGGCAAGCCTTAAGTTGCGCCTTTCCTCGTCAAGGTTGCCATTGAACCAGGGTTTGAAGTGTCTACTGGGTATTCTTTTTAGTTGTTTAGGATCAATGGTATCAAGAATGTCTGATATGGATTGCATGTAATGTTCAGTAAGATCATTCACCTTCGTCATGTTATTGGGAGGAGGTAGGAGGTTGTGGTTAATAGAAGTTAAATCGGCTAGGTTAATATTTCTCAGGTCTCTGGACAATGGTATGGGATTCAGAGGTTGTCTCTGTTTAATCAGCACCTTTTCTAAGTTAAGGAAGGAAATTAGGTGGAGATCTGACCAATCACAGAGGGATATGGAATCCAGTTGTATAACAAAATCCTTGGCAATGATTAGATCAAGGGTAGAGCCTCTATTGTGAGTTGGGCCATTACATGACTGGTTAAGGTTGAGATCTGAGAGGAAGACCTTGAAGGTGTTCAATATGGGGTCATTTGTTACATTACAGTGAGTATTGAAATCCCCAAGGAAGATCTGTTTGGTGTTTTGATCTGCGGTGGAGGAGATGGTCTCTATTACTTGTTCAATGAAAAATAATGTGGTAGAGTATGTGTAGTTGGCATACACACTTGTCTTTGTTCCATATTTCAATACCTAGGTATTCACACGAGGACAATGTAGCAGTTTGTACAGGTTCAAGGTGAGCGTTGAGTGGTAGATGCATGCTATGCTGCCACCAACTCTTCCAGATCTATGCAATCTGATCATGTCATACTTGGGTGGAACAAGAATGTCTAAAATGGGGGAGGAGGATTCATTGAGCCACGTTTCCATGAAGATTAGGAGATCGAGATCCTGAGCAAGGATAAGATCAGAGATGTCAGCTGCGTGTCTTACTGCACACCTGCAGTTAAGGAGCAAGGACTGATATATTTGGTTACTAGCGTCTCTTGATGTGTTATAGGGACATGCAATAGATTGTGTTTCTTCAAAGTTCTGTGGTTGAAGCAAGGTTCTCTGAGCAGGTTGGAGGGAATGGATTTTATAGTGAGCGGGGAGGTGATGGGTCCTTAAGTATGGTGGTTTGTGATAACAGACTCGCTGAAGGTCTTGATTTAGATTAGCTAGCTTGTCCTCAATGGAAGAATGGTCAACCATATAGAGGGAAGCGTGGTGCGGCATAGGGAAAGGAGGCGAGCGCGGTCTCTCCGGGGAGGGGGGAGTGTTCACTATACGGGAAGGGTCGTAAGAGGTGTAATAGGTGTAGTGGTTGGAAGATGAGGGCTAGTGGAAGTTATACTAGAGGCGATAACTGGAAAAGGGGGAGGAAGAATTCTCATAGGTGTGCCAGCAACGGGCCTCATGACAGGAAGTCAATGCGAGCAGGTTGGGGGTCGAAGTGGCCGAATGGGTTGTCAATTGGGTCACAGATGGGGTAGGCAAGGGCGAGCCCTTGATTGATGGAGGGCAATTAGTATACCTGAAAATCTCCTGGTTGGGGCTGGCGATAGTTTTCGTACAGTGGGCATTAGCTCCCACCCTACTGTGGTCTAAGGGAACGGTCAGGTTAGAAAGTCTAATAGTAGAAAGACTTCTCAATGAAATGACATTGCAAATTGCATTAATGGCAACACTGGTAACATTACATATAACTTTAGCATTCACATTATGTATTGTCAGTATGAATAGCATATCACTTCTTTGTATGCATAAGTCTTGTTGTTTAATGATGCTATATTGTAAATTTCTTTTATTTATAGTAATGAATCTCAGGCCAGATGTGCAAAAAGACTGGTCACAAAAAGGGGATGCAAATTGTGCACCAATGTTTTGCAACCAGTCTTTAATTTAGATGTGGGACTTGTATACTGAATGCATTGTAAAATCTCCAATCAAAGGGGGATATAGATTGACCTTCCTAATAAATATTAATTAGTTTGGTCACTGTTTGTGACCCCCCGTGATTAGCTACAAACACAAGGATGGTGGCTGCATGGAGCAACAGACAATTATGCCTGAGTTTGCTTTCCCAAATGGGTTCCTTAAAGGAATAAGTGCTGCTTTATACAAAAAAAAAACCAGTTTGGTGGACATGTTGTGGTCATCAGACTTTTCCCTTGAAGTCACCTGTCACAATTCCCAAAGAGGAATCCGTCCAGTGGGGGCAGTTTTCCTTTTGTGAATCTACTACATGCTGCTTTAATGAACTTTCCCATGGTTTGCAACCACATACCATTCCGAATCGCAATTAGCAGGTGATGCCCCTTTCACCCCATAGAATGGGTCAGTAAACACATTTTGCAAGTCAGATATGCTTTTCGGACTCACTAAATAGGTTTAAAACATTAAAAAAATCCAGGTAGCGGTCACAAACTCTATGAGTTGGAGGCATTTAAAATGGTTTCTAAACCAGTCCCAATGGTGAGGAAATAAGCAATGATGTCATTAACAATGTCATTTAACAAGTCATGAGTAATGAAATATGGAAGGTCATAAGCGGTCAATGACAGGGGCTCAAGATATTGTTAGTTTACCGAACAATAACTGGTGAATTTCAGTGGCTTTTAAGTTTTATTTTGTAACTATGACTGCACCTATACTGTGCTTTTTAAAGTGAATTTCATAGATTTTTTTAAACATATGTTCAGCTGTTACAAGCAAACCTGACCATAACTTTCCTTTAACCTTTGTTCTCTTCAGTGACTTTCTTTAGTTTCTTGATCATATTTCACAGGGAGCTGGTTTTGGCACTTTAACCTCTGTTTACAGCTAACTCTCACTACACACAGACTTTAGCTTTGGCTGTGCATAGTAGGAAATAAGCTGCCAAGTCTGTACACAACCTTAAGTATGCAGCTTTAGCCTTACACCACATGGACGTTATTCATGTGAAGCAGACGTTTACTGCAGACAATGAACAATGGTAAGACCCTGTACCTTACCTTTACCAGGGATTGTGTAGGCAGACTTTGTTTCCAAACCACTGCTGATGGCCAAACATCTCTGTGCACAGACCCCTGCAATGCGTAGCAAGGATGGATCGTAGTGCTGGATTGCAGCCAGTCATTGTGCCCACGATCTGATGTTGTCTGACTCCCCATGCACAGTCTTTGTGTTGTGTGCAGTGAAGGCTTCCACCAAGGTTTTGCAGCACCCCACTGTGCACTGTCTTTTTCCATGCATAGTATGGATAGATTGCAGTGCTTGGCCTCCTGCATAAACTGTGCCCCACCTTCTAAAGGCAGCTGATCCAAGCTGCACACTGTTTAGCTATATACAGCAGAAGTGGACAATAGTGTCAGCCACCATAGGCTGATAACCCACCAGAACTAATCTTTAGTTGTGTGCAGTCGGGTTAGTTCACAAGTCCAGCCTGTAGCAGCTAGGTCCCGCATATAACTCAGTACAGGCAGATGATTTTTATCCTTGTTTGTTGTGGGGGACTGTTGGTTCCTATTCTGGAACTATGTATTTAAGAAAAATGTAAAAACAGTTTTTTCAAATTAGTTTGTAATTTTTTAATTTCTTCATTTATTATTAAAGGAGATACAGGCCTTGGAGATAGGGTTGCTAGGGCCAGATCAGGCCCCCCTGTTCTTCACAAAAAATGGCCCTGGGGGCAGTGGTCCCCAGGGCCTAACAAGGCTGGCGGATGGGGGGCATGTAGCCCCCTTCCCTTTTAAAATACATGGGGGATGAGATCCCCAGGGCCCAATGAGGCTCGGGAGGTGGATCATGTGGCCCCCACCACCTTAAAATAAATAAGACCATGGGGGATGGGGTCTCCAGGCCCAAATGAGGGTCAGGAAAGGGGGCCACACCGGCCCATCTTTCCTTTTTTATTGGTTTGGCTCTGGGGGATGGGATCCCAGGGACCTAATAAGGCTCTGGGAGGGGGCTGTACTCCCCTTCCCCTTAGATTTACGCCTCGGGAGATGGGATCCCCAGGGGCCAAGAGGGCTTAGGGAGGGTGTCCATGTGGCCTCCCTCCAATTTTCTATTGTATTTAGCCATGGAGATGTGGTCCTCATGGCATACTAAGGCTCAGGGATGGGGACAGCACACCCTTCTCCACTGTTTAATTGGATTTGGCTCCGGTGGATTTGGTCTCCATGACCAATTAAGGATCACACAGGGGGCTGCATGCACCCTCCCCTTAATTTATATATTTTGGCCCTAGAGGATGGGTTCCCCAAGGCTACATGCTACACTGTGCACAGCAAAGGCTGTGCACAGTGTGGGGTTGGCAGCCTGCTTGGGATTTGGCCACAGGGCCTGACAGCAGGCCAACTACTGTGATCAATCCCCCACTGTTCACGGCCAAAGGCTGAGTGCAGTGGGGGATTGGCTGCCTGTAGTTAGTTAGAAGCATGGCCTGGCTGTAACACTGGCACTGTGGCTGACCCCACGCCATGAGTAGCCGTGCACGCCATGGTGTTGGCTACCTCTGAATGACTGCCTGTGGGGTGCTGCAAGCCAGGCCCTGTGGCCAACCCCACGTTGCACTCATCAAAAGGCCATGTGCAGCATGAGGTTGGCTGCCTACAGGGGTGTTGGCCACCTCCCGGTGGATTAGGCCCCTGCTAACCCCTGTTGACCTCTTGCTGTGCACGTCCGAAGGCTGTGCGCAGTGTGGGGCTGCCAGCCTGTGGGGAATTTGCAGCCTCTGCCCAGCTGCTCACAAAGGCCATGTGGGGCAGGGGGTTGGCTTTACATGTGGTAATAAAATATTACTTTATATTAAAAATACACTTGAAATTCACTGAAAAAAACACAGGTTCAACTAATGTTATAATTAGGTGAGGTAAAAAGATCTGCTTTGGTTTAAATAAAAACCTTGGAAATTTACTGAATAAACAAAAGGTTAAAGTAACGTTATAGTTAGGTGAATATGTCAGTTACAACATTAACATTTTGAACTAAAAACTCAGAAATTCACCAGTTATAGTTAGCATAGCTAGCTATAACTTACGCCTCGCCAGGGCACTGCTTATGACCTTACATAGTACATCACTCATGACATATTCTATGACTTAATTTATGACATCACTGATATCAAGTTAAATTTAGCTCTGCTTACTATAACTGGTGAATTTCTGTGGTTTTTCGAGTTCAAAAGTTAATGTTGTCACTGACATATTCACATAACTATAACGCTACTTTAACCTTTGTTTCTTCAGTGAATATATGTGTGTGTGTGTTACACAGTGGCAGTCGCCACTGTGTATAAATCAATGCAGATTCGGTGGCAGGGGAATGTCTATTCTTATTTTTAATGTATTCCTAATCCTCCATTGGAGTGCTCCAAAAGAAACAACTGAAATGGTTTACGAAACCATAGAGGAGTTAATCATACCAATCGTGAGGTTATTGGGACAGGTGACTTTATTCTCTCTAACCTGGGTACAATACCAGTTAGCTTCCAGGATATCTTCACAATTGAAACACCCTCGGTGGGTCAAAGGGTTGTCAAACATTTTCCATCGCACAAACTGGTTTTTCTACAAACACTTCACAGCCATTGGAACCCCTCTTTCCTTACACATATGGGAGCGCAGTACTGTATCTTCACCTCTGAGCTGCTCAGCTCTCTCTTCATTCAATTTTCAGTCTTACAACGCAGTGAAAACGACCACCTGTCTTTGAGAACATTTCAAAATTAGAAGCCCCAACAGCAGAATGTTTTGAGGTGGAAGGAAATTTAGAGAGCTCTGAATCCAGTGTACTCTTAAAGAGGATAAAGTGGAGCAGAATATCACTGGACAAATTAAAAAAAATGGCAAGTGTTTGTAGCTGACTATAACTGGTTTAGTAACTTTGTGGAAGAAGATCATTTTATTCTAATTTGGTCCAGAATCATAGTCTCAATATATATTCAACTGAAAACATGAATAACTCATGTCAGTCTATCATTACAAGAATTACGAATGCTAAGAACAACTGTTGGAACACATCCAAAGTGAAGGGATAGAGAACGGCTACAGCCGGTCATAATTGTTTTTAGTAAGAATGAAGCTGCATGTTAAAAATAGATATATCATACTACCCTTTGGGAGTTTAAAACAGAAATACTATGAAGGTCAATAACAGATTCCTAGCCTGAAAGTACCAGAATTAATGTTGGCAGTTTGTTAAATATTTTGGAAACAGGTCAGTTCTCAGGGGGAAGAGGTACCATATGCCAAATGAATTGAGCAAATAAGATCTCTCAGTACAACATCTGATTCACAGTCACATGTATCTCTAAGCCACTGGATCGCCAGGCTTGATAATTATGGGTGATAGAAGCAACCAGAGAAAGCGGTGCCTCGGGTCTCTGTGGCTTACCAGGTTCTCTGTTCAGAAAAGACACTGGGGTATATTCACAAGAACGTGTGATAACTACCGCAAGAGTAGCGTAACGCAACTTCCAATATCGCAGCCTAGCGCGGGAAAATAACCCTGTGTCAACGTGGAATTCACAACAAGGCGGTAGCATGCGATAGTCTGCCGAAACTGCGGACAATGTCCGCGATACAACCACCACGATGGAGATAAAAACACAAACCACAACACCAAAAAACACGCGATGGGCCAAAGCGCGATGAGGAAATCAGCGACAAGCAGCACCAGCCCTGCAACACACACCTGGCAGGCATCAAAAATCACCATAAAAGTATAAAATACACCCACACACAAACTGACCAACACCCAAGCACCATGGAGGCAGCCGGAGCAGGCGCAGAGGACGAGCGCAACCCCACAAGCACCCCGGACGACCAGCCTGGGACCTCGGGGACAGGGAAGGGCAAGGACAAGAAGACCAGGAAGACCAAGTTCAGTCCGCAGACGAACAGGATCATAGTCATGGAGGTGATGGAACACCATCAACAACTCTTCGTCACCTCCAACGTGTCATTGGGCACCAAAAATGGAATATGGCGGGACATCGTCGACAAGGTGAATGCCGTCGGAGAGCACAAGCGGACAATGGACGAGGTCAAGAGGCGATGGAATGACATCAAGCGGAAAACCAAGGAGAAACTCAGAGCCAACCAGAAGGCAGCAACGCAGACCGGAGGTGGGGGCCCAGCGTCACAGCTGGAGCTGGATGACATGGAGGAGCTGGTGTCGACAGTCATCAGTATGGATACTGTGGCCGGAGTCGGGGGACCGGACACTGCTCAACAGGACACAACACAACCGCAACAGGGTGAGTGACCACCAGGTACTGGGGGGACGGGGGAGATGGCCACAATGGCACACATGACCAAGCAAGCAGGGCACAGTGCACACCCACAATGACCCTGGGTCCTCGCCCAGACCCACAGACTGTCGCAATGTACAATGCCATGCTGTCTGAATGTCAACCTGTACCATGCGGCTACATACATGTGGACACATTGTAATACACCATCTCCCCCTCACATCGCAGGGGCATCGTCAACACCTCCTGCAGAGCAGTCACAGCCACTCTTCACTGATGACGAGGAGGAGGACAACACCAGCATTGACACCCAAACCATCCAAGACATCATTGACCTCATCCACCAGCAACCTCCAGGATCAGGGCAGCCCAGCTACATCGATGAGACCCCACCCACCACCCAAACCACCCAGCAGGAGGCACCCACAGCCCGGGCACTCTCCCAAGACCCCCAGGAACAACAAATGGCCTTCCATCGCCGTGTGCTGGAGGGCCAGAGGGAGACGGCTGAGCAAGTGTGGGTGGGGTTCGACCTCATCGCTACCAAACTGGACGCCATCCTTGGGTGTCTATGTCCGCCCCATGGTCTCCAACGAGCCCTGACTGACATCGCTGGAGTCATGACGCGGAGGGAGGAATACCTGTCTGCTCAGAGTGGCCCCAGCGTTGCCAGCCGTGAGCTGGCACACATGCGGAGGCTCATTGAGGACATGGTGCGGATGGAGGCGGAAAGGATGGCAGCCACCGCTGCACATCAGCGAAATGTAGCTGGGATCTACCAGGCCCTGCATGTCTTCATCATGGCATTGCTGCCACAAGGCGTGGCGATGATGAATGCTGCTGCCCCCACACCATCCACATCTCCGCCCCCTGGTGTGTCAGTGCCTCCCAGTGCGGCAGGCGTATCCACTCAGGCACCTGATGTGTCACTGCCACACAGTGCGGCCGACAATCCTCCTCTGGCCCCTGATGTGTCAGTGGCACACAGTGCCGCTGCAGGTACTGCAACACCCACAGGTGGGGCAGAGCACACATCCGGTGACGAGGACGTGGATGGGATTGAGATCAGAAGGAGGTACTAGCATTCATTTCCGCCACCATGCCTGTTTCTGCTTGGTGCCGCACTTGGCCTCAAGACCTACCACTGACCCCCGATACACTCCAATGCACTCACCTTGGACAGCGACATGGACTGCCACATCCTGTTTGACGACCATTGACACGGCGGACAGACTGCGGACTGTACCCTTCCCCTTCTGCAGTACAGGTCATCCCCGGATGTACATTGGCTGGCCCTCCACGGGCCCATATTGTGTAGTGTGCTCGGCATTGCCCTGTACCGCTCCAGCTGCATGACTGCACTGGATGTGCAAATAAACATCCAGTGACGCACTGCTGTGTAATGTCTTACGTCATTCATGTTTGGATGTATGGATGAATGTGGGGACAGTGCCTTCCCTTGCATCAATGATGTTCATCCTGTGGGATGCCAGTCAGAGGGTGCGACATTGCATTTTGTGTACCGGGTCCCGTGAACACTACAACAGGGACACACGCATCAGTCACTTCCTTGTCCGGACATGGACTGGACCACGCCCAGATCCCACGAGTCATTGTTTCAAGCCCTGCGCTGGTCTGGAGTACGGCAGGCCAGACCACTCCGCTTACGCCCCGAGGGGGGGCCCTCATTGCTACCCGTCGCAGCCGTACTCGCTGGTGGTGTGCAGGTCACTGGTCTAGTTGTCAGCATGTCACAGCCACTCCCTGAGGGCAGGTTTTCACACGCACCACACCCATCCGGCACAGGGTCACAGGCCATGTGACTCCGCCAACATAAGGGGCCGACGACATCACATTCTTCCAGTGGTGACTGGATGACGGACGCTCCACGGTTCGCACTCATATAGGATGTATGATGATACAACGCGATCATTTAGATCGCGGTACATTACATCGCTGTTTTTACAACACGACTTGCGCTGGAGGGCGCTGGACTTAGGAATAGTGTGATTTACTATTCCAACTCCAGTCTACGTACAGTAGGGAAGGTGTTGGAATAGTAAATTACACTATTCCTTAGTGTAGAGCACCCTCCAGTGCAAGTTGTTGTAACGACTTGCGTTTTAAAAACAGCGATGTAAATGTATTGCGGTGTTTTGACCGCGTTGTAACGGTCGTTTTCCCTCATATATGGCCCATGAGTTGTTGTGCACAGGGTTAGTGGCCACCGAGGCCTTGACTACGGCACGTGCCTACCACCACATGGCGCAGACTGGGGTTGCACAGGGTTAGTGGCATCCGAGGCCATGAGTACGGCACGGGCCTACCACCACATGGCGCAGACTGGGGTTGCACAGGTTTAGTGGCACACGGGGCCTTGCAGACGGCACAGGCACCCCGCCACGGGACGGTGACTTTGGGTGCACTGAGTCAGTGGCACCTTGAGCTGCTGAGCGGGTGTGCAGCCTGCGATGATGCCCTGTCCCAGCGGTCCGGACAGCTCAGGTTTTGTGTGCCCTGCTGGACCGCAGTGTAGGCCAGAGCCAGCGGGCAGCGCGGGCCTACCGCCACGTGGCGTCGCTTCCGGGATCTCGGAGTTGGTGGCACCCATTGGGCTGAGCGGGTGTGCAGCCTGCGATGGTGCCGGGTGCACTGGTATGTCCTCTGCCATGGAGTAATCAAGACCCAGCACCAAACGTGAGACCTGGTGGCCTGCGGAGCGGGGCTGCTTGATGTGGAGGGTGCCATGTCTGCGGGCCCCGGGCTTGTGGCTTGCAGCGGCATGTGGTGGGACCTCCTGTCTACGTGCCGGTGGCGGAAGGTAAGTATTGAGGCATGGGTGTGCATGGGCGGGCATGCCCCGATGGGCGGCGGGAGGGGTTGGGGTGCCTCTGCCTGGGTGTGCATGGGCGGGCAGGCGATGTTGTCTTGTGCAAGTGTGTGTACTGTGCCAGTCATGTATCTGGGCTCTGTTTCAGCTGACGGCTCTGACTCAGATGTGTGACCTGGTGTCCTGCTATGCATATCGGCACGTGGTTGGGGACACACCGGTGGCAGCAGGTGAGCAGTGTGGCCTGGGTGCGCAGGGGCGGCACGTTCTCTCTCTCTCTCTCTCTTCCTCTCTCTCTCCTCTTCTCTCTCTCCCTCTCTTCCTCTCTCTCTCCTTCGCTCTCTCTCTGTCCTCTGATGTGCGCAGGACACACCTTCTCATCATGTTTTTTGTCTTACAGGCTGTGACCTACGTACTGTCCCGAGGGGAGCGGCCATGTGTCTTCATTTCAATTCGTTGTTCATTTTAATAAAGTTTCATTTGTTGCTTCGAAAGTGAATGTGTGCTGCTCATTTCTGTGACGACACATGCATGTCACCAGTTTTGATTGTGCGGCATCAAGCGGAATATTTTGTACATATTTAGGTGTGGCTGATGTAGCATGTCTTTGGTCGGGGGTGCCAGGGAGGGGTGGTCCTGGGGGTGGTGGCGGTGGGTGTTGTGGCCCTCTTGGGTGTCCGGGCCGCATGATGGGTGGCTCCATGGCATCTGTTGCCCTTCCGATGTCGCCCTGGGCTGTGCTCCCTTTTGGTTTGCAGGCTGCCGTCCAACTTTACACCAGGTCAGAGCAGGTGTAGATTTCCTGGTGCTAACGCGCCTTATCGCCTGTTTTGTGTTTTTATCGCCGATGTGGCTGCTCGTTGTGAATGTTGAGGTGTGATGTTGTCGCTCCTTTTGGCACGGGATCGCCCACTCTGCATCTCATTAGCGATAGTTGCATGGGTCCTCTGTGGCGATGTTTTTTGCAGCTGCTATCACGGGTAAACTGGTGCTGTGGGCTGTTAACACCGGCTTGTGAATGGGGAGGTAAATTTATCACGACTTTGGCTGCGATAAAGTGCCGTTAATTCGGCGATAGCTCCTTGTGAATAAGCCCCACTGAGTTCTAGGCACATTAGTTAACTCCCTTGTACAGAGTTTTATTTCAGCATACCCAAGTATCTCAGTCCTGGTGCGGGTCTATATTTTATCCCATTTACAAGAAGGAGGATAGATTGGACCCCATCAATTAGCGACTTCTTGCCTGATTGGACGCAGTGTCAAAAGCAAGAACGTTTCTAGGTGAATTAGAAGAATTGGCTGACAGTGATAAAATATTTCCATTTTATCAGACAGGATTCAAACGGAGGTGCTCCACAATTGATAATGTTGCAGCTCTGGTATAAATGACACATAAACCCAACTTGCCATTCGGAACAGCTCTGTTTTCCTGCTTCATTGACTACTAAACAGCTTTTGACGAGGTTGATTACCAGATACAACGGGGCAAACTAATCAAATGGAGTTAACCTCCACTTCTGATGAAAACCATTCATGCTCTGTACTTCGAGACCTGGGTAAAGTTGAAAGTCAGGCTTGGACAAATTATCCAACTGTATAAATGTGACCAGAGGACTCAAACAGGGATGTGAACTTGTCCCTTTTTATTCAGTCGCTACACAACAGGTATACGTAAGGCCCTGTCCAGATCAAAGTATTTCCCCCATAGGATGGGCCCACACAAGATTCAAATTCACTAATTTATGATGAATTTGTAATCTTAGAGCAGGCAGAAGATGGCCTATAGTGTGCCTTGTATGAACTACACACAGTTGTGCAACAAATTGGTTACAAACGTCACCAAAAATAAGGTGACAGTGTTTGGAAAATACAAGAAAAAAGCCAGAAGAAAGATGACGAGCTCTAGTTAAGCTGGGTACACAGCTACATGCAATAATCTATGGATCTGTCTATCAGACACTGGCAACACCCCCCCACACACACACACTTAACTCAAATTAAAGAAAGTGAGTAGTTTGATTTTAGGCCTCTGCAGGCTAAACACACAACTTCATAGTCCAACAGCCGAAGCAATATTAAGTGTCACACAAGCAAAATTTCCACCAGTAATATCATACAGTCATCAGGCCTTTCCCTCACATTTTTCATTGACATTTTACACATTGCAGTGTATTGTACACAGAAGGATCTTTCATTTATTACAATTCACACATCACACCTGATACGTCTGGAATGTTGGTTTCTTATACAGGATTTGGCATGTAAATCTTCTTTTATAATATATGTTGTTATGCATGCTAAACTAGATTCCCTAACAATGGTTCTACAAAAGATATTCAGGCCAAATAATAACCCATTGATAACGTATTTTTCCTCAGCAATTGAAGAGCTAAATATGAACATGCTTCCTGAAGATGAACTTCATACAAAGACTTTTTCTACAGACTCTTAAAAACTAAAGCTAAAGAGGCAACTATTTATCACATCGAGAGCCGCAGACTGGTCACGTCATTTCAATCGCATCCTCCTACGACACAAGCACAGTGCAATATTATTTAAGGGAGACAATTAATTGGACTTGCAAACAGAACATATTGCAAGACGATTTATGATCCTGCCCATCAAGGTCTACAGACTTGGACTATGCATCAGTGCGGGCAGGGAAAAAAAAATCAAAATTCTGCTCCCAGCTGAGGGGAGACTTTTTAAAGCTCCCGCCTGCTGGGAGCAGATTTTGTGTCAGCTTCTGTGTGGCCGGAGATTAAAAAATGCTCCCCCCTAAACGGTAGCAAACCTGCTTGTGCCAGTGTAGGCAGGGAAACAGCTATGTTCTGGGGGTGGGCTCCCCTAGACATAGATAGTGAGCGAGCCCGGGGGGATGGGGTCCCCAAGGCCATCCATTAATGGCTCAGGGAGGGGGGTTGTTTGGCCTCCCTCAGTTTTCAATGGTTTAGTGGCCCCAGGGGAGGGGTCACTGGGGCATTTAGAGGTTCCGGAAGGGGGACAGCACACCCTCCTCCCCTCAAAAATAATTGAGAAAAAGCCCCGGGGGATGGGGTCAGTGGGGCCTCTAGAGGCTCTGGGAGGAGAGCTGTACGGCCTCCTCCCCTTTAAAAATGCAGTGGACCCTGGGGGATGGGTCCTTAGTTCTGAATATGGCCTGGGGAGGGGGCTGCCTGCCCCCTCACCCTGAAAAAGATATTGGGCCCCAGGGGGTGGTGTCCCCGTGGCCACAAGCAGCTCAGGGAGGCGGGCCATGCACCCCCACCCCTCAAAAACTATTTAAGCCCTGTGGGATGGGGTCCTGGGGCCAAAAATGGCCTGGGGAGGGGGGCCATGTGTTCATCCTCCCCTTAAAAAAAACATTGGGCCTTTGAGGACTGGGTGCCCAGGACCAAAATCAGCCTGGGGAGGCGGGCCACACGTGCCCCCTACCCCCAAAAAATAAACACCTTGTTCTGGAGGGGGTTTGAATAGCTACTTCCTGGTTGAGGTGGTGGAAGCCAATCAGATCTCAGCAGGAGATCTGTCAGGATCTGCGGTAGCTCTGCAACCCTAGAAATTTTAGTTTTTTTGATCATTAATTGCTCAAAAACTACTGAACTGATTTATACCAAATCACAAAAAGCACTCTTTCTGGACCAAGATCTAGCTTTCTGCCTAATTCCTACTCTTTATATGTAGATTGGCCCCGACAGATGGGGTCCGTTGGGCCAGTATTTGTTCGTGGCGGAAGGGCTGCATGTCCCCCCAGTTATTAAAAAAAATTGCCCGCTCCTGCCAGCACCCAGCATGGGTGCTGGCAGGAGATCTGGTGGCGTCATGGAGGCCCCGGGGCTCCGCCCATGGCCCCGACAAAAAATAGTGATCTGGGTGTCCAGGGTGGGCAGCGGGACACCCAAAATTCAAATATGAATAATAAATGAGCAGCAGTAGCCACTCAGCTCTCATTCACTGCTCCTTGCAAGGAGTGCCCCATAATGCCCTGCAGGGGTTTTTTAACCATATTTTTTCAAGATTCAAGGAGTCCCTAGAAGGGGAGGGGCACCACCAAGTATTTCTTATAATGTTGTGGAGGGCTGCAGAGATTGCAGCAGCTCCCCCAGAAAAATTAAAAAAAACATAAGGGATATATTTACAAAGAAATGGTGCAGCACGGTGCTGCAAGCAATTTAGCTGCGCTGCGTCATTTAAAAAATGCAGGGATGCACTGTATTTACAAGGATACGGAGAACCTCTGTGTTTTCCCTTGCACTGGGGCTAAAAAAAGCTGCCAAGTGCCAACACAGATGCCCTTGCACCATGGTGCAAGGGTGCCTGTGTTGCAAGAATGATTCCCTGCAACTCAGAAAAAGGTGTACATGTTGCATGGATGATTGTTTACGTTCAGGAAGGGGCACCTTCCTGCACATAAACAATTTTTTAAGGCGATTTGCTCCTTCTATGTGTGCTGCAGAATGCAGCATATAAAGAAAGAACAAAAATGAGGAGACATAAAAGTATTTCTCCTCAACGCGCCATTCTAATACCTGCTATTCAGTGGCATTCGTTTTTGGTGCTGCCTCAGATTCACACAACTGGGGCAGTATCAAAAAGCAATGGGGGCTGTGGTAGAATGCCCACAGCAACACCCATTGCAAGCCCCTTTCACGCAGATACCTGCGTGAAAGAGTACAATATTTACAAAGCGGTGTTAAGCCATGCAAAGTGGCTTAATGCCGCTTTTTTTAATATGTAGCAGGGCATTGCGCCACCGGAGTGTACTAAAAAGTGACGATCTGGTGGCACAATGCCTTTGTATATATGCCTCTAAGTCTTCTGGGTCATTGAATCCATGACTCCAGGAGAGCTTACCATATATTTTCAAAGCACTCCTAGTTAGAGCTCCATGCTCTTCAGCTAAAGCAAAGAGCCCCTTTGTGGCAGTTTCTTTGGCTACACATTGTAGCTTGAAGAATGGCAAAAAAATCGAAGGCATGTTACTTTTTTTTAGTAAAACTTTATTGCATTTTTAAACGACAATCAATTTTATTAAACTTTACATTTTGAGAATTAATGAAATATACATTTAATGATACATATTGGACATTTTTGGGGCAAGGCAATGTATGATATATATGTTGATATCCTGACCCCTTCTTAAAGCCAATAGGCCCAATTTTTTCACTAGGTGTTCTGACCCTTTCACAAAGTCAGTAGCTCTACCTTAATTGAAATGTTGTACCTTATATTTAGCAACATCACAAAATAAATTGATGGATGGAGTGTTGAAACTTTTCAAACACTTTCCCCAGTCACAGATATGGGTTCAATCCATTGTTATTTTACTCGACACATAACCCCAGTTTGGACTCAGCGATATGCAAATCAGTCTTGACCCTGCTCCCCATGGGTATAGTCCAGCCCGAACTGCAAGGCCCGGAAACAAGCATCCTGGGAACGGTTTTGGGGTATTACCCCTCATCAGTCAGGCTAGCTTGAATACAGTGATGCAGCGAGCAAGGGACCCACGTCTGGGCATACCCTTAGTCACTTATAGTGCACATAGCAACATCACAAAACAAAAGGGTGGATGGAGTGTTGAAACTTTTAAAACACTCACCCCCAGTAACAGATCTGGGTTTAATCCATCATTATTTTTCTCGACACATCACCTCAGTTTGGACCCAGTCATATGCAAATCAGTCTTAATCCCACTCCCCATGGGAACAGTCCAGCCTGAACTGCCAGGCCAGGTCCTCCCTGGACAGGAAACAAGCATCCTGGGACTGGTTTCGCGGTATCATCCCTCATCAGCCAGGCTAGTTTGAATCCAGTGGCTCAATTAGCAAGTGACCCACATCTGGGTGTTACGCTTCTAACTATTCTCCACTGCTCCAACCAGAATTCAATCCTGAGGCTCTCTGGTTACAGACATAGACCTCTGCAGTGCATTAACTAGTAGAGGTTTCATAAAGCATGATAGTGCATTTTCCACTGATTAACTTTACTTGCATTTACTTTACATTTAAGATGTGTGTTATTTTTTATGTACATATCTGAAGATGAAAGACCCAAAAAAAGTTACAGATTTCTTTTGCCTCACCTTTGACCCCGCCCCCATTGTGCACAGCATTACAGTTCCCTCAGTTTTTAATGTACTTCAACCGCTGATTCGGTCCTGTGAACCCCATCCCCGAGGCCCGGCCTTCATTGAATAGGGGAGGGGGACCCTGCGGCTCTCCTCCCTGGGCCATTTTTGGCCACGGCGATCCCATCACCAGGGACCAAGTTTTATTATATTTATAATGTAAAGGGGAGGAGGGCCGCGTGGCACCGTTCCCCTGGCCGGTTTCGGCCCTGGGGATCCCATTCCCCTGGGGCCCTGCCATGTCTACTGGGTGCCATCAGGGCACCCCCTGTGCAGCATGGGGGCCCTGAGGGGACACTCAAGGTCCCCCTGGTCCATCCCAGCCGGCTCCCCGCCTCCTGCAAGAGCCGGCATTGCTATTGCACAAAGGGAGCTGCTGCAAATACAGCTCCCTGTGTACAAGAACAATTGTTGTATCTGTTTCGCTGCCCACATATCCGTGGGCAGGAAAAGAGATGGAACCTCCGCTTCCAGCAGGCGGGAGCACTTTGACAGCCCCCGCCAGCTGGAACCAGAGTGTTTACTTTTGCCAGACAAAAAACAGCTATGTCCCGGGGGTGGGCACCCTGGGACATAGTAAGAGCCAGCCCTGGGGGGGGGGAGGACCCCAGGGCCATATATGGTTCTAGGATGGGAGCCACAAGATCCCCCTCCTTTGTTGTTCACGGCCGGCCCCAAGAGGGTGCTGTCCCTGGGGCTGTATGTGGCCCGGGAGGGGGGCGCACTGCCCCTCTCCCACTCTTTACACATTTTTTGGCCCCAAGGAGGTGGTTGTCCCCGGTGCCTGGGGGAAGGTCTGTGAGGTCCCCCATTTTGTGTTATTTAGCCCCAAGGAGGTGGTGGTCCCTGGGGCTCAGGGCAGTCTGTGCGGCCCCCCAACAACATTTCTTTAGCCCTGGGGAGGTGGTGGTTCCCAGGGCTTATAGAGCCTCAGGAAGGGGCCCTGTATACCCCCCTCCTTTTATATAAATGAAGCCCCAGGGAGGTGGTGGTCCCTGGGGCTCCAAGAGCCTAAGGAGGGGGGCACGTGTGTCCCCCTCCTTTTTAGGATCTGTCCCACCCAGGGGCTCTAATCAAAACAAGCTTGGGAGCCCATGGTTGTTTTAAAAAAAAAAAATTGCCATGGATTTGCAGCTCTGTCATGTTTTTGGGGAATTTGTTTTTAACAAAAAATGCTATTTTTGCCCTGGCGGGGTCCCTCTGGGGCCCCATGACCAGAGCTAAGGGGTCAAGGTATTCCTACCGTGCCATCTTTTCTTTTTTTGTGGGACTCGGCTGAAGCAGAGTCCCAAGATGGCTGCCAGCACTTCCTGGTTGCCAGCCAATCACATTTCAGCATCGGGACTGTCGGATCCTCGAAGGATCAGCATCCCTCTATATAAACATCAATTTTCTTTTATAAGTCAAAAACTACTGAATGGATTTACACCAAATAACAAAAAAAGATTTTTTCTGGACCCAGAGCTACCTATCTGCCATATTTTGTGTAATTCCGCCAAGCGTTTCGGGCTGTAGTCATGTCGAAAATCTCTACAGAAGTTAACATGAGGAAAACACTTTTTTGAGATCGCCTTTTTCTCATCCCCCGCTTGACGGATCACCCCAAAACATTCCATGGGAACCAAGAATCCCCGGAAAACATTTTTGGGGAAATTTTATGAAGATTCGTAGAAAGCCACAGATATTGGCAAGGAAACATGGTCCTAACAATAACTACTTGCAGGTGACTGCCAATAGGCTATTTATATGTGTATATAAAATATAAATATAAATATATATATACAATTTACTACATGATTTGGAACAATTGGAGAGGGACAATGAAGGAACTTGGCTACCTACATCATCTAGAGAGACTGCCGATATTTTGGGTGTAGATATTTATGGTAGTGTTAAAACCCCGTTTAGACCCAAGTACACTTTTGTTCCAAATCTTCCGAGGGATTCAGTAGATATATTCTCTGATCTTGTGATTACTGATTTAAAGGATTTATCTGTGATGTCTAGTGAGAATTTTCTTAAAGGAAACAAAAAACAGGACATAGAATACCAAAAAGTTGTGAATAAGATCAAAGGTAGAAAAGATATTGTGGTTCCTGAGTCCGATAAGGGAGGAAATATTGTACTATGGCTGTTAAGTTTGTATAACAGTGAGGCCAAAGCACAGCTGCAGGACATCAAGTGGTATCATAGAGTACCACAAGCCAATTTGGTTGAGATAAAAAGTGGGTTTAATAAAGATCTAGCCAGATGGAGGGGAACAGGCTTAATTTCTCAAAGTGAATCCCACCTGGGAGACCCATCATCTCGGAAATAGACAGTCTATTTGAGATGACTTCCCGCTATATTGACCGCTTCCTGCAGGAATTTGTAAGTGGTCTTCCATTGTACATCCAGGACACAGGGGATTTCATGAGGAGAATCTATGACATCCCATGGGAGGAATCTTTTGACTGATGACACTAGATGTAACTTTGATGTACATTAGCATTTCCCATGAGGACGGGCTTAGAGCCATGAGACATTTTCTGGACTCAAGACAAATGGGCTCATATCAACATTCGGAAATGGTCATTGAGATGGTTAGATAATGCTTGGAATTTTTTTTTTTCATGTTTGGGAAGGACACATTCCAACAGGTTAAGGGTACGGCCATGGACACCTGCTTCACCCCAATTTATGCCAACCTGCAAATGGGTTGGTGGGAGGAGCAGGTGCTCAGGGTCAAACATGCCAGGGGGTGGGCTGAGAGTGTCATTCTCTGGACAAGATTCATTGATGACTTGTTCATCCTGTGGAAAAGTTCGCAAGAATCAGCGAGGCAGTTTGTGTCAGATTTAAATAACAATTCTTTGAACTTACAGTTTACCTGCACCATCAGTGAATCAGAGGTTTGCTTTTTGGATCTTGAGGTGTTTGTGAAAAGCAACAAATTACACACTAGAACACATAGGAAACTAACAGCAGGGAATTCCATCTTGCATTCATGTAGCTTCCATCCACAGAAACTTAAGCAGAGCATTCCATATGCAGAACATCTACAGATGAAAAGAAACTGCAGTGACTCCACTTCCTTGAGAGAAGCACAGAGAAAATTAACAGAGAGATTCACTGAGAGAGGATATAGTACCGAGGTTTTAGATCAAGCTCAGAACAAAGTGGAAAGAATCACAAGAGATTTGTTATTGTTCTCAAGTGAGACAGACGGCCCTAAAAAAAGAAAAGGCAAGGATGAATTATGCATGATCACTGGGTACAATGCCTATCATTCCAAGGTGAGTAAAACAATGAACAGACATTGGCATTTAGTAAAGAGTGACCCTACATTAGGTAGCATCTTATCTTGTAAACCTCTTTTAACATTCAGATGAGCCAAATCTATGCGACAGGATTGAATAGGACACTTTACCCCACATGCATTACTCCGCAGTGCCATTACCCTGCAGTATTTACACCGCAAAATATTTTACAACATAGGGCTTTACAACGCAAACTATTACAACGTATTCCCCATTACAATGCAATTTACTATTCTAACTACACCATGGCGTTGTAATGGGGAATGCGTTGTAATAGTTTGCGGAGTAAAGCCCTGAGTTGTAAAAGATTTTGCGGTGCACAAACTGCAGGGTAATGGCACTGCGGAGTAACGTATGCGTGGTAAAGGATGTCTGTGGTGAGTAGCTCAGAGGTGATGGACATAGTCGGTTGGTTAAGGGCCAGTCCGGGCTTTGTTAGGTGTCATAAATGCAAAGCCTGCAAACATGGCCTTAATAAGAAAAAGATCCAATCACCCCTATTAAAGAGTCCATGGAAAATTCGCCACTTCTATAATTGCAGGAGCGAATATGTAGTTTATATTCTTCAATGCTCATGCCCAATACTATATATAGGGAGCACTATTCACATGACACATGTGAGAATTCTGCAACACCTTAGGGCAGTAAAAAACAGTTATCCTGTCACTAGGCATATTAATGAGGTCCATGGAGGTAATGTGGATGAGTTGTTTTACTATGTTATTAATTTGGTTCCAAAAAACAGATGAGGTGGTAACTGAGAACTCAAATTGAGACAGTTGGAATCAAGGTATATTGTGATGTTGAATACTATAATTCCATATGGCCTCAACTCTGATGAAGAGTTATATGTACATCTTTAGAGAGGATTCTTTTTCTTTTCTCCTCTCTCCTGAGTAGCCAAAAGAGATCACATGCGTACAGATAGAGGTGAAAAATTTGGTCAAAGAAGATAAGCATTTCAGAGAATAGGAGTGATCGCAAAAGAGAAGGTATAAAAAGCACTTGCACTTTATAATTACAAGCTTAGGTTATGTTAATGTATTGTTGCATTAAATCAGTGAAACTATAGAAAATGTAGGTATACATGGAGATGAAAATAGTTGTGAGATACGAATACAGTTGCCCAAGCTGTGTGCCAAACACAACATAAGACAAGCAAGGGGAGCAATCCTCTGTTTATATTTTGTATAACCCCTGTGGAGTCAGATTACTGGATAAGGAATATATTATGCACAGGCACTAGCTAAGAATTCCCATAAGTGCGTGTGGCACCAACAAAATTATAGAAAATATGTGTATACAAAAGTGACAGAGATAATTTACTTAAATATATTTTTCAAAGTGTACATTTACATTGTTGTGCAAACAGTGAGTTTAATCCTGGAGGAGTTTCAAATCTGATGCACTAGCACTTAAAGATAATTTGGCAACATGAAATACAATATTTCCCCTTTATGAGAGCTGGGCAACGGTCACTTAAAGCACTTGCACCTTAAATAATGAATTTAGAGTGACCAAGTAGTATACATAATTTCAGACTTATTTTCTGCACAAAGTTAACGACCTCTTGGCAGTCATCCACCAAACCCCTGCTGTCCAGATCCCTTCTGTGGCGGCTCCTACGCTTCCTGCCTATGATATACCTCTTTTATCTTTCCCTGAGTTAGATTACGACTCTCTGTGCCCCCTCATGGCACGGACCAAATCAGGTTCACCTGCGGACCCTTGTCCACCTATGGTGTTTCGCTCGGCACTTCCCGCAGTGGAAAATGAGGTCCTCAATTTATTAAATCGATCTCTTAAAACCGGCCTTGTTCCAACCAGTTTTAAAGAGGCTAGAGTTAGACCTCTATTGAAAAAACCTGGGGCTGATGCAGCAAATCTTAAAAACTTTAGGCCTATCTCTCAGCTCCCTTTCTTGGCAAAGGTGCTGGAGCAACATGTGCTGAAAACCCTCACCCACGACCTAGAGAGCAATCAGCTCCTTCACACAAAACAGGCTGGTTTTAGGGCTCACCACAGCACAGAGCTAGTGATGTTGGCAGTCCTGGATGAACTTAGGCTGATGGCAGATACTAAAAAACCATGTGCCTTGGTTCTGCTAGACCTGTCCGCGGCATTTGATACGGTCAACCATGGCCTACTCTTGTCGCGGATGGGGGAACTAGGAGTTCAGGGGGTAGCACTCCAATGGCTCACTTCCTATTTATCAGACCGATCGCAAAGGATCCAACTTGCTGACCAGGTTTCTGATTCTGGTGGGCTGACGTGCGGCTTCCCTCAGGGATCGGCACTGTCTCCCCTCCTCTTTAACGCCTACCTCTACCCCCTAGTGGCGGCTTTATCTGGTATGGAGTGCCAAGTCTTTAACTACGCAGATGACACCCAAATCATCATCCAGATTGCTAACTCTCCCTCGGCCCATGTTCGAATACAGAACATTCTGAAGTTCACAATAAACTGGATGACAGCCAATTTTCTCAAAATAAACCCCGATAAAACTGAGGTTTTGGCTGTCACCACAGATACTAACCCCTGGAGTGACCAATTCTGGCCTCAAGAGCTGGGCCCTACTCCAAAGCCAGCCCCAGTTGTAAAGAGTCTGGGGATAAAATTGGATGCCAAACTCTCCATGTCCCACCAAGTTTCTGCTGTGGTGGGAACATGTGTGGGGCTGCTAAGACTGTTACGCAAACTTGCCCCCTTCTGTCGTTTACCGCACTTCGCATGGCAGTGACTGCACTGATTATCTCTCGTTTAGACTACGGGAATTCACTGTATGTTGGCCTTCCAGAGAAGGAGCTAACAAAACTTCAGGTAGTCATGAACGACGCTGCCAGACTGATTTTCAGGCTTCCTAGGAGGGCCCACGCTACTGCGCTACTACAGCAGCTACACTGGCTTCCAGTGAAGCAGAGAACCAGATTCAAGGTGCTATGTATAGCCCATAAAGCAATCCATGGACAGGCCCCAGCATATATTAAAGAACGCTTGGTAACTTATGTACCAGGGCGCTCCCTTCGGTCTTCAGATGCTGGGTTATTATCCTGTGCTCGCTTCCTGAGCTCCTCCAAGGGGGGCAGAGCTTTCTCTACATTGATTCCCCAGCTCTGGAATAAGTTGCCGGAAGGCCTCCGCAAAGAACCAGCACTTCTCCCTTTTAGGAAAAAATTAAAAACCATCCTCTTCATAGAAGCCTGGGGCACAATCTTGGCCTAAGTTAGGGCGCACTACTCAGTAGAGCTGCTATGGTGCCTTCTCTCACAGCGCTTAGAGACCAGTTGGTGATATGCGCTTTAGAAGCTCCAATTAACATAACATAACATAACATACATAGGATGACTTATGAAGGCACTGAATTTATACACAAGCACTTTATTTTGACATTAATTACCTACCTGTGCAATACAATTGTGTATATATCTGAGATGCGGTTAAGTATGATCAACTTTAAACATTGGAGTCAAATGGTGATATGAATTTGACATAGGCAGAAGAAACAGAAAATAAAAATAAAAAAGTAAAAATATTTATGAAATTAAAAAAACAATAAAAAAGAAAAATAATGTATAAAAAGAAAAAAGTAAATACGATGGATTGTAAGCAGTATATGTGCCATAACATAATTGCCATTTGGTATGTTTTCTATGTTCATTAAGTTTGGAATCATGTCATCTAGTATTTAAGTTATGGCAAGTAAAGGCGTCTAGTGTGTGATCAGGGCAGTAGTTACTGCCGAAACACGTTACAGCCAGAAATAAAGGTGCGTTGTTTTTACCCTTCCTTGCTGTATCAGTGTCCGGTCTGACTTTCAAAACTGGAATAGGCATTTATATATATATATATATATATTCACTGAAAAAACCATAAGGTTTTAGGGACAGTTATAGTTAGTTGGACATTGCACTCGTACAAAACCCGTGAAATTCCCCCGTTATAGTTAGTTCAGGTAACTATAACTCGCGCCCCGCAATGCACTGCTGATGACGTCACATATTACATCACTCATGACATGGTCAGTGACATCACTGATGACATCACTGATGACATCTCAAATGACATCACTGATGACATCATCCAGTGACTGTGTGTTTCTGTAAAGTTTAAATATGTTTAATATATATAGGGAAAGGCGTATTGAAGAATGAGTGGGTGTAGAAGCGCCTGAATGGATGATTTAGTAGGTGCGTGACTGAGTCTATAAGTGAGTGATTAAACGTATCTTACTGGATGCATGGGTGAGTGACTAAACTGTGTGAATGTCTGTATCCGTCTGTCTGTTGTTGTGTAAGCAACTGCATGGGTTTCTGACTAGCTAAATGAGTGTCTATATGGGTTATGGATTGGTTCTCTGAGTATCTGTATGGGTGCCTCAGTGTTTGTGTGGGTGGGGTGTGTGTGACTCTGTGCATAGATGTGTGAGTGGGTGATTCACTGGGTGCATGGTTTCAAGAGTGCGTCTGTGATGGACTGTATGGGTGGGTGAGTGTGTGTATGGGTGTGTTAGTGATTGAATGTATATCTCAGTGGTACATGTGTGAGTAACTACATATGTGAAAGGCAGTATATATGTTTGTTGGAGTATATAAATGGCTATAAGTGAGAGTGTGTGATTGTGAGAGTGGCTATATGGATGAGTGTGTACTTGCATCAGTGATTGCATAGGAGCGTAAGAATGTGCTAGTATTTTTATGAGTAAGTGAGCTGGTGTGTATAACTGTATAGGTGAGTAAATTGGAGTGTGATTAATTATTTGCATGACTGACTAGGTGTTTGAGTACCTCTATGGATGAGTTGCGTTGTGTGAGTGTTTATATAGGTGTATGAGTGCATATGATAGTCCTGTACTGAGTGACTGTAAGTATGAGTGACTGTACGGGTGAGTGAGTAGATGTGTGTGTGTAGACCTAAGAATCAGTGAGTGGGTATGTACTTATTGGTATTGGAGTGTGTATGGTTTTGAGAATGGCAGTCTGTAATGTAGAGTGGGTGTATCAAAACTTATATTAGGGTGTGAGAAGATGCATTAAATTCTCACATGGATGATGTCATCAGTGATGTCATCAGTGATGTCATTTGAGATGTCATCAGTGATGTCATCAGTGATGTCACTGACCATGTCATGAGTGATGTAATATGTGACGTCATCAGCAGTGTATTGCGGGGCGCGAGTTATAGTTACCTGAACTAACTATAACGGGGAATTTCACGGGTTTTGTACGAGTGCAATGTCCAACTAACTATAACTGTCCCTAAAACCTTATGGTTTTTTCAGTGAATTTCTAAGGTTTTTTAAATGCTAATTTCTAACTATAACGTGCCTGAAACCTATGGTTTTTTCAGTGAATTTCAAAGGTTTTTTAAATGCTAATTTCTAACTATAACGTGTCTGAAACCTATGGTTTTTTCAGTGAATTTCAAAGGTTTTTTAAATGCTAATTCCTAACTATAACATGTCTGAAACCTACGGTTTTTTCAGTGAATTTCAAAGGTTTTGTAAATGACAATTTTTAAATGTATTAATTATTATATTTATTTTTTTCATACTGATTTACTACATTTTTAGAAACAATTTTTTTTACATATTTTATTTTTTAAATTACATTGTAATTACATTATACATTACAAAAAATACTTTCTCAGAATGAATTACTTTAGTTTAAATACATTGCACATAGGCAATAGACTTTTAAGTACAGTAGTTACAGTTGTTGCAATGGGCAACACATTTTCAAACACAATGCAACATTCAGCTCGTTGTGAATTTCTAGTTAAATGCAATTAGTTACTTTATGGATTACTTTTCTAACCACAGGACTGGATCCTAGATTCAGTCCTGGGACATCTCCTGTAAACAGTTGAGTAAAAGCGTTTTGGTTACAGTAGTGATTTTTAAGGAATATTATTGTATTTTAAAAGTTGACACTTAGAAACTTTTTCTCATAGAATCACCAATGTTATCCTATGGAAGGAAATTCACTTAGCAGGTAAAAACTGTTATCGTTACTTTTTCTTACTCAGTGTTGGATCCTGGATCCAGCACTGGTGCATCTCCTGTAAACAGTTGAAAGAATGCGTTTAAGTCATACAGGCGATTTTTAAGGAATATTTGTAGTTTGTGAAAATCGACACTTTGAAACTTTTCTGCTGAAAACCAGACAATGGATTCCTATGGAAGGAAATACAAGTTACTGGTAAGTACGGTTAGAATTACTTTTCAGGGTCAGTGCTGGGCTAAAAGATGCAGCACTGGGTTCTCTCCTGATAACAGGTGAGTAAATTGGAATTCGTACTTTGGTTGATTTTAGAGGAATATTATAAAGTTCCAAAACTCCACACTTAGAAGAATTTCCAAGTGAAACCAGTCAATGTTAGCCTATGAAGGAAATTCAAGTTACTGGTAAGTACGGTTAAAATTACTTTTGAGGATCAGTACTGGGCTGAAAGATGCAGCACTGAGGTCTCTCCTGATAACAGGTGAGTAAATCGGAATTCGTATTTTGGCTGATTTTAGAGGAATATTTTAAAGTTCCAAAACTCCACACTTAGAAGAATTTCCAAGTGAAACCAGTCAATGTTAGCCTATGAAGGAAATTCAAGTTACTGGTAAGTACGGTTAAAATTACTTTTGAGGATCAGTACTGGGCTGAAAGATGCAGCACTGAGGTCTCTCCTGATAACAGGTGAGTAAATCGGAATTCGTAGTTCGGCAGATTTTAGAGGAATATTTGCACAATGGTGAAGGGAGGGGCGGGGCCTGAGGTGACATCTGTGCAAACGCGCCCTGTGGCGCGTTTTAAGTTGGGGATTAAGTCCCCTTGAATCATGAGGGTCCCTAGGGGCCAACTAGCCCACCAGGAACCTCCAGTATGCGCCAGGGGCTGCGTTGCAGAGACGTGTAGAGAGGCCACACCCCTTTTTACACCTCTCTGCAACGCAGCTCTGTGGCGCTTTCTGGATGTACCTGTTGGGCTAGTTGGCCTCCAGGGACCCTCAGGATTGAAGGGGATTTAATTCCCCATCTTAAAATGCGCCATGGGGCCTGTTTGCACACATGTCACCTCAGGCCCCGCCTCCCTTCACCACTGTGCAAACGCGCCCGTGGCGCGTTTTAAGTTGGGGGATTAACTCCCTTGAATCCTGAGGGTCCCTGGGGTGCAACTAGCCCACCAGCTACCTCCATTAAGCGCCACAGAGCTGCGTTGCAGAGAGGTGTAAAAGGGGCGTGGCCTCTGTACACCTCTCTGCAAGGCAGCCCTGGCGCATACTGGAGGTTCCTGGTGGGCTAGTTGGCCCCAGGGACCCCAGTATTCAAGGGGAATTACTTCCCCTTCTTAAAGCGCGCCAGGGGGCGCGTTTGCAGAGTACTGCAGGGAGGGGGCGGGGCCTCCGGCACAATGCCGTTTTTTTTATTTTATTTTTTTTTATGGGAGGGGGGCTGCGTGGCCCCCCTCCTCAGACCATTTAAGGCCCCGGGGACCCCATCCCCCGGGGCCGGCCTTGCCCTTATTTTTTTTATTTTTTTATTTGGGGAGGGGGGCTGCGTGGCTCCCCTCCCGGGCCACTTATGGCCCCGGGGACCCCATCCCCCGGGGCCTGGCCTCTGGTTGGGGACTGTGGGGGTCCCCAAACCCCCACAGTCCCGCCGGCTCCCCGTGTCCTACGGGAGCCGGCATTCCTTTTCCACATGGAGAGCAGCTAACATGCTGCTCCCCGTGTGGAAAAGCAATTGGTTTCCTGCTCTCTCTTTCAAAATGCAAACCAAGTTTGCTATGACAGGACGGGAGCCGCGAGGCTCCCTTCCTGTCATAGCAAACTACAGTGTCCCGGGGGTAGGCACCCGGGACACTGCAGGAGCCGGCCCTGGGGGTGGCGGTCCCCAGGGCCATCAAGGGCTCCAGGAGGGGGCCGCGCGGCCCCCCTCCCTACATTTTGAAAGCCCCAGGGAGGTGGTGGTCCCCGGGGCTTGGGGGTCCAAAACGGACCCCCATTTTCAATGTTCTTAGTGCCCCGGGAGGTGGTGGTCCCCGGGCGTTTGGGGGCTGGAGCCCCCCACACAGGTTTTAAAAAATAAATAAAAAAAGCCCGGGGAGGTGGCGGTCCCCGGGGCTGCGGGAGGGCTCAGAGCCCTCCCGCACCATTAATGATAAAGCCCCGGGGGTGGCGGTCCCGGGGCTTGGGGGCCCTTGGAGGCCCCCATACATAAAATAAACCCCCCAGCATGCCCCGGGGACTTGGCCCACCCGGGGGCAAATTAACATCGAAGCGCGGGAGACCGCGCTTCGATTTTTTTTTTTTTTTCGGTAGGATCCGCGGTCCCTGAGCGCATCCTGCCGATTTTTTTTTTTAAAAAAATGCTTTTTTTTGCCCAGGGGGTCCTTGTGGGACCCCCTGAGCAGGCCTAGGGGGTTAGGGTGTTTCTACCCTGCCCCCTATGGTTTGTTCAGTGAATTTCAATGGTTTTTTAAATGCTAATTTCTAACTATAACGTCCCTGAAACCTATGGTTTTTTCAGTGAATTTCAAAGGTTTCTTAAATGCTACTTTCTAACTGTATCCTCCCTGAAAGCTACTATTAATAATAATAGCGGATACTTGTGTAAGTAGCTAGTGCATTCCATAACTACATGACTAGTAACTGGAATAATTACAGTGCTGCAAACAGAGTGCATGGTGAATTTATAAGTACTTAGGTATTGGCAGAGTGATAGGGTAAGTAGATAGTGCTGGATGGATAATAGGAGAAGTGCATGACACTAAACTAAACTACATGGCACGCAGAAGGAGAGCTGCGGGCCGGCTAGCAGAGGAGCAGCTGCGGGTCAAATACTATAGTGAAAAGTACGGGCCGTCGCCTTGCAAAAAGATAGCTACGACCGGTAATGTCGGAAGAGGGAGCATCAAGGGGATATCTCGCAGAGAGAACTGCGGTATATTTCCAGTGTTAGCTTGCAGAGGTACAACTGCGGGCCCGACTGGCTCGCAGACGAAGAGCTGCGAGCCGAACGATGGTTTGCACAGGGAGAGCTGCGAGATGGCGGACTAGCTCGTAGAGGAAGACCTGTGAGCCGACTGACTGGCTCGTAGAGGGAGAGCTGCAGCCCGTGGGCTTGCAGAAGGAGAGCTGCGGGCCGGCTCGCACAGGAACAGCTGCGGGCCGACTGCTATAGGGAAAGGTGCAGGCCTTCGGCTTGCAAATCATAGGTGCGGGACGGTGATGTGGGGAGAGGAAGCGTGAAGGGGGTATCTCGTAGAGAGAGACCTGCGGTATATTTCCAGTGTTGGCTTGCAGAGCTACAACTGCGAGCTCGACGACTCACAGACGAAGGACTACGAGCCGACTGGTGGTTCGCAGAGGGAGAGTTGCGAGCCGGCGGGCTGGCTTGTAGAGGAAAAGCTGCGAGCCCACCGATGGTTCACAGAAAGAGAGCTGCGGGCCGGCCGGCTGGCTCGTAGAGAAAGAGCTGCAAGCCGACTGGCTGACTCATACAGGGAGAGCTGCGGCCCGTCGGCTCACAGAGGAAGAGCTGCGAGCCGGCTCGCAGAGGAACAGCTGCGGGCGAACTGGTATAGGGAGAGGTGTGGGCCGTCAACTTGCAAAGGGATAGCTGCGGGACGGTGATGTGGAGAAACGGATCGTGAAGGGGGTATCTCGCAGAGAGAGAGAGCTGCAGTATATTTCCAGTGTTGACTTGCAGAGGTACAACTGCGGCTTGGGTCCTAGAGGAAGAGCTGCGAGCCGAACAATGGTTTGCAGAGGGAGAGCTGCGGGCCAGCGGGCTGGCTCGTAGAGGAAGAGTTCCGAGCCAACTAGCTGGCTCGATGAGGAAGAGCTGCGGGCCAACTGCTATAGGGAAAGGTGCGGGCCGTCGGCTTGCAACTCATAGGTGCGGGACAATGATGTGAAGAGAGGGAGCATGAAGGGGGTATCTCGTACAGGGACAACTGCGGTATATTTCCAGTGTTGGCTTGCAGAGATACAACTGCGGGCCCGAGGACTCGCAGAGCGAGAGCTTATTCCTAAAACCATGTAATCTTTCAAACATATGTCACGTCCGTTTTGTACCATTGAAACTGATAACCACCTTCTCTATACACTACATATCCCACGAACATGCCAATAAAAGTATAAGTGCTATTTTTATACTAGATAAAGCTCTATTACTTGATTTTTATAAACACTACTGTTGGGTGCACAAAATAAAGAATATGAGATGAGAAGAGTAAACGGAGGTGTAATTCCTAAACTTTAATTATACCATTCCTTTAATATATGTATATTCAGGGCTTTCAATGGGATAAAAAAATGGCGGGTGTCTAAAAGCGGTAGCAGTGTTCAGCACCGGTAAAATCCGGCCCACTTAAAGGCCTGCGTATATTCAGCACAGAGACACAACCTAACAATTTTCATCACTTATAATAACAGTTACTTTACTAGTATGAAAAAATCATACAGAAAATTTACTAAAACATTTTTTTTTTCTTTTTTATCTCTCACACATTTATGAAATATCTCTTGTAAAGAAACGCCGCTCTCCACCTTTATTTCGTAAGAACGAGCAATAAATAATCCCTTTACCAGCATCTAGTCACTAACTACTAACACGGTGCAGTATACCCAATTGTAAACCACAAACACTATTTAGATTATATCTTAAAGCATCATCAAAAGATTCTAACCATGCATACATACAGAATGCAACATGTACGTTTACTTTGTCCATTTACTCTCCATGTAATCTGTGCACATTTTCAACGGGTTCGCAGTATAACACCTGTCTTCACTTATATTCAAATGTACCTCACAGTATAAAATATAACATCACAACCTATGCATATGTAATATTTCCAACATAACACAGTGCAGTTTTATACCAATGAAACTGATTTCACCATTCTCTATATAGTACAAACACTACCAATATGGCAATAAACTTAGAAGTGCTATTTTTATAATACAAAGAGCTGTATTAGATTATTTTTTTAAACAGTACCGCTGGGGGGCACAAAATGGTGGTGGGAGCTGCACAGAGTAAATAAAGGTGTAATTCCCAAACTTTTTATGTATCGTTCCTTTACTATACGTATATTAACAGCTTTAAGTGGAATGAAAAATTTGGCAACTGTCTTAAACGGGTGGCGGAGCTCAGTACCGACAAAACCCGGACCACTTAAAAGCCTGCGTATATTCAGCACACAAACACACTCTGACAATTACCTTCACTAATAATCACATTTACTTTAGCACTGTGAACAAAATCGTACAGAAAATATACACAGAACATTTTCATTTATTTTTTATCTCTCACATATTTATAAAAAATGTCTTCTGAAGAAACGCTCCCCAACAACTTACATTTCATAACAACACCAAAATACAAAGCCTCCCAGTAACACACCAGTCTTGATTGATATTGAAATCTACCTCTCAGTATAAAAAATGAGACCACAAATTGTCCACATAACATTTCTGGTTTTTGTTCCATCTCTGTTAAGTTAATAACACATTAATTTTCTACTCTTACCCCTTCCCCACTATTTCCACACTAAGGGGTCGATTCCGATTCGGGCCGGAAATTTCTCCGACCGAGCCGGACCCGGAGAGATTTCCGACCGAATCGGACCCGTGCAGTCCGACCGAACGAGTACGATGCGGCCGTATGTTATCGGACTCGAGTCGGTCGGACTCCCATTGAAGTCAATGGGAGCCGGTCGTACAACGCGTACGCGGGCTCCCATTGACTCAATGGGTGCAAGTCGGACAAGGGCGCCCCCTACAGCGGGTACGCGGCGAAGCGATTCGCGCCGTACACGCACAGGTAGGGGGGACCCATGGGTCCCCCTGTGTGCGACTCGCGCGGCTACGCGTACAGGGGGTCCGACACGGACCCCCAAAGTACGGCTCCGACAGCTCTTTCGAGCCGGAGTGCGCGGCTCGGTCGGACTGCTCGCGGCGCGCATCGTACTTACCCGGCCGGGAAACGTCTCCATTGCGCGGTGCGAGTCGAGTCCGAGCGAGTCGGTCGGAGCGGTTCGAGCCGGGAGCGAGTCGGTCGGAGCAATCGGGACGCCCGGACGAGTCAGTCGGCGATTTTGCATCGTACTCGCTCGGCCCGACCCGCGTACGGTTCGGTCGGGAAACAGGGCTCCGAATCGGATCCGGTAAAGCCGAATCCGATTCGGAGCACTACCGGCCGAGATCGGAATCGGCCCCCTAGTCAAATCAAATCAAATCAGGGGCATTTGTACAGCGCACACATCACTCGAAAGTCTCATGGCGCTAGCCGACGGCTCTGAAAGGAAGTGAAATGGCTCAGATGTCAAAATGCCATGTCTTCAGCCTTTTGCGAAAAGAGTTGTAATCAGAGACATTTCGCAGATGGATAGGAATTTTGTTCCAAGATGATGGGGCAAGAAAGGAGAAAGATCGTCCTCCTTTTCTGGCAGTATGTATCTTGAGAGGGGTGAGCAAAAATTGGTTGCTGGATCTAAGCGCCCTGCGTGGTTGGTACCAACATAATTTCTTGGTCCAGTATCTCGGACCTTTTCCGTACAACTGTTTGTGGATTAGACAGAGGACCTTGAAAAGAATTTGTTTTCTGACTGGTAGCCAGTGAATAGATCTTAAGCAGGGTGCGGAGGGCGATCTGGGAGGAAGATCCAGGACCAGCCTTGCCGCAGTGTTCTGCAAGATCTGTAGTCTGTCCAGAAGGTTTTCGTTAATTGAAAACAGTAAGGAGTTTCCGTAGTCCATTCGGTTTATTATCAGCCCTTGGACTAATGGTTTCCTGGCCTCCGCTGGTATCCACTTGAAGACCTTCCGAAGGCTACGCATTACTCCAAAACACGTGCCGATGATATGGTTGATCTGGTTCCTCATGGACAATTGGTTGTCCATGTGGAAACCTAGGTTCCGCACCGTCAGTTTGGGGGTGGGGCAGAGGCCAAGATGGGATGGCCACCAGTCGGTGGACCAGTGCTCCTGTGCTTTGCCAAAGAGCATGACCTCAGACTTGGCTCCGTTTAGTTGCAAGTGATTGGAGCTCATCCACCTGTCGATGTGGGATAGGCATTTATTGAAGCGTAGCTGTGTTTCGGTAGGATCTGGGCCGATAATGACCAGAATTTGTGTGTCATCTGCGTAGGATATGACATCAAATCCATAGGATCTGATCACCTTGGCCAGTGGCGTCATGTACAGATTGAATAGGGTCGGGCTCAGAATTGAGCCCTGTGGTACTCCCATCTTGACTGGTCTCTCACGTGAGAGGTTGTTGCCGATCTGTACTGTTGTCACTCGGTCGGCTAGGTAGCTCTTAAACCACTCGAGGGCAGTGCCTCTGACACCTATCTCCCAAAGCCGATGTTCTAAAATGCAGTGGGAGATGGTGTCAAAGGCTGCGGACAGATCGAGCAGGACGAGGATGGCTGACTGATGTTTGTCCAAGGTCAGCCTGATGTTGTCTGTTACCTCGACCAAGGCAGTCTCAGTGCTGTGGGCCGCCCTAAAGCCCGATTGGGAGGGATCGAGCAGTCCCTGACTCTCCAGATGGTTAACGAACTGCTGGTTGATCAGAGATTCTAGTATTTTCCCGAAGTAGGGAAGCAAAGAGATTGGGCGGTAGTTGGGGAGCAGCATTGGGTCGGCAGTGGTTTTTTTTAAGATCGGTCTTACCCTGGCTGCCTTCCAGCTTTTTGGAAAGTCCGCCTCCAAAAGTGAATTATTGAATAGCTCTGTGAGACTTTCCAATAATACCGGGGCGATAGTGGGAAGGATTTTAGGCAGTACCATATCAGTGGGGGAACCTGATTTTATCCTCAACATGGCAGTGGAGACTGCTTTGGTGTCAAGCTTGGTGAATTCGTCCAGGATATGGGAGGGGTCGGTGGACATGCTGGGTACATCTTCCGAATTAAAGTTGTGTGGTGGAGGAAAGGACCGATGAATGGCCATGATTTTTTCTTCGAAATATTCGGAAAGAGAGTCGGTCCAGGTTTGGGAGTCAGGTATTGATGGCTGGTTGATGGGAGCTGTGAATTCTTTCAAAATTTGATAGAGTTCTTTGCTTGAGTTTTCTGCCAGGTTTATTCTATTTAGGAGAAAGAGTTTTTTTGCCAATTTGATGTCGGTCATGTAGCCATGATGAATATTTTTATATGTTTCGCGGTCAGCCGTACTTTTGCTTTTGCGCCATTTGCACTCCGCAGTCCTACACAGAAGTTTTGTAGTTTTTAGTTGGTCTGTGAACCAGGGAGCAGACCTGGGCTTGATTTTGACCTGGGTGAGGGGAGCAATTTTGTCTAGCGCAGCCAGGATGGCTTTGTCAAGATCTAGTGCTGCCTGATGTATATTGGTTTCTGTCCCTAAAAAGTCTAAGCTAAAATGCTTTGAAAAGAGGGGCAGGGTGATTTTACGCCAGGGTCTTCGCAATATTGACGTGTTATTAGAGCCGTTTTTAGTCATTGTTGTGGGAATAGTGAATTTTAATAAATGATGGTCTGTCCATAATAGTGGCTCAGGGGGTTCGGCAGTGATTCCTGGGTAGTTTGTAAAAAGGAGGTCAAGTGTGTGGCCTGCTCTGTGGGTAGGACCGATGATCCGCTGGGCAAGTCCGAGAGTGCTCATATTTGAGATCAGCTGGTCAGTCTCCACGTTGGAGAGAATCTCAGCGTGGAGGTTAAAATCTCCGATAAGTAAGAAGTTGTCAGAGGCTAGTACATGAGGCGCAAGGGTCTCTAGCAACGTGTCAGAGAAATCACCTTTGGGACCGGGGGGGCGATAGATTAAGGCCCCTCTCCAAGTTCCATTGGATAGGCTATCAAATTTGAAGATACAGAGTTCTAGATGGTCTGAAGTGATAGTTTCTAGGATTGTAATATTCAGATCCCCGGTGGAGGCTATTAATAGACCTCCCCCTCTTCTCTCCTTCCTGGAGAAGCATAATTTAACTTACGTTCATAGTTGGTATGCAGATTCCAAATGTCACAAATGCATGCAATTCTTTCTTTGTCACACAGAACATGTAATGCACCGCTCTCATCAAGAATGGAACCAGTAATGGCACAATTTCCCTGTTGCTCCACACATAAATACATGTAAAGAACAAATCAGAATAGTTCCTTGATTTTTTCAAATTGCAAAACTTCTCTCTATTGGTTATTTTTGAACTTTCCATATAAACAGTTTTTTAAAAATTTAAGAACACATACAGGTGAGAAGTTCAACGTATTCTATCAACAAACTTTCTAGAACATTCTACGACACGCGCACGTTAAAAGTTCATCATTTTTTCAAACCTAACGATATTTTTTTGCAACATTTTCTCGAACATTTAAGGGCACGTGCAGGTTAAAAGTTCACCATTGTTTTAAGTTCAAACAGTGCCTTCCAAATGCAAGTAGCAGGTGTGGTTGAACTGAGCAAATTTTATCCTATCATATGAACTCTACGTTGAAACTGCTTTTTATTAACCAATGACAAAGATGCTTTTCGACAAACTAATATGCACCCTACTTTTTAGTAAACAATGTTTTTCATCTCCCAATCAGTTATCGTTTTGTATGAGAAAAAAAAGTAGTTCCCCATCTTTAAACATATCTCTTATTCTACGAACGGACTGCATTAGCTACAGAAATCTATCCATATCTTCCAGCTACACCTTCAAAATGCTAATGTGGATCGTAGGACATAGCTATGTTTTCTGGTGCAAGAGGTATGCAGAACAGAGACGTATTGACTTAGACATAGGTTTACAAAATGTGGACATTAAATGGTTTGGACAGAGAGGATTGAAGTGGCACCAATTACTCCCTTTGGTTAAAACCTGTTTGCATCTCCAACTCCCTGACCTCATGATTGTGCACTGTGGTGGAAGTGACCTAGGCACATTGACTGGGGTAGGTTTGGAAATGCTAATGAAAGACACCTTTAGACAATTGATGTTGCTTTTGCCTCAAACTGTCTTTGTATATTCCAATATATGCCAAAGACAGAAGTGGAAATAGTCAAACAAATTTTGTCCTCAGATTGAAAAATCTAGGAAGAAGTCAACAAAGCTGTGTCTGCATACCTCAGAGACCATAGAATGGGGTCGATCTACAACAACAACATACGTTATGATATGGCTGATATCTACAGAAGTGATGGAGTACACTTCACAGATCAGGGAAATCGAGTTTTTCTGAATAACCTGAAGCTGTGCATCCGCACTTATATGTAGCTCCAACTAATAAACACAAAGGCTCTTTTAGAGCCGCCTTATATTCCCAATATCGGTTCGCAGACTGACAACTGCGATCCGGCTAGCACAGGGAGACCTGCAGGCCGTCAGGCAGCCTCGCAAAGGGAGAGCTACGGCCCGTGGGCTCGGCTCCCACAGAGAGAGCTACGGGCCGTCGGCTCGCAAATGCAGAGCTGTGAGCCAATGGACTGGTAGTGTTTTATAGTTTAGGGTAGTGCAGTGGTGTTTGTGTAGTGTAGGGGGTCCTGCTGTGGGTAGTGTTTTAGGGTTTACGGTAGTGCAGTGGTGTTTGTGTAGTGTAGAGGGTGGTGCTGGGGGTACATTTAGGGTTTAGGGTAGGGCAGTGGTCTTTACGTAGTGTAGGGGGTCCTGCTGTGCGTAGTGTTTTAGGGTTTAGGGTAGTGCAGTGGTGTTTGGGTAGTGTAGATGGTCGTGCTTGGGGTAGCGTTTTACGGTTTAGGGTAGTGCAGTGGTGTTTCTGTACTTTAGGGGGTCGTGCTAGGGGTAGTGTTTTAGGGTTTAAGGTAGTGCAGTGGCGTTTCTGTAGTGTAGGGGGTCGTGCTGGCAGTAGTGGTTTAGTGTTTAGTTACGTAGTGCAGTGGTGTTTGGGTAGTGTAGGGGTCGTGCTGGGGTAATGTTTTAGGGTTTAGGGTAGTGCAGTGGTGTTTTTGTAGTGTAGGGGGTCGTGCTGGGGGTAGTGTTTTAGGGTTTAAGGTAGTGCAGTGGTGTTTCTGTAGTGTAGGGGGTCGTGCTGGGGGTAGTGTTTTAGGGTTTAAGGTAGTGCAGTGGTGTTTCTGTAGTGTAGGGGGTCGTGCTGGCAGTAGTAGTTTAGTGTTTAGTTAGGTAGTGCAGTGGTGTTTGGGTTGTGTAGAGGGTCGTGCCGACAGATTGACTCACAGAGCTCCGAGCCAACGGACTGGCTTCTAAAGGCATAGCCGCGACCTCTTGATGTGGGGAGAGGCAGTGTGAAAGGAGTATCTTACACAGACACAGATGCCGGTGTTGCCTCACAGAGGTAAAACTACACACCCGATGGCTTCTACACGGAGAGATGCGAGCTGACGGACTAAGTCACAAAATGACTGCCAACACTTCCTAGTTTCAACCGTTCACAGCCAATGAGCCGCGAGCTCGTGCTTGTAACCCTCAGCCAATCAGATGTCAGAATTCTCAAATATCAATATCTGTAAAATTTGATATTTCTCAAAAACTACTGAACGGATTTACACCATTTCAACAAAAGCGCGCTTTCTCGACCACAACCTTTCTCCCTCACAAATTTGGCGTAATTCCGTTCAGCAGTTTGACCTGTAGCCTTGTCTAAAGTTTCCTATGGAAAATGCATTGAGAAAACACATTTTGGGACACCCCTTTTTTCTCAGCCCCCCCTTGACCAAACACCCCCAAACTTTCAAGATAGGAGCTGATAAAAAAAGAGAAACTTTTTTGAAAATTTCGTAAAGATTCGTCAAACAACGCCAAAGTTATAAGCACATGGATGGCTCCAGGAGAGGGGCTGCACAGCCCCCCTCCCAACATGAGTGAAGCCCCGGGGCTCCAGGGACCCCAGCGGGCCCCCGCAGCCCCAGCGACCCCCAGCTATTATTTTTTATGAAATGCCCGCGGGACCTAGCCCACCCGGGGACCTCATTAAAATAAAACGCGGGAACCCGCGACCCCAGCGCGAATTGCGCCGATTTATTTTGTCATACAAAATGCTTTTTTGGGCCCTGGGGTCCTTCTGGGACCCCCTGAGCAGGCCTAGGGGGTCGCGGTGTTTCTACCCTGCCCCCTTCTCTTGTTTTATACCTTTGTTTCTCTGTTTTCTAGTGACTCGCTTCTACCGAGCCACAAGATGGCTGCCAACACTTCTTGGTTTGGAGTGTTCGCAGCCAATCACAGTGAAGCTCGTGCACGGGACTTAGGCTCTGCCCAGATATCGAAACCTTTATTTTTCTTATTTCTCAGCAACCACTGAACGGATTTACACCATTTTTCAAAAGATCGCTTTCTGAGCCCAGCACTACCTTTTTGCCAAATTTGGGGTAATTCCGTTCAGTAGTTTCGCCTGTAGCCTTGCACAAAGTTTCCTATGGGAAATTGATTTTTTGACTCTTATTTTCTGTATTTCTCAAAAACTACTGAACGGATTTACCCCATTTAAAAAAAAGGTCGCTTTCTGAACCAAGCTCTACCTTTCTGCCAAATTTGAGGTAATTCCGTTCAGCAGTTCGGGCTGTAGCTCGTCGCAAAATTTCCTATGGAAATTAACATGGAGAAAACGCGTTTTGGGACCCCCTTTTTCTTAGCCCCCGCTTGACATATCACCCTCAAACTTTCAAGATAGGAGCTAACCTAAAAGTGCAACGTTTTGCAAAATTTCATAAAGATTCGTCAAACGACGCCAAAGTTATTAGCAAATCAAAAATGCTTTTCCTATGGAAACTAGGTTGTAACTATAACTACCTACTGGCGACCGCCAGTAGGTAATGTATATGTAAATATATGTATATGTATATGTATATATATATATATATATATGTATATGTATAAATATATATATATATATACATATATATATATATATATATATATATATAGAGATATATATATATATATTATCTACTGGCGGTCGCCAGTAGATAGTTATAGTTAAAACCTATTATCCATAGGAAATCCGCGACATTCTATTTGAAATAACGTTGGCGCCGGTTGACGAATCTTCGCGAAAGTTTCCAACTTGTTGGGGCGCTCCGGTCCGCTCCTATCCTGAAAGTCTCTGGGTGATACGTCAAGCGGGGCCGAGAAAAAGGGGGTCCCAAAACGCGTTTTCCCCATTCATTTTTCCATAGGAACCTTTAGTCGCAGCTACAGCCCGAACTGCTGAACGGAATTACACCAAATTTGGCAAAGAGGTAGCCCTTGGTTCAGTGTCGTGCCTTTTCCTTAAATGGTGTAAATCCGTTCAGTAGTTCCTGAGAAAATCAAAAGTAAAGTCACATATATATCTGGGCGGAGCCTAACCACACATGTCATCGTGAGATCTGATTGGCTGTCAGCACTTCATCCTGGAATTGCTGGCAGCCATCTTGGGACCAATATAAATGATAGTACCTCATTGAAATGCATTGTAGTGAATAGAAGATTTTGAGGGTCACCAAAAGGAGAACTATAAAGGGTGATAACAGGCTTTAGTTACATTAGAATTTATTTGTTGATGGTACCATACTAATTTTAGGAATTGTGGTGTATTCTAAGGTGATTTTACCATGTGAAAAACCTTCTGCTGGGATATCATGAATCATGTTTGAGAGAACACTATTTTCTCATGCTTGTCCCATGGAGGTTTGGAAGGTACTCCAGAAGCTAAAATGAGAGCATATTTTCTGTAAATTCACATTATCTTTCTCACTCATGTGAGAATGAAGTCTGACATTCTCAGTAAAACATCTACATCCAACAAGGGCAGAGACTGTCAGTTGATTCCTTTGTGTTCTACTGCAGCTTTCCAGAGTGTTCTAAAGAACAACTAGAGTGCTAACAGCCTTACTTATGACAAAAGTATGGCACACCTGAAGCCATCTTGATTGGAATAAACTGGTAACACTTAAACAATTTAATTTAAAAAGGAACAAAATGATGGGGTTCATTTTGTCATAGAAATTATGGTTAGTGCTGTAGAAAGAAAAATTAGGACATGTTTCAAGTGTGATCTCAAATATCTTCCTGTTATATTTCAACAGGAGCAGCCTGCCAGTTGATGCCTTTGTGTTCTACTGCAGCTTCCCAGAGTGTTCTAAAGAACAACTAGAGTGCTAACAGCCTTACTTATGACAAAAGTATGGCACACCTGAAGCCATCTTGATTGGAATAAACTGGTAACACTTAAAACATTTAATTTAAAAAGGAACAAAATGAGGGGGTTCATTTTGTCATAGAAATTATGGTTAGTGCTGTAGAAAGAAAAATTAGGACATATTTCAAGTGTGATCTCAAATATCTTCCTGTTATATTTCAACAGGAGCAGCCTGCCAGTTGATGCCTTTGTGTTCTACTGCAGCTTCCCAGAGTGTTCTAAAGAACAACTAGAGCGCTAACAGCCTTATTTATGACAAAAGTATGGCACACCTGAAGCCATCTTGATTGGAATAAACCGGTAACACTTAAAACATTTAATTTAAAAAGGAACAAAATGAGGGGTTCTTTTTGAAATAGAAATTATGGTTAGTGCTGCAGAAAGAAAAATTAGGGCATGTTTTAAGTGAGATCTCATATCCTCTTCTATTTCATTAGAAAATTCTGACATGCAGACTGAAACAATCACTTTCAATACCAGCAGCAGACTACCAGTTAACTCCCTGGTGAGCAGTAGCTTTACTCCAGTGATCTAATGAGCAACTAGAGTGCTAACATTCTGAATTTATGGCAGATGTGAGACACATCTGAATGCCTTCTTGATGGAATCAAAGTAAAAAACTGAAAGCATTTCCTACTGAGAAGACTGCAGTAAATGAAGAAATTAGGAAACTTCATAACAAAGAAGTCTTCCAAGATGGCCACCAGTGAAAAAAGAGCCCAAATGTAGCACAAATATTACCCAGATGTAGCCCACATATAGCCCAATGACAAAAGTGTGCAAAACACTTTTTATTTTTAGTTTTTTGCAGTTTTCTGTAGTGCAGACTGGTCAGGTATTGGAGCATTGCATCTTAAAACATGACCCCCTACACTACAAAAACACCACTGCACTACCTTAAACCCTAAAACACTACCCCCAGCACGACCCCCTACACTACACAAGCACCACTGCACTATCCTAAACCCTAAAACACTACCCCCAGCACGACTCCCTACACTACCCAAACACCACTGCACTAACCTAAATCCTAAAACACTATCACCAGCACGACCCCCTACACTACCCAAACACCACTGCACTACCCTAAAACATGACCCCTACACTACACAAACACCACTGCACTACCCTAAACCCTAAAACACTACCCCCAGCACGACCCCCTACACTACACAAGCACCACTGCACTACCCTAAACCCTAAAACACTACCCCCAGCACGACCCCCTACACTGCCCGAACACCACTGCACTGCCCTAAACCCTGAAACACCAGCCCCTGCATGACCCCCTACACTGCCCGAACACAACTGCACTGCCCTAAACCCTGAAACACCACCCCTAGCACGACCCCCTACACTGCCCGAACACCACTGCACTGCCCTAAACCCTGAAACACCACCCCCTTCACGACACCCTACACTGCCCGAACACCACTGCACTGCCCTAAACCCTGAAACACCACCCCCAGCATGACCCCCTACACTGCCCGAACACCACTGCACTGCCCTAAACCCTGAAACACTACCCCCAGCAAGACCCCCTACACTGCCCGAACACCACTGCACTGCCCTAAACCCTGAAACATCACCCCCAGCAAGACCCCCTACACTGCCCGAACACCACTGACCCAAACCCTGAAACACCACCCCCAGCACGACCCCCTACACTGCCTGAACACCACTGCACTGCCCTAAACCCTGAAACACTACCCCCAGCATGACCCCCTACACTGCCCGAACACCACTGCTCTGCCCAAAACCCTGAAACACCAGCCCCTGCACGACCCCCTACACTGCCCGAACACCACTGCCTACCCTAAACCCTGAAACATCACCCCCAGCACGACCCCCTACACTGCCCGAGCACCACTGCACTGCCCTAAACCCTGAAACACCAGCCCCAGCACGACCCCCTACACTGCCCGAACACCACTGCACTGCCCTAAACCCTGAAACACCAGCCCCAGCACGACCACCTACACTGCCCGAACACCACTGCACTGCCCTAAACCCTGAAACACCAGCCCCAGCACGACCCCCTACACTGCCCGAACACCACTCCACTGCCCTAAACCGTGAAACACCAGCCTCAGCACGACCCCCTACACTGCCTGAACACCACTGCACTGCCCTGAACCCTGAAACACCAGCCCCAGCACAACACCCTACACTGCCCGAACACCACTGCACTGCCCTAAACCCTGAAACACCACCCCGTGCATGACCCCCTACACTGCCCGAACACCACTGCACTGCCCTAAACCCTGAAACACCACCCCCAGCGCGACCCCCTACACTGCCCGAACACCACTGCACTGCCCTAAACCCTGAAACACCACCCCCTGCACAACCCCCTACACTGCTCGAACACTACTGCACTGCCCTAAACCCAGAAACACCATCCCCAGCACGACCCCTATACTGCACGAACACCACTGCACTGCCCTAAACCCTGAAACACTACCCCCAGCAAGACCCCCTACACTGCCCGAACACCACTGCACTGCCCTAAACCCTGAAACATCACCCCCAGCAAGACCCCCTACACTGCCCGAACACCACTGCCCTAAACCCTGAAACATCACCCCCAGCAAGACCCCCTACACTGCCCGAACACCACTGCACTGCCCTAAACCCTGAAACACCAGCCCCAGCAGGACCCCCTACACTGCCCGAACACCACTGCACTACCCTGAAAGACCACCCCCTGCACGACCCCCTACACTGCCCGAACACCACTGTACTGCCCTAAACCCTGAAACCCCACCCCCAGCATGACCCCCTACACTGCCAGAACACCACTGCACTGCCCTAAACCCTGAAACATCACTCCCTGCACGACATCCTACACTGCCCGAACACTACTGCACTGCCCTAAACCCTGAAACACCACCCCCAGCACGACCCCCTACACTGCACGAACACCACTGCACCGCCCTAAACCCTGAAACACTACCCCCAGCAAGACCCCCTACACTGCCCGAACACCACTGCACTGCCCTAAACCCTGAAACATCACCCCCAGCAAGACCCCTACACTGCCCGAACACCACTGCACTGCTCTAAACCCTGAAACACCACCCCCAGCACGACCCCCTACACTGCCCGAACACCACTGCTCTGCCCAAAACCCTGAAACACCAGCCCCAGCACGACCCCCTAAACTGCCTGAACACAACTGCACTGCCCTAAACCCTGAAACACCAGCCCCAGCACGACCCCCTACACTGCCCGAACACCACTGCACTGCCCTAAACCCTGAAACACCACCCCCAGCACGACCCCCTACACTGCCCGAACACCACTGCACTGCCCTAAACCCTGAAACACCAGCCCCAGCACAACCCCGTACACTGCCCGCACACCACTGCACTGCCCTAAACCCTGAAACACCAGCCCCAGCACAACCCTGTACACTGCCCGAACACCACTGCACTGCCCAAAACCCTGAAACACCAGCCCCAGCATGACCACCTACACTGCCCGAAAACTACTGCACTGCCCTAAACCCTGAAACACCACCCCCAGCAAGACTACCTACACTGGCCGAACACCACTGCACTGCCCTAAACCCTGAAACACCACCCCCTGCACGACCCCCTACACTGCCCAAACACTACTGCACTGCCCTAAACCCTGAAACACCACCCCAGCACGACCCCCTACACTGCACGAACACCACTGCACTAAACCCTGAAACACCACCCCCTGCACGACCCCCTACACTGCCGGAACACCACTGCACTGCCCTAAACCCTGAAACACCACCCCCAGCACGACCCCCTACACTGCCCTAACACCACTGCACTGCCATAAACCCTGAAACATCACCCCCAGCACAACCCCCTACACTGCCTGAGCACCATTGCTCTGCCCTAAACCCTGAAACACTAGCCCCAGCACGACCCCCTACACTGCCCGAACACCACTGCACTGCCCTAAACCCTGAAACACCACCCCCAGCACTACCCCCTACACTGCCCGAACACCACTGCACTGCCCTAAACCCTGAAACACTAGCCCCAGCAAGACCCCCTACACTGCCCGAACACCACTGCATTGTCCTAGACTCTGAAACACCAGCCCCAGCAAGACCCCCTACACTGCCCGAACACCACTGCACTGCCCTAAACCCTGAAACACCAGCCCCAGCAGGACCCCTACACTGCCCGAACACCACTGCACTGCCCTAAACCCTGAAACACCAGCCCCAGCACGACCCCCTACACTGCCCGAACACCACTGCACTGCCCTAAACCCTGAAACACCAGCCCCAGCACGACCCCCTACACTGCCCGAACACCACTGCACTGCCCTAAACCCTGAAACACCAGCCCCAGCACCACCCCCTACAATGCCCGAACACCACTGTACTGCCCTAAACCCTGAAACACCACCCCTGCACCGCCCCCTACACTGCCCGAACACCACTGCACTGCCCTAAACCCTGAAACACCACCCCTGCACGACCCCCTACACTGCCCGAACACCACTGCACTGCCCTAAACCCTGAAACACCACCCCCTGCACGACCCCCTACACTGCCCGAACACCACTGCACTGCCCTAAACCCTGAAACACCACCCCTGCACCACCCCCTACACTGCCCGAACACCACTGCACTGCCCTAAACCCTGAAACACCACCCCCTGCACCGCCCCCTACACTGCCCGAACACCACTGCACTGCCCTAAACCCTGAAACACCACCCCCAGCATGACCCCCTTTACTGCTCGAACACCACTGCACTGCCCTAAACCCTGAAACACCACCCCCAGCATGACCCCCTACACCGCCCAAACACCACTGCCCTAAACCCTGAAACACCACCCCTGCACGACCCCCTACACTGCCCAAACACCACTGCACTGCCCTAAACCCTGAAACACCACCCCCTGCACGACCCCCTACACTGCCCGAACACCACTGCACTGCCCTAAACCCTGAAACACCATCCCCACGACGACCCCCTACACTGCCCGAACACCACTGCACTGCCCTAAACCCTAAAACACCACCCCCAGCACGACCCCCTACACTGCCCGAACACCACTGCACTGCCCTAAACCCTAGAACTCTACCCCCAGCATGACCCCCTACACTACCCGAACACCACTGCACTACCCTAAACCCTAAAATACTCCCCCAGCACGACCCCCTACACTACCCGAGCACGACTGCACTGCCCTAAACCCTAAAACACTCCCCCAGCACGACCCCCTACACTGCCCAAACACTACTGCACTGCCCTAAACCCTGAAACACCACCCCTCAGCACGACACCCTACACTGCCCGAACACCACTGCACTGCCCTAAACCCTGAAACACCACCCCAGCACGACCCCCTACACTGCCCGAACACCACTGCACTAAACCCTGAAACACCACCCCCTGCACGACCCCCTACACTGCCGGAACACCACTGCACTGCCCTAAACCCTGAAACACCACCCCCAGCACGACCCCCTTTACTGCTCGAACACAACTGCACTGCCCCAAACCCTGAAACACCACCCCCAGCATGACCCCCTACACTGCCCGAACACCACTGCCCTAAACCCTGAAACACCACCCCTGCACGACCCCCTACACTGCCCGAACACCACTGCACTTTCCTAAACCTTGAAACACCAGCCCCTGCACGACCCCCTACACTGCCCGAACACCATTGCACTGCCCTAAACCCTGAAACACCATCCCCAGCACGACCCCCTACACTGTCCAAACACCACTGCCCTAAACCCTAAAACACCACCCCCAGCACGACCCCCTACACTGCCCGAACACCACTGCACTGCCCTAAACCCTAAAACACTCCCCCAGCACGACCCCTACACTACCTAAACACCACTGCACTACCCTAAAACACTACCCCCGCATGACCCCCTACACTACCCAAATACCAATGCACTACCCTAATCCCTAAAACACTACCCCCGCACAACCCCTACACTACCCAAAGACCACTGCACTACCCTAAACTCTAAAACAATACCCACCGCACGACTCCCTACACTACCCAAAGACCACTGCACTACCCTAAACCCTAAAACACGACCTCCTACACTACACAAACACCACTGCACTACCCTAAACCCTAAAAAACTACCCCAGCACGAACCCCTACACTACCCAAACACCACTGCACTACCCTAAACCATAAAACACTACCCCCAGCAGTACCCCCTACGCTACCCAAACACCACTGCACTACCCTAAACCCTAAAACACTACCCCCAGCAGTACCCCCTACACTACCCAAACACCATTGCACTACCCTAAACCCTAAAACACTACCCCCAGCAGTATCCCCTACACTACCCAAACACCACTGCACTACCCTAAACCCTAAAACCCTAAAACACTAACCCCCAGCACGACCCCCTACACTACCCAAACACCACTGTACTACCCTAAACCCTAAAACACTCCCCCAGCACGACTCCCTACACTACCCAAACACCACTGCACTACCCTAAACCCTAAATCTACCCCCAGCATGACCCCCTACACTACACAAACACCACTGCACTACCCTAAACCCTAAAACACTACCCCCAGCACGACCCTCTTCACTACCTAAACACAACTGCACAATTTGTTACAGGCGTTGCAACGCAGGCCTGTGGTGCTTACTGGAAGTACCTGGTGGGCTAGTTGGACCCCAGGGACTCTCAGGATTCAAGGTGACCTAATCCCCCAACTTAAAACGCGCCACGGGGCGCGTTTGCACAGTGGTGAAGGGAGGGGGCGGGGCCTCAGGTGACATGTGCGCAAACACGCCCTGTGGTGCGTTTTAAGTTGGGGAGTTAATTCCCTTTGAATCCTGGGGGCCAACTAGCCCACCAGGTACCTTCAGTAAGCACAACAGAGTTGCGTTGCAGAGAGGTGAAAAAGGTGCGTGGCCTCGGAACGCCTCTCTGCAACTCAGCCCTGTGGTCCTAACTGTAGGTACCTGGGGGCTAGTTGGGCCCCAGGGACCCTCAGGATTCAAGGGGACTTAATCCCGCAACTTAAAACGCGCCATGGGGCGCGTTTGCACACATGTCACCTCAGGCCCCCTCCCTTCACCACTGTGCAAACGCGCACTGGCTCTGGTTAGTCAGAGTCAGTTACCACCAGTACCCGTCTGAAAAAGTTGTGGGCACAGGATGATTTTGCAACAAGGCCTCTTTCTGCTCCTCTGTTGGTTCTTTCTGCACATCTTTTGCTTCTTTCTGTGCGTTTTTTCTTCTTTCTTCACATGTCCTACCTCTGTTGGCATAGTTAGAAACTAGCATTTAAAAAACCTTTGAAATTCTCTTAAAAAATCATAGGTTTCAGGCATGTTATAGTTAGAAATTAGCATTTAAAAAACCTTTGAAATTCACTGAAAAAACCATAGGTTTCAGGCACGTTATAGTTAGAAATTAGCATTTAAAAAACCTTTGAAATTCACTGAAAAAACCATAGGTTTTAGGGACAGTTATAGTTAGTTGGACATTGCACTCGTACAAAACCCGTGAAATTCCCCTGTTATAGTTAGTTCAGCTAACTATAACTCGCGCCCCGCAATGCACTGCTGATGACGTCACATATTACATCACTCATGACATGGTCAGTGACATCACTGATGACATCTCAAATGACATCACTGATGACATCATCCATGTGATAATTTCATGCATCTTCTCACACCCTAATATAACTTTTGATACACCCACTCTAAATTACAGACTGCCATTCTCAAAACCGTAGACACTCCAACACCAAAAACTACATACCCACTCACTGATTCTTAGGTCTACACACACATCCACTCACTCACCTGTACAGTCACTCATACTTACAGTCACTCAGTACAGGACTATCAAATGCACTCATACACCTATATAAACACTCACACACCGCCACTCATCCATAGAGGTACTCACACACCTAGTCAGTCATGCAAAAAATTAATCACACACCCATTTACTCACCTATACAGTTATACACACACCAGCTCACTTACTCATACAAATACTAGCACATTCTTACGCTCTTATACAATAACTGATACAAGCACACACGCATCCATACAGCCATTCTCACAATAACACACTCTCACTTATAGCCATTTAAATACTCTAACACACATATATACTGCCTTTTACATATGTAGTTACTCGCACATGTACCACTGAGATATACATTCACTCACTAACACACCCATACACACACTCACCCACCCAAGCAGTCCATCACAGATGCACTCTTGAAATCATGCACCCAGTGAATCACCCACTCACACATCTATGTATAGAGTCACACACACCCCACCCACACAAACACTCAGGTAGCCATACAGATACTCAGAGAACCAATCAATAACCCATATAGACACTCATGTAGCTATTCGCAAATCCATGCATCCACTTACACACCAACAAACAGACGGATACAGTCATTCACACAGTTTAGTCACTAACCCATGCATTCAGTAAGATACGTTTAATCACTCACTTGTAGAGTCAGTCACTCACGTACTAAATCATCCATTCAGACACTTATACACCCACTCATTCTTCAATACGCCTTTCCCTATATATATTAAACATATTTAAACTTTACAGAAACACAGTCACTGGATGATGTCATCAGTGATGTCATTTGAGATGTCATCAGTGATGTCATCAGTGATGTCACTGACCATGTCATGAGTGATGTAATATGTGACGTCATCAGCAGTGCATTGCGGGGCGCGAGTTATAGTTAGCTGAACTAACTATAACAGGGGAATTTCACGGGTTTTGTACGAGTGCAATGTCCAACTAACTATAACTGTCCCTAAAACCTATGGTTTTTTCAGTGAATTTCAAAGGTTTTTTAAATGCTAATTTCTAACTATAACGTGCCTGAAACCTATGGTTTTTTCAGTGAATATATATATATATATATTCTTCCCAGCAGGAAGAGATAGCGCCGCACTCGTATCATGCTGTTTGAAGATATTTATTATTATTGATGAAACACCACGGCAGTCCTGACGCGTTTCGGTCTAAGAAGACCTTTATCAAAGGTAAGCCTGCACTCTTTCACGTCGCTGGCGTCCACAGCCAAATATCTTAGTTTACATTTTGTAGTCCTCCAATGGATAACTTTTATATGGCATTCTGGGACGTGTGGTACATCCGGCAGCGTGTTTTTTTTTATATATCTATATACACACATAACATATTTAAAAAAATCATACATTAATTATCGAGCTTATACATTAAAGCCATGTTTAAAAATTGACAGAAATAATTTATGTCAGACTCACTGCGTGCAGAAGGGGAACAGCTATTCAAATATACTTCAATTCAAATAGTAAATGTACAATATCTAAAGTGTAAACTTAAACCGCAAAAATTGCAAGAACATCTTGGGCATTCTCTAGAGCTAATTTATGTGCATGGAGGCACCAGTCAAATGGGTCATCACACTGATGCGCCTAGCCTTAACAGAAAATGTCTTTAAATCTGAGGACCAAATGTATCTCCAAGTCCATGGGACTTCCATGGGCAGCACATTTGCGCCGAATATAGCGTGTTTGTTCATGAGCCAATTTGAAGAACAACACATCTGGCCAGCAAACCTTTTCTCGGACAACATCTGCAAGTGGTATAGGTAAATAGATGACATCTTGGTCAACTGGAAAGGTGACAAGCCCGGCATGACGAATTTCTCAGAGTGGATCAACCAGCTCAACCCACACCTACGGTTCACCATGACCACAAATAGCGAGACAGTCTCTTTCCTTGACTTAAACCTTACAGCAAGGGGAGGTACGCTGGTCAGCTCTCTATATACCAAACCCAAGGATAAAAACAGCTTGTTGCACTTTGATAGCGCACACCCGCAGTCCCTGAAGGAAAACTTGTCTGTGGGTCAGTTCCTCAGGATTCGCAGGAATTGCGCAGACCTTGCTGACTACAAAAAGGAGGCTTAGGAACTGACCACCAAATTACAGCAAAAAGCCTATCCAAAGAGAATCATTGATAAAGCTAAGAAAAGATCACGAAATACACCGAGGACGGCTCTGTTAGAAACCCACCAGAGACCAGAGACAGACTGACTTATCTGTGTTACCACGTATAATTCCTCTTCAAACGAAGTTAAGAAAATCATAAATAAAAAATGGCCTATCCTAACATCCAATAAACTTATGTTTGAAAGACCAATGTTTTCTTTTAGAAGGAACACAAGTCTTAGAGATACACTGGTACACACAGACACACATAAACCCGAAAATACCAGCCAACTCACATTATGAAATCAACCGCCAGTCATGGGTCATTACCCATGCGGGACATGTGTGGTTTGCCCTTTAACTGAGCACACAAAACAAGTGAATCTAGGTTTGAGTTACCCATGGGAACAACGGGCACATACAAACTGTAACACTGACAACGTTGTGTACTTGATTAGATGCCCATGTCAATTGATGTACATTGGGATGACTAGTAGGAAAATAAAAGTACGGATAAGCGAGCATCGCAGCACTATAAGACGAGCAATAACAGCAACTAAGCTAACTGCCCATTACCTCGAGAAAGGTCACAGTGACAAAGATATAAAGTGGACTATTATTGAGAAAATAAAGGGCACTGGCAATCTGACCAAAAGGCTACTGGAACGTGAACAACGTTGGGTCTATCGGCTGAAGACCCACGAAAACAGGCTCAAATGATTCCATTCCATGGAACCAACTAAATCACAGATAAATCTTTTAGGAATATGGGTTCTTATACCTCCCAGTTCCTCACTACTCCCCACTTCAATAGTTCTACACTGGGCCCCTTTTGACCCCAGATAAGTTCATTTCAAGTGTTACATCAGTGGTACTATAATCTCATGAAAGGGTACTGCCCCCTTTTACCCCCCAAATGACAAAAATGAGCCATTTACCCAAATTTTATTGACAACATATGCATACGTATTTATGGCCCAACAACCGCCTGGAGTAATGTTCCAATAATAGCTCTGTATTCCATCCAGTAAAGACCATGACTAGTTTACCATTAGCAAGAGAGTAGGATACTAGCAGTACCCCTATTGGATTTAAAACATTAAGGAATGATGATGTCTCCACACTAGCTCTTGTACATTATTCCAGGGTTGCTGTGAACATACTAATAAATTTGGATCCTTTTGTATGAATATGCATGACACGGCATATTAAATAATCGTAGATACAGTCACTCGTCACACGAATATATGATAAGTGACTCAGAATATGAGCATCTATCTTCGGGAATTACTATCCGTGTTCCCTTTTCTATGTGTATCGTAATATGTGTTCGTGTACACGATACTGATCAATACATGCGCCAAGGGGACTTCAGTTCCCATGATTCCAGGCCGTCGCGACACTCGTGCGTCCATTTCCGGCGCCCTGATTTTCAGACACTCCAAGTGGGCGTGTCTAATTCCAATTCTTCCGCGAAAACGCCGTCCATTTAAACAGGACCGCCCCAGTTCTCGGGGCGCAAGCCCGGGGACTGATACCGACTAGGTAGCACCGCGGGGCAGGACCCTTGATGGCGTAAGTAAAAGGAAGTAGACAGCGAAACTCGCCAATACAGGTATGTTTTGATCAGCCCGTAAACTGATGCAATGTATTCATGGCATTTATGATGCCGTCTTGTTTTTAACTCCCACGCTGGTCATTCATTTCTACTTGGCATACGTACCACCACAGTGTCTGACTAGAGGGCTACCCCTCAAAAAACCTGGAGTCCTCAGAGATGTACATTCTCTCCCAAAGAGGGGTAAGGGAGAGTGAGGTGCATGAAATGTATGATTGTGCAACCACAGCGATTGATAGCAGCATGGTAATGTTTGATGTGAGTGACACTAGAATGGGTTTTGATGAGACTAAGCACGCACAGGAGTGTGAATAACGACAGAATGCGATATATGTCGCCACATCACTATATATACCACCTAGTTGTATGTGGTTAGATATATAGTACTGGAAACACATACCAAATTGGTATGCAGAGTGATGACTTCCACACACCCTACCGGTCTGACAGCATGGGTGTAATCTTAGGCACATCACATATGGGAAGTGTTGAGTTAATGACTACAATGTTACGCTATGATCCCCTTCCTTTCTTTTACTTGCAGATGGAGTAAAGAAATAACTAAAGATAAAATATCGGTTTCTCTAAGGAGCAGCTATCTGCCGTTATGACATAAAAGCAGGATAGGGACTTTCCTGTCCGCTAAAACCAGGGAGGATACCCCTTTCTTGCCCTGAAGAAAGTCCAGAACTGCTTTGGCCAATGAAGGACTGAAACATGTTGGCACTAGGGTCATAGGACCATAAAACTCCCAGTGACCCCTTTAGTTTTGTATTTTAATATCCCAGACAGGTCCACGAATAAAGGGATACTGGGATCTGTCTGTGGATTTTTAATCTTTAACTCCCCCTGGCCATATCTCATCAAGAGCTCCCTGGAATACGGTCATGCCCACCCTGACCTTTAGGAGTCGGGGTGACCCGATGATGAAGCATGACACCACTAGGGTGTGAGAGGGTAATATAAACAAAAGGAATTGTTTCCTTCCCCACACTCTAGTTGGTAATACCGTTTTGCTTCAAGTAGGATCTTCCTATATCTAACTTACCAGGGTTAGTTTCAGGAACTTGTGAACATAGTTTACGAGATCGTGGGATACTTAATGTGAAAAAAGACAAGAAAAAGAGAGCCAGACACATAATTTAACAACAAATAAAATTGGCATACATAACAAATTCCTACTAATTAGTCTTTTTCATAACGAATATCGTCAAGATAATTAAGAAGGTTGGAAAATAAAGGCAGAGACAGATCAGCAGACAACATCACTCTCGAGTTTGCATGAAAACTTTAAAGTTTAAAGCGTCTTGATAAAATACAAAATCTTTCAATTATAAAGAGTGGACATATAAGGGATCTTCTAATGTCATCTTAAAACTTGCTCAACAAAATAAAATGTACTGTGGATTGGGTAGCTTTCCCTTCGCATGATCATTTAGGTATATTTTTGTCCATGCCTCTTTTTTGGGAAATACGGCTAAATGATGCAAGATACCAAACCACAATCTAGTCAAATAAAATCTCTCCTGGACATTTGTTTTCCTTGTTAATTACCGTTGTAGTCCTTGCTCTTTTGGACCTGCCATATACCTCACTACATATGCTTTTTTGCCTCTTCTTTCTCTGTCAGACACTTGTTTCTTTAGGAATATCATTCTCAGTTCTTTTTTTACCAAACTGAGGAATACTGGCGGGACTTGTGATAGTTATATTTTCATCCATTTCTTTTAATAACTTGTCTATATACATCAACCAATGAATCCTATCATAGTGTTCAAGTGTGTGGCAATCTTTAATAACATTCCTTTTAAACTTAGCTCCTTTCTTGCTCCATATATTATGCCAACTAATAATCGCGCTGACAAGTACCATGTCTTCAAGATATGGTACATTTGTTTCGCTATGAGTAATGAAAGCAGGAACAGAGTGTAGGACGGCTAAAAGTCTACAGAGAAAAGAGTTTTCATATGATTGTAATAAAGAGAGATCAGCCAAACCTCAAACAGATGCTCCACAGGAGACAGTTGGTATACATTTGCTCTTAAAGAGCTGTATCATTTCGCATATGGGTTTATTACCTATTTTCCCAGCAAATCTGAACAGTGCTTCTACTCATCTAATGAACGTAAGCTCTTCCATTTCTAGATGGGAGCCCCAGGTACCATTGTGAGAGAAGAGGATGCCCAGATAACTAAATCTTTGGACTTCTTCTGATTTAAAGTCCCTCACAAAGTGGATTTTTTTTTGCTTTCCCCCTGACGCCCACCATCACAAAAGTTTTAATCAAATGTAGTTTTAAATGTATTCGCAACATGTGTGTGATAAATGAGTTGATAAGTTGTTGTAGACCATTTGCGGTTCTTGATATTAGAACTGCATCATCTGCAAACAGGAGCAGTGGGGTCGGGCGGGAGCCGACTTTTGGAACTTCGGCATCCACCTTTTGTAACATTCTATCAACACCATTAATGTAAAGCGAGAAGAGAAGGAGGGCAAGGACGCAGCCTTGCCTAATGCCTCTGGTGACCTTAGAGCTAGGGGTACATTCCCCTTCTAATCCATATCTTATCCTTGCTGTCAGGGAGGAGTACAATTGTGACAGGTATAATATGATTTATTCAGGAGGACCCATGTCCACCATAGTCTTCCATTTTCTTAGCGTGTTTAATATGGTCAAAAGCACTACTTTAATCAATGAAGCAGAGACGTATATGTACCCTCTTTGCTAATGTGTATTTGCTTATAAGGAGGTTAAGATTGACGCACTGCTCTACCATCCCTATATCCCTCCTGAATCATATCGGGTGTCTGTTAGTACATGATTTTCATTTACCTACGCATCTAGTCTTTTGAGCATGACTCTCCCCATGATCTTTGCGGAAGAATCCAGAAGGGGGATAAGGCAGTAGCATTTAGCATTCCCCATCCCCTTTTTTGAAAAATAGGGACGATTACGCTATCTGTCCAGGTCTAGGGAAAAAAAACCTTGGGCAGAGGCATTGTAAACCTACGATAGTATTGGGGCCCATAATGTCATGTAGGAATTAAAAGCATCCACAAGAACCCCATCGGGCCCGTGGTTTAACATTTAGCAGACTTTTCTATGGCCAGTATAACCTCCTCAATCCTAACCGGCTGCAGGGGGGTAATAGGGATTGGTGCCCCTTCAATTATGGTTGAATATTCATTCCCAGTATTATGAAGGTTTCCAGAGAGAGAAAAGGCTTAATCACCTTCAATTTTGATTGAGTGCTCGATACCAGGATTGAATACATTTCCAAAATGGGTTACCCAGTCTGTACAAATTTTATGGAATTCTGTAATCCCTGTATAAACAGCGATCTCCAATTTCTTTATAATTGGCGACTTGTGATGCACTCAGTCACCAGAGCTGGGCAGCTGTCAATAAATAGTCTAGCAAACACAAGGAGATGATGGACGGATCGCTGAAACTTTTCAGACACTCACCCCCAGTCACAGATCTGGGTTGAATCCATCATCATTCTTTAGCTCACTTCGCCACCCCAGTTCAGACACAGCTATATGAAAATCAGTCTTGACCCTGTGCCTCATGGGAACAGTCCAGCCCGAACTGCCAAGCCAGTTCTTCCCTGGACCCGGAACAAGTATCCTGAGACTGGCTTCGGGGTAACACCCCTCATCAGCCAGGCTAGCTTGAATCCAGTGGTAAAGTGAGCAAGGGACCCACATCTGGGCATACCCTGCCAACTTAGAGTGAATAAAGGAAACACAAGGAGATGATGGACTGAGCGCTGAAACTTTTTGGACACTCACTGAAAAGCTTCTAGCTAGCCTGGCTGATGAGGGGTGTTACTCTGGAACTGGTCCCCGGATGCTTGTTTCCAGTCCAGGGAGGACCTGGCTTGGCAGTTTATTTTATTTTACTTTATTTTACGTTTTAAATGGGAGGAGGGCCACCCAGCCCTCCTCCCGGGTCACATTTTGGCCCCGGGAACCCCATCCTCCAGGGCCTGGCCACACTACTGGGTGCCCTGGTCCACTCAGGGCACCCAGTTTCTCATGTTGGGGACGGAGGGGGGAGCCTGAAGGCCCCAGCAGTCCCTGCCAGCTCCGTGCGTCCTGCGGGAGCCGGCATTGCTTTTGGACTGAGGGAGCTTCTAAACATGCAGCTCCCTCTGTCCAAAAGCAATTCTGCTCCGCTTCTAGGAAGGGAGAGCATTTTTTCTGCTTTTACTTAATAATATGTGGGGCAGTGTTTGCTATGGCTTTGCGGGAGTGGTAAAGCTCCTGCCTAGCCATAGCAAACTGCAGTATCCCGAGGGTGGGCACACTGGGACATTGCCGGAGCTGGCCCTGGGGGGTGGGGGTCCCCAGGGACATCTATGGCTCCAGGAGTACCCCCCTTCTTTCTTAATTTTGCCCTGGGGAGGTTGTGGTCCTCGGGGCTGCAGGAGGGGTGGGGGGGGGTCCACGCGCCTCCCCGCAGTTTTTCACATTAAAGCTCCAGGGAGGTGGAGGCCCCCGGGTCTGCGGGGGGATCCATACGGCACCATGCATTGAATTAGCATAAAGCCCCGGGGAGGTTCCGGTCTCCGGGACTGGGGGGATCCGAGAGGCCCCAATTTAAAAAGAAATAAGCCCCAGGGAGGTGGTGGTCCCTGGGATAGCGGGGGTCATACGGGCCTCCCCGCATTAATGTTTAAAGAAGCCCCAGGGAGGTGGTGGTCCCTGAGGTATATTAAGCCCAAGGAGGTGGGGCCTGTGCGCCCCTTCTATTTTGCGTAATGCCCCAGGACCTGGCCCATTTGAGGGCTGATAATTAATGAAATGTGGCGGTCCGCGCTTCATTTTTTTAAACATTTTCAGCAGAATTCGCAGATCCAGCGTGACTCCCACTGAAAATGTAAAAAAATGCTTTTTTGGCCATGCAGAGTACCTGTGGATCCCCCTCCCCCTCAAGAGGCCTAGGGGGTCAGGGTATTTCTACCCTGCCCGTCTTCTTTTTTTTCCTGTGACTAGGTTCAACTGAGTCACAAGATGGCTGCCAACACTTTCCGGTTTGAAGTGTTGGAAGCCAATCAGATCTCACAACGAGATCGAGAGGGGTCACGGATCCTCAATGTCCCTATATATTCAACTGGGAATTTCTTTAAATAGCTCCGCAACTACTGAACAGATTTACACCATTTAACAAAAAGGTCGCTTTCTGGACCAACAGCTACCTTTCTGCCAAATTTGGTGTAATTCCGTTAAGCAATTCGGGCTGTAGCCGTGTCTAAAGTTCCTATGGAAATTAACATGGGGGAAACATGTTTTGGGACTCCCCTTTTTCTCAGCCCCTGCTTGACGGATCACCCTGAAATTTTCAAGACAGCAGCTAAAGTTAGTGGCAAACGAGTTATGATATTTTAAAATGATGCCAAAGTTATTGGCAAATGAAAAAATGCTCTTTCTATGGAAACTAGGTCCTAAGTATAAATACCTACTGGCGAACGCTAGTCTGTAATATAAATATATCCAGGAGTCGGTCAAAAATCTGTCTTCATATATCAAGGATACAGGGGACTTTTTCTGGAAAATTTATGATATTAATTGGGAGAATGGTTACATTCTATTGACTTTAGATGTAACATGACCATACACGAGCATCTCCCATGAAGACGGTATGAGAGCAGGGAAGTATTTTTTAAGCTCTAGACCCCTTACCTTGTATAGGCACACAAAAAAAGATTTTGGAAATGATCCATTGGTGCGTTAACCATAACATTTGTTTATTTGGCACAGATCTTTTCCGCCAGCTGAGAGAAACTGCGATGGGCACCTGCTTCGCCCCCAGCTACACAAATTTGCATATGGGCTGGTGGGAGGACCAGGTGCTACCCGCCACATGTTCAGAAGAGATGTTGGACAATGTTATACTGTGGTCACGTTTTATCGATGACTTGTTCATTATCTGGCGGGGATCTTTGAGTTCTGCTGAACAATTTGTGGAGAAGATTAAAATCAACAAACTTAATTTGCAATTTACTTCACATATAAGCGGAAAGTCAGTAGAGGTTTTAGACCTAACTGTTTACATAAAGCAAGGAAAGCTGCTCACAAAGGATTTTAGGAAAAGTACAGCAAGGAACACAGTTTTACATGCTCAGAGCTTCCATCCCAACAACTTGAAGTACCGTATCCCCTATGGGGAGAACCTACGGATGCGGAGAAACTGTAGCGAAGGTACACAACTAGAGATCGCACAACAAGAGTTAGAGCAAAGATTCTCAGCAAGGGGATACAATATGGGAGTATTGAGGGAAGCCAGGACCAAAGCGAATCACAAAGAAAGGGATAAACTACTGTTCTCAGAGAATGTGTGAGATGGCTCTAAACAAGAACTAAGTTTCATCACTAGGTTCAATACTCAACACAGTGAAGTGAGACAAATATTTCAAAAGAATTGGCATTTGTTATGCAGTGATCCAGTCATTGGCCAAAAGATAAGTAGGAAACCTTTAATGACATTTCAAAGGGCGAGGTCAATGAGGGATGACCTTGTGGTGAGCAGTTCAGAGATGAGAGTAGGTGGGACCTGGCTAACTGGTATAAGAGGTTTCACTAAATGCCATAGATGTAAGGCTTGTAGATATGGAGTAAACATTAGACAATTGCCAATACCTTTGACAGATCAACTGTGGGCAATCCAACATACTTTGCACTGCAAAAGTGACCAAGTAGTGTATGCTTTAAGATGTATATGTCAGAAATTGTACATAGGTAGTACAATCCTGAGTGTTCACCTGAGAACATTGCAACACATCAGAGCAATTGTCAACAAGGACTCCACTTATCCAGTAGCCAGGCCCTTTGAGCAAGTACATGACAGCAACCTAGATAATTTGCAATACTTTGCCATAGACCAGGTACCAATCTGTAGCAGAGGAGGGAACAGAGAACGGTGCCTGAGACAGTTGGAGTCGAAACACATTTTAAGATTTAACACGAAGGTCCCCATAGGTCTTAAGATCGAAGAGGACCTACATGTTCATCTATAGTTTAGGATTTCCATACATTGAACACAGTCTGAAAGTCAATCCGTAGTAGAGTTTGTATGACGAATGTGCATTCGTTTTAACTTTGAGCACATGACACTTTAGAATTGTAGATGTGAACTTAGGGAAGGGGCGAAGGGGATAGATATGAGACACATTGCACTTTAGGGCACTTGACATTATTTAACTACTACTTGAAATAGGCACATGGCAACTTTTCTGAGGCGAGGACAATAATCTATTTTATGTCAGCTAGGGTATAGTTTTCTAGTTGACATTTGAGATACATGTATAATGTGGCTCTGCACGTTGCACTTTAACATGTAAGAATCTGCTATTTGCACTTCACTTTTGTAATATAAATTTGCATATAGAATTAGGCAATTTATTTATGTGCTTAGAAAAACACTCAACTGCACAGAGATTTGTTGCAATCCATGAGTAAAATGGTGCGATATATATTTATATCTTTATGTATTTATATTTTTGAGTGCAATAGGTTTCTATGATTGTTGTTGTCCGTTATTCAATCTAATGAAAAGCTGCTGTAGTTGCACATAATGCACTTTATGTAGTAAGAGCACTGGCTCATTATGGAGGGGGAGGAATGCAATGGCACTATGTACTTTTATAATAAAGACAGAATGAAGGCACTAGCAGTGTATACGATATGGGAGATCAAGTTGACTTCCTAACCCGGGCTAAATTGGTAGTGCTGGCAGAGATCAACTAACAGAGTTGAGACATGTAAATTAGTTGCTCAGTGTTGGACAACCCCTATTCCCTGATACTGCTCCTGATGACACAAGTTCACATTGTGCGAGTTAGGTTTGAATATGATTTAGTTAGTCACAATGTAAGTTTAATTTGTATTATTGATTAAGCTCAGGGTTTTGAGAAAACGGTGCGATTCAAAGTCAGTGTAATTTTGAGAACAAAAAGTCATTTTTTGTCATTGTTTACAAAATATTGAAAAACTTTATTGCTGACAATACTATGAGCATAATTGCACTGTCACTTGAAATGTTGTGGGAGTATTTAAGGCACAAAATGGCGTTATGCATTGTTGTGAAGAAGACCGTGTAGACGGACGGTCGAAGCACGTTACCTCAAGTCGCAATAAACCAATGAAGAGAACCTGAGCGTGTTGGGACCTGTTTGTTATTGGGAACGGGTTGCTGAGTCATATATACAAGGCCGCATGTCTGGCGGCCGAAACGCGTCATTTGGACATTTGATGCTGCAATAAATCATCATTAATTCTCTTAGTTTTTCCTGCGGAGTCTGTTTCCTGGTGCTGCGCCGCTCCTTTGGAAGGTTGTACCCCTGGGATCCTGATGTGACATATATATATATATCACTGAAAAAACCATAGGTTTCAGGGACATTATAGTTAGTTGGACATTTCACTCATACAAAACCATAGAAATTCCACCGTTATAGTTAGTTCAGCTAACTATAACTCGCACCCCCGCAATGCACTGCCGATGACGTCACATATTACATCATTCATGACATGGTCAGTGACATCACTGATGACATCACTGGTGACATCTCAAATGACATCACTGATGACGTCACTGATGACATCATCCACTTGAGAATCTGATGCACCTCCTCACACCTGAATATAACCTTTGATACACCCACTCTAAAATACAGACTACCAATTTCGAAAAAATAGACACATCAATACCAGTTACTAAATACGCACTGACTGGTTCCTAGGTCTACACACACATCCACTCATTCACCCATACAGTCACTCATACATGTAGTCACACATCAATACAACACTATCATATGCACTCATACACCTATACAGACACTCATACACTGCCACATATCCAGAGTTACTCACACAGCTAGTCAGTCATGCAAAGAATCAATCATACTTCCATTTACTAACCTATACAGTTATACAGACACCAGCTCACTTATTCATACAGATACTAACACATAATTACTCTGTTATAGAATCACTGATACAAATACACACTCATCCATGCAGCCACTCTCACAATTACTGACTCTCACATATAGTTATTTATATACACCATCACTCACATATACTGCCTTTTACATATGTAGTTAATTGCACATGTACCACTGAAACATCCATTCACTCACCAACACACCCATACACACACTCACCCACCCATACAGCTGTTTCCACATGCACTCTTGAAGCCATACGCCCAGTGAATCGACCACTCACACATCTATGCACAGAGTCACACGCCTCCCACCCACACACACATACACACTCAGGCAGCCATACAAATACTCAGGCAAGCAATCAATAAGTCATATAGACACTCATGCAGCTACTCACCAACCCATGCAGCAGCTTACACAACAACAGACAGACTGATACAGACTTTCACACAGTTGTCACTAACCTATGCATTCAGTAAGACACATTTAATCACTCACTTATACAGTCAGTCACGTACCTAGTAAATCCTCCATACAGACACTTATACAACCACTCATTCTTCAATACAGCTTGGCATATATATAAAACAAATTTAAATTTTACAGAAACACACAGTCACTGGATGATGTCATCAGTGATGTCATCAGTGATGTCATTTGAGATGTCATCAGTGATGTCATCAGTGATGTCACTGACCATGTCATGAATGATGTAATATGTGACGTCATCAGCAGTGCATTGCGGGGGCGCGAGTTATAGTTAGCTGAACTAACTATAACGGTGGAATTTCTATGGTTTTGTATGAGTGAAATGTCCAACTAACTATAACGGACCCTGAAACCTATGGTTTTTTCAGTGAATTTCTAAGGTTTTTGAAATGCTAATTTCTAACTATAACGTGCCTGAAACCTATGGTTTTTTCAGTGAATTTCAAAGATTTTTTTAAATGCCAATTTCTAACTATAACGTGCCTGAAACCTATGGTTTTTTCAGTGAATTTCAAAGGTTTTTTAAATACTCATTTCTATCTATAACGTCCCTGAAACGTATGGTTTTTTCAGTGAATTTCAATGTTTTTTTTAATGCTAACTTCTATTTATAATGTTTATTTAACCTATAGTTTTTTCCGACACCCAAGAAGGACACAACACCCACTGCCACAACCCTCAGGACCTCCCCCCCCGTACCACCCCTCTCCCTACTGTAATTTTTTTAATTTGTTATTTAAACTATATAATGTCTTCTTGTTTTTTAAATATTAAACAACTACATACAGTATGAAAAGGAGCCCAGCCCAGAGCCACATCTGAAGACCAACACATGTCATAGACCTACTGATCAAGCAGCTCCGACACCCAAGAACGCCACAACACCCACCACCACCCCCAGGCCCCCCCCCTCTACCACCGAGGCAGCGCAAAACAAGACATCGAACTTTCCGAAAACTGCATGGCCCCTCAGCCACACAATAGTTGAATATTGGAACAGGTGTGAACAAACTATATGTGAAGGAAGCAATTCACCCATGTTTAACAATGCACACAATGCAAAGTGTAGCGGTGATGTGCTGGACACATCTCAGTATGCAGAACACACACCTCTCCATGTGCACAAATACTACTGGTGCTTGTAGTGTTGTGGACAGTGGACCTAACCATCTTACGTCAAACACTAGGGAAGATCTCAGTCATGTAGCTGTGTCGTCCCCCCTGTAAGCATAAGCGTAACCGGAGTGGGCTGGTCCGACGTACGCCACTTCAGCGTAGGAGTGTGAATAAATAGGCCGGAGCTCTGGGCGTGGTTCACTTGTGGGAAGGCCAAAGCGTCTGCCAGGGCGGCGCCCATCACCCTGCCACGAGGCCGCCAACATGACCGCCAGCCTCCTCAGCCGATCATTGGCTTCCGCCACACAGGCCCCCAGCGGCACAGCACCGCAGACTCTTGTCTGTACAAACTACTGCCTTCGATATACACTGCGGACAGCAAGGCTCACAATTCAGATCGAGTCGCGATTGCAGATGACGCAGTCCCGTAGGCAAGAAACATTGCTGAAGTCAACAACACATGGCTGTGGGCCCTTCCTGACCGCTGCCTCCGGCCTACACTGCGGTCAGTAGGGCTCACAATTCAGAGCGACTCGCGATTGCAGATGACGCAGTCCAGTAGGCAACAGACATTGCTACGAGTGCGGCCACGCATCATCGCTGACTGCGCACACGCTAAGTGCTTCAAGTACCACTAACTCTGTGCAGCTCAAGTCAACGCCACGTGGCTGTGGGCCCTTGATGACCACTGCCTCCGGCCTACAATGCGGTTAGCAGGGCTAACAATTCAAGATTAGTGCCGATGCAAATTGTGTAAGAGAGTATAATCGGTTAAGAAGACTGTATGCTCCCAATCTGTGCAGCTCAAGTCAACGTCACGTGGCTGTGGGCCCTTTCTGACCGCTACCTCTGGCCTACACTGCGGTCATCAGGGCTCACAATTAAAATTAAGTCTTGATTCATTAATTACAGAGTCCAGTAGGCAAGTAACTATCACAGGCCTAAAATCTACATAATATCCTTTTAGTATCCTTGCTTCAAGAACTTTTTTTATATCAGTTATAGCTTTAGTACAATCACCAAATTCATCTTCAAGTGCAAACGAACACTCATTAGCAGTCTACACTGCGGGCAGCAGAGCTCGCAATTCGAATTTTGGACACGTGGTGCCACTAACCCTGTTCAACACAAGCCGCGACACGTGGTGCCACTAACCCTGTTCAACACAAGCCGCCGACATGTGGTGCCACTAACCCTGTTCAACACAAGCCGATCCCACATGTGGAACTGTGTCCTGAGTCCTGAATGGCAGTGACCCCAAGTCCGTGGCAGCGACCACAGCACCAGACTTCCTTCGATCAGTGAGGCATATTTCCATATGCAAGGCCGGCTACAGGTGGTGTCACTAACCCTGTACAACACAAGGCGCGACACGTGGTGCCACTAACCCTGTTCAACACAAGCCGATCCCACATGTGGAACTGTGTCCTGACTCCTGAATGGCAGTGACCCCAACTTCGTGTCAGCGACCACAGCACCAGACTCCCTTCGATTAGTGAGGCGTATTTGCATATGGAAGGCCGGCGACACGTGGTGCCACTGAACCTGAACTACGCAAGCCGGTGGGGCCACCAACCTATGCACGTGGCTGTGGGCCCTTGCTCACCGCTACCTCTGGCCTACACTGCGGTCATCAGGGCTCACAATTAAAATTAAGTCTTGATTCATTAATTACAGAGTCCAGTAGGCAAGTAACTATCACAGGCCTAAAACCTACATAATATCCTTTTAGTATCCTTGCTTCAAGAACTTTTTTTATATCAGTTATAGCTTTAGTACAATCACCAAATTCATCTTCAAGTGCAAACGAACACTCATTAGCAGTCTACACTGCGGGCAGCAGAGCTCGCAATTCGAATTTTGGACACGTGGTGCCACTAACCCTGTTCAACACAAGCCGCCACACGTGGTGCCACTAACCCTGTTCAACACAAGCCGGTGACACGTGGTGCCACTAACCCTGTTCAATACTAGCCGATCCCACATGTGGAACTGTGTCCTGAGTCCTGAATGGCAGTGACCCCAAGTCCGTGGCAGCGACCACAGCACCAGACTCCCTTTGATCAGTGAGGCATATTTCCATATGCAAGGCCGGCTACAGGTGGTGCCACTAACCCTGTACAACACAAGGCGCGACACGTGGTGCCACTAACCCTGTTCAACACAAGCCGATCCCACATGTGGAACTTACAGAGTCCAGTAGGCAAGTAACTATCACAGGCCTAAAACCTACATAATATCCTTTTAGTATCCTTGCTTCAAGAACTTTTCTTATATCAGTTATAGCTTTAGTACAATCACCAAATTCATCTTCAAGTGCAAATGAACACTCATTAGCAGTCTACACTGCGGGCAGCAGAGCTTGCAATTCGAATTTTGGACACGTGGTGCCACTAACCCTGTTCAACACAAGCCACGACACGTGCTGCCACTAACCCTGTTCAACACAAGCCGGCGACACGTGGTGCCACTAACCCTGTTCAACACAAGCCGATCCCACATGTGGAACTGTGTCCTGAGTCCTGAATGGCAGTGACCCCAAGTCCGTGGCAGCGACCACAGCACCAGACTCCCTTCGATCAGTGAGGCATATTTCCATATGCAAGGCCGGCTACAGGTGGTGCCACTAACCCTGTACAACACAAGGCGAGACACGTGGTGCCACTAACCCTGTTCAACACAAGCCGATCCCACACGTGGAACTGTGTCCTGACTCCTGAATGGCAGTGACCCCAACTTCGTGGCAGCGACCACAGCACCAGACTCCCTTCGATTAGTGAGGCGTATTTGCATATGGAAGGCCGGTGACACGTGGTGCCACTGAACCTGAACTACGCAGGCCGGTGGGGCCACCAACCTATGCACGTGGCTGTGGGCCCTTGTTCACCGCTACCTCTGGCCTACACTGTGGTCAGCAGGGCTCACAATTCAGATACAGTCGCGATTGCAGATGACGTAGTCCAGTAGGCAAGAGACGTTGCTCCCAGTGCGGCCCGTCCGCACCAAGCAGCATCACAGGCTCATACATTCTCAATGCTACCGGTGCCACTAACTGTGCACCTCAACTCAATGCCACGTGGCTATGGGCCCTTGCTGACTGCTACCTCTGGCCTACACTGCGGTCATCAGGGCTCACAATTAAAATTAAGTCTTGATTCATTAATTACAGAGTCCAGTAGGCAAGTAACTATCACAGGCCTAAAACCTACATAATATTCTTTTAGTATCCTTGCTTCAAGAACTTTTTTTATATCAGTTATAGCTTTAGTACAATCACCAAATTCATCTTCAAGTGCAAACGAACACTCATTAGCAGTCTACACTGCGGGCAGCAGAGCTCGCAATTCGAATTTTGGACATGTGGTGCCACTAACCCTGATCAACACAAGCCGCCACACGTGGTGCCACTAACCCTGTTCAACACAAGCCGGCGACACGTGGTGCCACTAACCCTGTTCAACACAAGCCGATCCCACATGTGGAACTGTGTCCTGAGTCCTGAATGGTAGTGACCCCAAGTCTGTGGCAGCGACCACAGCACCAGACTCCCTTCGATCAGTGAGGCATATTTCCATATGCAAGGCCGGCTACAGGTGGTGCCACTAACCCTGTACAACACAAGGCGCGACACGTGGTGCCACTAACCCTGTTCAACACAAGCCGATCCCACATGTGGAACTTACAGAGTCCAGTAGGCAAGTAACTATCACAGGCCTAAAACCTACATAATATCCTTTTAGTATCCTTGCGTCAAGAACTTTTTTTATATCAGTTATAGCTTTAGTACAATCACCAAATTCATCTTCAAGTGCAAATGAACACTCATTAGCAGTCTACACTGCGGGCAGCAGAGCTCGCAATTCGAATTTTGGACACGTAGTGCCACTAACCCTGTTCAACACAAGCCGCCACACGTGGTGCCACTAACCCTGTTCAACACAAGCCGATCCCACATGTGGAACTGTGTCCTGAGTCCTGAATGGCAGTGACCCCAAGTCCGTGGCAGCGACCACAGCACCAGACTCCCTTCGATCAGTGAGGCATATTTCCATATGCAAGGCCGGCGACACGTGGTGCCACTAACCATGTTCAACACAAGCCATGACACGTGGTGCCACTAACCCTGTTCATCACAAGCCGGCGACACGTTGTGCCACTAACCCTGTTCAACACAACCCGATCCCACATGTGGAACTGTGTCCTGAGTCCTGAATGGCAGTGACCCCAAGTCCGTGGCAGCGACCACAGCACCAGACTCCCTTCGATCAGTGAGGCATATTTCCATATGCAAGGCCGGCGACACGTGGTGCCACTAACCCTGTACAACACAAGGCACGACACGTGGTGCCACTAACCCTGTTCAATACAAGCCGATCCCACATGTGGAACTGTGTCCTGAGTCCTGAATGGCAGTGACCCCAAGTCCGTGGCAGCAACCACAGCACCAGACTCCCTTCGATCAGTGAGGCATATTTCCATATGCAAGGCCGGCGACACGTGGTGCCACTAACCCTGTACAACACAAGGCGCGACACATGGTGCCACTAACCCTGTTCAATACAAGCCGATCCCACATGTGGAACTGTGTCCTGAGCCCTGAATTGCAGTGACCCCAACTTCGTGGCAGCTACCACAGCACCAGACTCCCTTCAGTTTTATTTGTTGTTGTTTTGTTTAAATAAAATGTTTTATATGTAAATCTATACATGACTAAGATTCTTGTTTGTCCAACCGCACGCGGACAATTCTGGGCCCAAGAAGGTTGTTGGGGGTATGTTGCTAATGTGGAAAGAGGGTGCGTTACCTACTGATGTGGGGAGAGGCAGCGTGAAAGGGGTATCTCTCACAGAAAGAACTCCGGTATGTTTTCAGAAATGCCTCGGACAGATGCCAGCTGACGGACTGAATCACAAAATGGCTTTTCAATGCTTATGTAGTGTGACTTATGAACAGTTCGCACCCAGGCTTGCAGAGGGACAACTGCGGCCCGTCCGCTCGACTCACAGACACAGTACTATGAGCTGTCCGCTCCCAAAGGAACAGCAGCGTAGTAGCTCGCAGAGGTACAGGCACAGCAGCGTACTAGCTCGCAAAGGTAGACAGCTGCGAGCCGACGGGCTGGCTTCTAACAGCATAGCTGCGAAGTGGTGATGTTGGGCAGAGGGAGCATGAAAGGGTTATCTCGCACAGACAGAGCTCCGGTATATTAAATTGCCCCCAGGACCTTTCTTTTATATTTTCACTCGATGCAAGAAAGCGCGCTTTCTGGACCAAGACCTTTCTCCCTACCAAATTTGGCGTAATTCCGTTCAGCAGTTTGACCTGTAGCCTTGTCTAAAGTTTCCTATGGAAAATCCATTGAGAAAACACGTTTTCACACCCCCCACATAGCTATCTGTCGCAGGCGTACTCGCTGTTGGTGTGCAGGTCAGTGGTCTAGTTGTCAACATGTCACGGCCACTCCCTGAGGGCAGGTTTGCACACACACCACACCCATCCGGCACATGCGTCACAGGCCATGTGACCACACAAATATAATGGATCAACAACGTCACATCCTTTATTGCCGGTGGTGACTGGATGGCGGATGCTCCACGGGTCTCAATCATAAAGAGTCCATGAAAACTTGCGCAGAGGGTTAGTCGCACCCTGAGCTGTATGGCCGTCAGGGGCCTACTACCACGTGGCGCGGACTTGAGTTGCACAGGGTTACTGCCACCCGAAGATGATGTGGCCGTCAGGGGCCTACCACCACGTGGCGCAGACTTGAGTTACACAGGGTTAGTGCCACCCGAAGCTGATGTGGCCGTCAGGGGCGCACCACCGCGTAGCGCGGACTTGAGTTGCACAGGGTTAGTCGCACCCTAAGTTGTATGGCATCAGCGGCCTACCACCACGTGGTGCTGACTTGCGTTGCACAGGGTTAGCGGCACCAAAAGCTGATGTGGTCTCCGCCATTGATGACTCAGGACTCAGCGACATGTGTGGGATCTGCTGGGCCGCGGAGCGGGTCCACATAATGTCCACCAAGCCATGGTGGCGGGACCGGGCCCTGGAGCTTTCACGGGCACGTGGAGTGCCCACTGGTAGACACTCCGGTGGCAGCAGGTAATTTTTTGGTCATGGATGTGCAGGGGCGGCAGTGTCTCTCTCTCTCTCTCTCTCACTTCCCTCTCTTCACTCTCTCTCTCACTCGCTTCCTTCCTTTCCTTCTATCTCTCTCACTCTCTCTCCCTTCTCCCTTTCTCACTCCCTTTCTTTCCTTCCCTCTCTTTTTTTCTCTCTGGCTTTTTTTCCTTCTCTCTTTCTCTGTGTCTCACTCCTTTGATATGCGCATTACACACGTCCTTATTTTGTGCTTTATTTTCCAGGCTGTGTCGTCGACATTAATGGACCCGACAGGAGTCTTCCGCCTTGTTGTTTTGTGTTCAGTTTGTTAATTTTAGTTTATCCTCTATATGTACGGAAAAATAAAGTAAAAAAAAAAAAAAAATTCAATAAAGTTTTTGGTTGTTACTTAAGTGCTGTGTGACTCTTTCTCGTTCTTATTACTGTTATTTAGTGGTGTCCACCATGGTGTTAAATTTTGGGGCAGTTATCGCGGGAATACTGGTGATGTCTGCAGTTTGCACCAGCTTCTGAATAGTGTGTTAGATTTATCTCAACTTTAGTTGCATTAAAGTGCTGATAATGAGATGCAGAGTAGGCGTTCCCGTGCAAAAACACACGAGGTGCACCTTTGCGATTTATTCTAAATACTAAAATACTGTATTGAATTGCACTGTGCTAGTGAGTGCATTTACAGTGTACACACAAAATCAATGAAGAAATCTCATTGTATTTATATTGATTAGGAATAGTGGGTCAGGTGCTGAATCTTGACGGGATACACTGCCCAGTTCGTTTATTTTTCTGTACACGAAAAAACCACATCACATCTTTCACAACGAAAGGCAAAAGCTGCGATGCGAAACAAATTCCGTCGATAAGCCAGTTAGCACCAGGGATTTTACACCTGCTTTCTGCTGGTGTTAAGCAGGACGACTACCTGCAGCATGAAAGCGAACACAGCCAAGAGCCACACCGGAACACCCACAGGTGCCATAGAGTCAATGAGCATGATACACGGATACCCATGAGGGCCACAACACTCATCGCAACAACCCCAGGACCGCCAACGCCCCCCGAACCCGCATCTGAGCAAGTGTCTCCGTGTGGTCATTGAGTTAGCATGATGGGCACAGGCCCTGCAACATCACAGTGTGCTGTCTTCAGCAGACGTTACCATGTCACCTCAGCGTTGGCAGTGAGCCTGGACATGTAGCTACGCACGCATCCTCATGCATGCACAAGCTGCATGTGCTGGTCCGGCGTACACAGGACAGCGCAGGGGTGTGCCTATCCGGCAAGGGGAACGGGGTGTCTCGGACATGTCCATGTGCAAGAAGTGCGGTAAGTGTGTCTCTGTGTTCTGGTGTGGCCGCCACAAGGGCCGCAGCAGTCAATGTTGTAAAGTGGCATGCACCACCTCCAAACGGCAGTGTCACGGTGTGATTGGAATGCCGCAGGACATGCGCGAATAGCCATTACAATGGTGCCATAGGAGTGCACGGGATACAACAGCGCAGCGCACAAAAGTGTGGGGGCTCGTGGGAGGGAGGAGCAGCTGTTTGGCAACGTACCACACAGTGAACCCGCCCATGTGCCACGTGCTGGGCATCTCATCCATGATGACCAGGGTCGCAGATATCCCACAACACCCACGACCGGCCTTTGTACACATCCTGTATGAATACAGCTGGAGAAGTTACTGTAGGGTTGAAAGGTTCTTTATCTGAGCTATCTTGTGCTAACACATCTGCTGCTCCGAGAAGGACCTTGCAAGTGGCCAGTCCCCCCTGACAGATACGATAATATTTGCATCCGTCTCCCACACTACTTACTGCCCGATTTGAGAACAACGAATACACATCCCACACTCAAAAGTCCTTCGTCGTAGTTAGCATGCGTGAAATGGCCTTCACACGTACTCCCACCACACCCCTGCCCTGCACCCATTGCACACAGACCCGGCTCATTGCACCAAGCTGTGCCATTTCATCCACAAGACTGGCACACGGCAAGCCAGTGCAGCTACAAGCAGAGCCACTGACGCAATGGCAGGGCATCCCGAACACATGGTCGACTCCATTCACGTCCACCTATACCTTGCACGTCTGCTGCATGTCCTGGGTGTACTGCCTTTGGCAGTGCTGCGGATCACTTACCGGCTGAGCTTCCGCATTGCGGACGTCACCTGCATTCAACCTGTATTGCAATGTCGAACGTGCCTATCCGAGTGGTGCATGGACGTGTGCCTCTCCAACGTGTGTGTAGCTGACATGGATTATGACGGGTGTGTGCGCCCCCTGTTGGCCCACGACCAGGAGTGTCATGGTGATGCCCGTTTATGGCATGCATGGATGTTTGGCATGCATGTTGGGAACTGGGCCTGGGACATTGCATGTGTCGTAGTATGCAGTGAGCAAATTGACCCACTTCCCGATTCTGCTTTGGTGCACATTGGGTACAGTGGTTGGAGTCAGCACATATGTCCCAGTCAGCTGATGGATTATGTCGACGACATGTCAAATATTGTGGCCAACCATCACTCATTAGAGATAGTGGCTTACGCAGCTGCACTCGCGTTCATAGACGAGTGACAAGGTACCTGCAACCACGTCTCGATGTGCCACATTGCACGTGTCCCGCCGCATCATTGCACGTTGTGCATCTGGTCACATGTCCCAAGACAACAGTGGACATGGCTGCATTGGTGTCGACTCATGTCCGAGGCGCAGACAACCAACGCTGCTTGACACTGACGTGTGCGGGTGATGGACTACCCCGAGGTGAACATGGACGTTTTCCTACGTTCCTTATTCAGGCACGCTGCTGCATTTGTCTGCATATCGTGGCACTACTCTTGGCCGTACTGACACGCACTTTTTTTTATAAAGTTTCCACATTTTCACTTGTCTCCAAATGTGTTGTGTCTTCATTTGTATGCCAATGTGTGTGTCATGGACTCTCTGGCTGCCTGCCTGCCATACGTGAATTGCTACCCCATCCGGACTGTGGGTTTGTACTTATGCGTTCTCATGTGCCTGTTTCGTACTGACGCTTTTGGACGTTTATCCACCACAGGCGAGTGCATTTGTGTCCTGTGTTCGATTGTGCGAATGTTTGTGTTTGGACAACATTGTGTTGAATGTTGGTGTGCTCTGCTTCCTATGTGTGTGTGCTGCATTCTGTGTGAGATGTCCCTTCATGTTAGGTATTGTTCACCCTTCTCCCTTTCAGTCAGTGTGGTTTTCACTTCTGTGCTTGTTCAGTGGTGTGATGTTGGCGGGTTGTGTAATTTGTTGAGTGTTTCATTTTAGCCATGGTTTGTCTGTAGTTGTGCTGTACTTAATTGTGCATGTGTGCCATTGTGCCCATCTCCCCCCGTCCCCCCACTCCCTGCTTGTTCCTCTTCCTGGTGCTGTTGTGTCTGTAATTTTGTTACTCCACACATAAATACATGTAAAGAACAAATTAGAATAGTTCCTTGATTCTTTTAGATTGCAAAACTTCTCTCTATTGGTTATTTTTGAATTTTCCATATAAACAGTTTTTTTAATATTCAAGGACACATAGAAGGCAGAAGTGCAACGTATTCTATCAACACACTTTCTAGAACATTCTACAACACGTGCAGGTTAAAAGTTCATCAATTTTTTTAAAACTAATGATATTTTTTTGCAACATTTTCTCGAACATTTAAAGTTCACGATTGTTTTAAGTTCGAACAGTGCCTTCCAAATGCAAGTAGCAGGTGTGGTTGAGTTGACCAATCTTTATCCTATCATATGTACTCCACGTTTAAACTGCTTTTTCTTAACCAATCACAAAGATGCTTTTCCACAAAACGAATGTGCACCCTACTTTTAAAAAACAATGCTTTTCATCTCCCAATCAGTTATCGTTTTGAATGAGAAAAAAAAGTAGTTCCCCACCTTTAAACATATCTCTTATTCTACGAACGGACTGCATGAGCTACAGACATCTATCCATACTTCCCAGCCATACCTTCAAAATGCTAGTGTGGATCGTAGGACATAGCTATGTTTTCTGGTGCAAGAGGTATGCAGAACAGAGACGTATTGACTTAGACCTAGGTTTACAAAATGTGGACATTAATGGTTTGGACAGAGAGGATTGAAGTGGCACCAATTGTTGCCTTTGGTTAAAACCTGTTTGCATCTCCAACACCCTGACCTCATGATTGTGCACTGTGGTGGAAACGACCTAGGCACATTGACTGGTGTAGGTTTGGAAATGCTAATGAAAGACACCTTTCGACAATTGATGTTGCTTTTGCCTCAAACTGTCTTTGTATATTCCAATATATGCCAAAGACAACCAATTTTGTCCTCAGATTAAAAAATCTAGAAAGAATGTCAACAAAGCTGTGTCTGCATACCTCAGAGACCATAGAATGGGGTTGATCTACAACAACAACATACGTTTTGATATGGCTGATATCTACAGAAGTCATGGAGTACACTTCACAGATCAGGGAAATCGAGTTTTTCTGAATAACCTGAAGCTGTGCATCCGCACTTATATGTAGCTCCAACTAATAAACACAAGGGCTCTTTTTAGAGCCGCCTAATATTCCCAATATTGGTTCGCAGAGTGACAGCTGCGATCCGGCTAGCACAGGGAGACCTGCGGGCCGTCGGGCAGGCTCGCAGAGGGAGAGCTGCGGCCCGTCGGCTCGGCTCGCACAGGGAGAGCTACGGGCCGTCGGCTCGCAAACGCACACCAGCGTGCTGGCTCGCAGAGGGAGAGCTCGGGTCTAACTCACAAGGGGACACCAACGGGCCAACGGCCCTGCTAGCAGAGACACACCTATCACCTAACAGACTGGCTCGCACATGTACAGCTAGGGACACGACTGCTCGCAGACGCAGACCTGTGAACCGACGGACTGGTACTGTTTTATGCTTTAGAGTAGTACAGTGGTGTTTGTGTACTGTAGGGTGTTCGTGCTGGAGGTAGCGTTTTAGGGTTTAAGGTAGTGCACTGCTGTTTGGGTAGTGTAAGAATGGTGCTGGAGGTAGTGATTTAGAGTTTACGACAATGCAGTAAAGTTTGGGTAGTGTAAGGGGTCATGCTGGGAGTACTGTTTTGGGGTTTAGGGTAGTGCAGTGGTGTTTGTGTAGTGTAGGGGGTCATGCTGGGAGTAGTGTTTTAGGGTTTACGGCAGTGGTGTTTGGGTAGTGTAGGGGGTCATGCTGGGAGTAGTGTTTTAGGATTTAGGGTAGCACAGTGGTGTTTCTGTAGTGTGGGAAGTCATGCAGCGAGTACTGTTTTAGGATTTAGAGTAGTGCAGTGGTGTTTGTGTACTGTTTGGGGGTTTATGCTGAGGGTAGCGTTTTAGGGTTTAAGGTAGTGCAGTGGTGTTTGGGTAGTGTAAGAATCGTGCTGGAGGTAGTGTTTTAGAGTTAACGAAAATGCAGTGGTGTTTGGGTAGTGTAAGGGGTCATGCTGGCAGTAGTGTTTTAGGGTTTAGGGTAGTGCAGTGGTGTTTGTGTAGTGTAGGGGGTCATCCTCGGAGTAGTGTTTTAGTGTTTACGGTACTGCAGTGGTGTTTGTGTACTGTAGGGGGTCGTGCTGGGGTAGTCTTTTAGGGTTTAGGGTAGAACAGTGGTGTTTGGGTAGTGTAGGGGGTCGTGCTGGGGGTAGTGTTTTAGGGTTTAGGGTAGTGCAGTGGTGTTTGTGTGGTGTAGGGAGTCATGTTGGGAGTAGTGTTTAGGGGTTTAGGGTAGTCTAGTGGTGTTTGGGTAGTGTAGGGGGTCGTGCTGGGGATAGTGTTTTAGGATTTAGGGTACTGCAGTGGTGTTTGCGTAGTGTAGGGGGTCCTGCTAGGGGTAGTGTTTTAGGGTTTATGACAATGCAGTGGTGTTTGGGTAGTGTAGGTTGTGCTGGGGGTAGTATTTTAGGGTTTACGGTAGTGCAGTGGTGTTTGGGTAGGGGGTCATGCTGGGGGTAGATTTAGGGTTTAGGGTAGTGCAGTGGTGTTTGGGTAGTGTAGGGGATCGTGCTGGGAGTAGTGTTTTAGAGTTTACGACAGTGCAGTGGTGTTTGGGTAGTCTTTGGGTAGTGTAGGGGATCGTACCGACAGACTGACTCACAGAGCTCCGAGCCGACAGACGTGCTTCTAAAGGCATAGCCGCGACCTGGTGATATGAAGAGAGGCAGCGTGAAAGGCATATCTCACACAGACACAGATGCCAGTGTTGCCTCACAGAGGTAAAACTACGAACCCGATGGCTTCTACACGGAGAGATGCGAGCTGACGGAGTAAATCACAAAATAGCTGCCAACACTTCCTGGTTTCAACCATTCACAGCCAATAAGCCGCAAGCTGGTGCTTGTAACCCCTCAGCCAATCACATGTCAGAATTCTCAAATATCAATATCTGTAAAATTTGATATTTCTCAAAAACTACTGAACGGATTTACACCATTTAAACAAAAGCGTGCTTTCTGGACCATCACCTTTCTCCCTGCCAAATTTGGCGTAATTCCGTTTGGCAGTTTCACCTGTAGTCTTCTGTAAACTTTCGTATGGAAATTGCATGCAGAAAACACGTTTTAGGACTCTCTTTTTTCTCAGCCCCTCCTACACCATTCACCCCCAAACTTTCAATATAAGAGCTAATCAAAAAAAGAGAAACTTTTTAGATAATTTCATAAAGATTCGTCAAACGACGCCAAAGTTACAAGCACATAGAAGGCTCCCGAATGGGAGCCGCGCAACCCCCCCTCCCAACATGAGTGAAGCCCCGGGGCTGCGCGGACCCCAGCGCACCCCTGCGAGCCCCTGCTATTATTTTTTAAGAAATACCCCCGGAACCTAGCCCACCCATGGGCCTCATTACAATGAAACGCGAGAACCCGCGACCCCAGCGCAAATTTTTGCAGATTTTTTTTTTTTTTAAATGATGTTTTGGGCCCTGGGGCTCCTTCTGGGACCCCCTGAGCAGGCCTAGGGGGTCAGAGTTTTTCTACCTGCCCCCTCCTCTTGTTTTATACCTCTGTTTCTCCGTTTTCGGGTAACTCGCTTCTACCGAGCCACAAGATGGATGCCAACACTTCCTGGTTTGGACTACTAGCAGCCAATCACAGTGAAGCTCGCGCACGCAACTTAGGCTCCGCCCAGATATCGAAACGTTTATTTTTCTAATTTCTCAGCAACTACTGAACAGATTTACACCATTTTTAAACAGGTCACTTTCTGACCCAAGCACTACCTTTCTGCCAAATTTGGAGTAATTCCGTTCAGTAGTTTCGGCTGTAGCCTTGCACAAAGTTTCCTATGGGAAATTGATTTTTTGACTTTCTCAAAAACTACTGAACGAATTTACACCATTTAAAAAAAAGGTCGCTTTCTGAACCAAGCTCTACCTTTTTGCCAAATTTGGGGAATTCCGTTCAGCAGTTCGGGCTGTAGCTCGTCGCAAAATTTCCTATGAAAATTAACATGGAGAAAAGGAGTTTTGGGACCCCCTTTTTTCTCAGCCCCCGCTTGACGAACCACCCCCAAACTTTCAGGATAGGAGCTGACCTGGATAGACTTTTTTTTGAAGAATTTCAGGAAGATTCGTCAAACGACGCTAAAGTTATTAGCAAATCAAAAAATGCTTTTCCTACGGAAACTAGGTTCTAACTATAACTACCTACTGGCGACCGCCAGTAGGTAATATATATACACATATATATGTATATATATATATATATATATACTTATACATATAAGTATATATATATACATATAGATATATATACATATATATGTGAACATTGAAAAATAATGTTTTTCTATAGAAGATTTATATATTCAATAAAAAAATCATAAATAAAATATAATAACAATCCAAAATGAAAGAATACTAGAGAAAATGTTGGACTTTGAAGGAGTCAAATTTACTATTCTAACTTCAATATAAGCAAAACTAGAGAATGTGTTGAACTTTGGGGGAGAGGGGGTAAATGTACTATTCCCACTCCAACCTGAGCAACAGTCGAGAAAATGCTAGACTATGGATTGGTTAACTATTCCTACTCCAATCTAAGCAACGGTAGGAAAAGTGTTGGACTTTAGTGGGGTTAGTTTTACTATTCCCACTCCATCGTACGCAAAAGCAAAGGAAGTGTTGGACTTCAGAGGGGTTAGAATTACTATTCCCACTCCAATCTTAGCAACAGTGGGGAAAGTGATGTACTTAGGAGGGGTTAGAGTTACTATTCCCACTCAAATCTAAGCAACAATAGGGAAAGTGTTACACTTTGGGTATACCATTCCAATTCCAAAACTTTAAAAAAAAAAAATCTAAATATATAGCATAAGAAAAGTATTTAAATATATTTAAAATAATAAATAATGAAATAAAACTAGATAAATAAACTGATAAATAAAATAAAATGTAATAAATAAATTGTAAATGTAAAATTTTAATTTGAATATGAATTTAAATAAAATAAATGTAATATTTTAAATGAAACAAATTATTTAAATAAACATTTTATAATGCAAAATAAATAAAAACTATTAAATATTAGAAAATACATACACTGTCATCCCTACTACACAAAAACACAAGCACAAAACTCATAAGTAATTTAAAAAGTATAAACTGAGCATTAATAATATTAAATCAAATGGAGCAGTTAACATTAAAAAAATAATCAATATAACACATTTTTTTTATGTATAATTAAACTAATGAACCAATTTGCAATAAATTAGAAAAATAACACATAATTAAATATTAATGAATCAATTCAATAATTCACATAATTTTCAATTAATAATTTAATTAGCATTAAAAATAGGTAACAAGAATTTTTAAAAATATATATTTAATAGCTTCTGCCCCTAATTCCTTACTAACCCAACAACCTGCTAAAGATTAAAAAGTGGCAATTACATGTTTAAAAAATTATATATCATATATTAAAAACTACAAATTGCACTAAAATAAAGTAACAATTCCCATTTAAATAATGTACATAATAAATATACATTAGTAATTTAATTAATCATAAAAAGTTTTTAAAAAGTAATTAATATTTTAAATACCTTTCTACTCTGATCCGAAAAAGCCACTACTAAATTAGAAATTACTAATTACATTTAAATAAAATAATTTTCACATTAATAATGACAAAGTATGCCAAAAGAAATAAGACCAAATTTTATCATAATACTAATACGTTATAATAATAAAATAACTAATTTGTTAAATAAATTAATATACATTTTATGCAACTATATAAAGAAAATGATACTGTATGCAACAATATTTTAAAAAGGTAATAAATATTTTAAAACATATATTTACCTTCTATAGTGTATTCTGACCACAACATTTTTGAGTTGCCAATATATTTGACACAATATTTATTCTTCAATATTTAGGCAAAATGCCTCTTTAACTGCTTCTGAGTTGTTAACAAATCAATCATTATTGACCCACCCATTAACGTTGCCCCCACGTGTTGGATCCTGCATGAACCCCGGGATTTTTGCACTTGCACTAAATTGCTAACAGCCTTCCTTGTTTAATACTTTTTCATTAAAGAGCAAGTAATTAACATGAAAATGTTTTTGCCCATCCCTTTTCAACTTTGCATCTTCCTAAAGTATTTCCACGAAACTTGCCATGTTCACGGAAGGCTAAACATGCAAATGCCTGTAAAACTTCATGTGGATTTGTCAAATGATGCCACAGTTATTAGGGAATGAACCTCCCCCCCCCCCTTTTAACTGCGCCTCCTCTTGTTAGATATGCAAGAGAAAGCTAGACATGCTAAGGACCTCCCCAATTTTGTGCAAATTCGTTAAATGCCACCAAAGGTATACGCATACCAATGAAAACCTTTTCAAATGGCAAGGTGTCTCCATACATTGTCCCTTCAAATTCAAGCTTACAACTTTATCAAACACTAGTATGTAAATAAATTAGACTGCATTTACCCCAAACCAAGCAAAAAGACACTTCTATGAGTAAAGATATAGGTTTGTGTCAAGTTTGCTGTCACTTTGTTTTGCACTATTTTCTGTAGTGAGCAATGTTTCCAATGGGAGCTAATGTTCTTGAAAAAACCCTCCAACACAGTTTATTCCCCTATGCAGATCTGCACGAAACTCAACAGGCTGAAACTAACTCAGGCTTTCTTTTTAAAGTAAAGTTTCATGTAGGTAATGCAGACTCGTCAAACGGTACCAAAGTTATAAGCAAAACAAAAATCGTCTTTTCACTGGAACCTCTGATCGATCGATAAATCTATCTATCTATCTATCTATCTATCTATCTATCTATCTATCTATCTATCTATCTATCTATCTATCTATCTATCTCCATCTCTCTCTCTCTATCTCTCTCTCTCTCTCTCTCTCTATCTATCTATCTATCTATCTACCTACCTACCTACCTACCTACCTACCTATCCAGACAGACAGTTAGATAGATAGATAGATAGAAAGATAGAGATAGATAGATAGATAGATAGATAGATAGATAGATGACAACCGAGCTTTGACTATCAGTCAAAATGGAGGATCTTTGTGGCTGTATCACATAACAATGCATGGACGTTCTTTCAATAAGGATTCACTCTGTTTCTGAAAATGGAACCACAACTTAAAAGTATGCAAATGATCATTATTCAGTCAGTCTCTCAAATGATTTTTAATCCAAAAATGTGTTATTTTTATTTGACGCAGGTCTTTGTGAACTTGGCTAACAGACATTTATTTTTTTCTTGTTTTCGCATATGGTTTAACATTTTGCTATTTTTCACAAAAATATGTCACCAATCAATATGTGGGTGAAACAATCAAAACATCATGTATTTCGAAGCAATTTCTTTTAAAATAAAAGCAGTAAAAGAAAAGATGTGAGCTAATTAATGAATCATGGCCATTACAGACAGGATGCGCCTCGTCTTTCACTGAAAGAATTAAAGCTGTACACCAATGGCAAACAGTAAAATAAATACATTGTAATTCTAGCTTTTTCCTTAAAAACAACTGCCACCCTAAAGTCCCTACGGAACATGTCGAATTATTTTGTGTGTACAATCATCAACAATGGGAATGTTTTCCATAGAGGGGTCCTGAAGAACATTACAGGCCATTAGAGAGAAGATAGAATTGTGTATAATGTCAGTCGCAATCCCAAGGTAGAAAGCATCCACGTATCATGCTGCCCTATGCACAATTTTATTTTGAATATGGACATCTATATGGATATCGTGAGGCAGCCATAAAGCACAATGTGGAGCCTGTTGAATGTACGTTTAACCCGTTGCGTGCGTCCGTCGGCCAACGGCCGTCGCGAGCACTACCTCTGTAGTGCTGCGAACGTCCGTTGGCCGACGCGGCCCCGCCCACTCCGCTAAACCGCCGCACCGCGGCGGAATTCCCGCCGCGGTTAAGAATTTGTATGCCACTGTCCTTGCCAACCAAATTGTCTGTCAACTGCAGTGAAGACACAGTAATTCAAAGATTTTGTTTTGTATAATAACTTTCTATGAAAGCCATACACGAACTTTCATGTGAAAATACAGCGTATAACTCATGCAAGCGGACATGTTTCAGTTAAAACGTCATCAGTGCTCTTATCGTCTGCAGCTCAGTTAGCTACACAAAATGGTTCCTATCTCCCACGAATGTATCTGTTATGCTGATCTGAGTCAAATTCCCTACAAATGCAGCAGAGAGAAGACAGTCCAATCCTATTGACGGACCTGCAAGCAAGGAGCTGACACGGCCGGTCTGGAAAGTGAAACTGTCCCTGGCAAACAGCTCTGCCTGCCCCCCAGGGGGGGGACCTCGGGGGTGGGGTGGTAGTTGAAAGCACCACTCCCATCTCACCGCTGCAGCTTTTGTTACAGTGGGCTGATATTGCAGCTATGCTGCAAAACCAGCCTCCAGTAGCAAAAACGGCCTCCCAGGGGTCCAAAACCGGCACCCACCCTGACGGCCCATCGGGGAAAGACCCGGAGCCTGCTACAGCCAGTCCGGCTTCTGGAGCTGTCTCTTTATTCCGACAAGAATCGTGATTAAGCATCAAAATATTTCACTGCACTTGTTTGCTTTCTTCTCATTATAACCTGGGCTAAATAAATTCAGGGGTGGGACAGAAAAGTGACTCAGCACTCTTGTCTAAATATAATAGCATGGTATTTTCGGAGTTAGGGGCTTATTTATGAGACCTCTGGGTCAATTTTGCACCTTGTAAAGTGGTAAATGCATGACACAGGGCTCTCATAAAGATTTATGAAGCCATGCAAAGCCGACCCTGCGTGGCTTTGAGTGGCCTCATAAATCATGAGCAAGATGACGCTGCGCAAATCGCTGCGTCACCTTACTCTGTGCCCGGGAGGCGTTCCATGGGCGTTGTGGTGGGTTTTATCATGCAACACCCATGGAATTTGATGCTGCCTCAGATTTACAAATTGATGTAAACCTTGGGAAGCAACAAATCCGAACGCCTCCCGAGGTGAGGCGTATCGAGGAGAAATATGTTTTTCGTTTTTCTTCTTTGCATGTGTGCTGCATTCTGCAGCACACATGGAAAGAGGAAAACACCTCATAAGATTGTTTTTGTGCAGGAAGATACCCCTTCCTGCACAAAAAACAATCATGCATGCAACGGAGACACCCTTAAACCATGGTGCAAGGGTGCCTTTGTTGGTTGGCGCTAGGCTGCTGAAACTGCACCAGCGCAGGCAGAAAGAACAGGAATGCACCGTATTGCTTAAATCCGGTGCATTCTTGCCCTTTCACTTTGGCATAGGGCAGTGCAGCAAGGTGCCTTACTGCGCTGCCCTACGCCAAAATGCCATAAATGAGGACCTTAGTAATTAAGGTGTCTGCTCTGAGGATCCTGGCAACCTTTGTTATAAATAAGGCTCCCAGTTTTCCGTTTTTACTGATTAATACAGATAAATACAGACAGAAAACAATGGGGCATATTCTCAAGGACTTATCGCCGAGTTAGCAGCACTTTATCGCAGCCAAAGTGGTGATAAATTCATCGCACCATTCACAAGATGGTGCTAACAGCCGATATCGCCAGTTATCCTGCGATAGCAGCCGCAAAAAACATCGCCACGGATGACACCGGCAACTAACGCTAATGAGATGCAGAGTAGGCGTTCCCATGCAAAACCCTGCGCAAACAGCACTACGCAACATTCCCAACGACCAGCCAGATCGGTGATAAGAATCAAAAACATGTGATAAGGCGCGTTAGCAGCAGGGATTTAACACCTGCTCCTACCTGGTGTTAAGTCGGACGCCAACCTGCACCATGAAAGGGAGCCCAGCCCAGAGCCACACCTGAAGAACAACCGATGCCATGGAGCTACTGATCATGCAGCCCAGAGCCCCAAGAGGGCCACAACACCCACCGCCACCACACACAGGCCCCCCCCGGACCCCTCCCCGGGCCCCTACCCCGGGCACCCCCCCCCCCGGACAAAGATATTTCACATCTACCTTACAAATTCATGAACACAACAATTCGCCTGATGTCGCACAAGTACAACAACCAACATCCATGTGTGGTCCAAAAAGGAAAAACATACATACATCTTAGAATTCCAAAAAGAATCAATTTATTCAAATTCAACTCAACATCAATAATTGGAAGAGTCATGGCGGGTCTTCTCCGGACAAACCGTAAGTCACAGCCTGCAAGACAAAATTGAAGATAAGGTGTGTCATGCGCTCAACAAAGGACAGAGAGAGAGAGAGAAAGAGAGAGAGAAAGAAAGGGAGAGAGAGAGAGAGAGAGTGAAAGAGAGGGAGAGAGAGAAAGAGAGAGAAAGGGTGAGGGGGGAGAAGGAGAGAGAGAGCAACAGAGGGAGAGAGAGACAGTGAAAGAAAGAGAGGGAGAGTGAGAGAGAGAGAGAAAGCGAGAGAGAGAAAGATAGAGAAAGAGAGGGAGAGAGAGAGAAAGAGAGAGAAAGGGGGAGAGAGGGAGAAGGAGAGAGAGAGAAACAGAGGAAGAGAGAGAGAGACAGCGAAAGGAAGAGAGGGAGAAGGAGAAGGAGAGAGAGAGTAAAAGAGGAAGAGAGAGAGACAGTGAAAGATAGAGAAAGATAGAGAAAGAGAGGGAGAGAGAGAGAGAAAGAGAGAGAAAGAGAGAGAAAGAGAGGGAGAGAGAGAGACAGTGAAAGGAAGAGAGGGACAGGGAGAGACAGTGCCGACACTGCGCACCCAGGCTGCCGCCCAGCGGGGATTGCCCGCCCCTGCGCACGCAGGCCTCACTGCTCACCTGCTGCCACCGGTGTCTCTCCAACCACGTGCCGGTTCACACTGCAGGCCACCAGGTCCCTCATCTGAAACAGAGTCCACAGCTAATGATGGCAGAGTACATATCATTGCACACGGCAACATCGCTTGGCCACCCCAGCGCACACAGGCTGCTGCACCCCAGCCCCTCCCGCCGCCCAGCGGGGATTGCCCGCCCCTGCGCACCCAGGCCTCACTGCTCACCTTCCGCCACCGGCGTGTCTCCAAGAGGGCCCACCATGTCCCGGTGCAAGCTCCAAGCCCGGGTCCCTCGACCTTGGCAGCCTCCACATCACGCATCCCCGCAGCGCGGGCCACCAGGTCGCACACTTGATCCTGGGTCTTGATTTTGCAATGGCAGAGATCATATCAGTGCACACGTCATCATCACAGGCTGCACACCCGCTCAGCTCTCTAGGTGCCACTAACTCTGTGAAACGCGAGGCAACGCCACGTGGCGGTAGGCCCGCGCTGCCCGCTGGCTCAGGCCTACATTGCGGTCCACCAGGCGCACACTTGACTCTGGGTCTTGATATTGCAATGGCAGAGACCATATCAGTGCACACAACATCATCGCTTTAGGTGCCCCTACCTCAGTGCACAGTAAGTCACCGTCCCGTGGCGGTAGGCCCGTGCCGGCCGCAGTGCAACCGGTGCCACCGACTCCGTGCAACGCAAGTCATGGAACCTAAATGATTGAGTCTCGTCATCGGCCAGGCGGAAGCAGCCATGTCACCTCAGGCAGTGGGGAAGAACTGGGACATGTAGCGTCGTCGTCCCCCCCTTTATACGTAAGCCGAGTGGGCTGGCTCGGCGTACGCCAGGCCAGCGTAGGGGTGTGAACAATTAACCCTGGCCTCTGTGCGTGGTTCATATCTGGGCTGCACAGGAAACCAACTGATGCGTGTGTCTCTGTTGCAGTGTCTGCGCCACACGGCCCGCAATCGACAATGTTGCAATGTTGCATGCAGCCGGAGGGCGTCCGCGCACGAAGGGACTGTACAAGGAGCGCAAGGCCACTCGGGGTCTTGGCTTATAAATGGCAACTGTTGTGTGTGTTCTTCGCTTTTGGTGCACCATAAGCCCAAGGCCTAGCCTCAAGTGCAGCGCGATAGCCACATCACATTCCCCGGATACAAGCAGTAGTCTGACTAACATTAGGGATGAAAGCCCCTTTGTCTCAATACAGAAGGCGGAAGGACATCTGCACCCCTGACCTTGGAAATGCATGCGGCAGGCACCCCCTAAGAGAGATACCATGGCAGATGATGACGACTCCCACACTACACACGGCGCCAATGAAAGATCAACGTCTCCACATCCCACACACAGAAGTCCTTGCTCGAGGTACTCCTGCATGGAACGGCCTTGACACTTACGTACAAGACAACCCATACGTACAAACTTTTCACACTCATACGACTCATTGCTCCGAGCTGTGGCATATCATCCATAAAACAGCCACAGGTCAGAAGAGTGCCGGTTCTACGAGTGCGAACAACGCAATGTCAGAACATCCCGGGCACATGCACAACAATGTCACGTGGAACTGTACCGTGACCGAATGCTGCATTTGTTGGGGGCACTGCCACTGGCAGTGTTGCGCATCAGTTACCGTCTGAGCTTCCGTCTTGCGTACATCACCTGCATCCAGCCCTGGTTCCACTGCCGATCATGCATATTCGAGTGGCCCATGGATGTCTGCCTATCCAACACAACGGTAGATGAACTGGATTATGACATGTGTGTGCGCCCCCTGTTGGCCCACGACCAGGAGTGTAACCATGATACCCGTTCACGGGATGCCTTGGTATTGGGTGTATGTGCTGGCAGTTGGGCATGTGAGATTGCGCAATTCCTCGTGTGCAGTGACCACATCGAAGCGCTCCCCTATTGGGCTGTGTTGCGGATTGGTGAAACGGCGTGGACGGAGCACATCTGTGCGGACCAGCTAATGGATTGGCTCGCCCCTGTGTTAGTTGAAGTCGACAACGACGTACTCTTGGAACTGATTTCCCATGAAGCTGCACTCGCTTTCATGGACGAGTAACTACGTTCCTGCAGCCACAAAAGATTTTAACCCATGGCACAGGTCCCAACACCCTTTTGCATCTTGGAGAAATGGACACATATATCACCATGACAGTGGACATTGCTGCATTCGCCTGGACTCAGAATGCATGTGCATGCAAGACTGCGGGTTGACACACACCTGTGCAAGGTGAGTGGAAAGCGGCGCCTGGCAACGTTCCTCAAACTGACACACCGCTGGAGGGAGAGTACACACATGGCAATGTAGTACTACATGTGACCTTGTTCTTCACCTGCTCACTGTCAGCAGAGCAGACAGTCAGCGCTGTCCGGTGGTACAGGACTATGCAGATCCCATGGGCTATGAGTGGTGTCCCCTGACACGGTGCAATGAGCATTCGCCAAACACCACATGACTCGTCCAGCAAGGCAAGGTGGGCTGAGACCGTCGGCATCCGTCATGGTTGGTGTTTATTTGTGCCTCCCCATGTCTTGCACCTCTACATGTTCCTTTGCTGCCTGTTAGTGTATGATGCATTGGTCTGCATGTTGTGGCCCTTGTCTTGCCCGTACTGTCACGCACATGCTAATAAAGTGTACGCAGCTTCACTAGTGTTCAACTGTGATGAGTGTTGATTAGCACAGAATCTATTTTTTCTGCCGGCCGACCATCATGTCGCTCGTTTGCCTCGCCCGTTGAGACCCAGAGAATCGGCACCCTGACGTTATTTACATCCTCTGAATCGGTTTATCTGTTATATACGGGGAACTCAACGTTCAATCTGGCCAGGATTCTTCCACATTTCACTGGATTCAGCTATTCTCCATTTAAGAAGCGATGGCTCCACAACCAGTTATTTTACTCTATCATTGAGTATCCCGGTCTATTCGTGCTCTTTACCCTTTGATCAGCCTTTTTAGCTACTTGCCTATCCGGGAGGCGTTCCTCTGTCTGGATTCTTATTGACTGCACTAAGGGTGGCTTTATATCCAGTTCGACACTGCTACCTTTGGTTACTGTTTGTTGGTCTGCTACCTACTGAGATTTATATCATTCTCAATTTAGAACCTACCCACTGCTTGAACTTACCGCTATTTGTGCCCTGAAGAAGGTGTTTGCCCACAGAAGGGTTATACACCGAAACACGCGTCGGCGCTCCTTGATCTTACCGTTGTTAGAGCGTTTATTATATTTCCCCTTTCAGAATTAATTTTTTATGTATTAAATTTTGTTGCTGGTGTAGCATTATTGAATTCTTCACGGTTAATGTTTCAGAATTATATTAATTGTTTTGTGTTATTTTCAGTTCTTTGTCCAATATCATGCCTTATTGTTTTTGGACATTTTGTGGGGATCTATTTAAACATGTATGCTGATTGATTATTTGAGTAAATGTATGATGTTTGGTTCTGAATGATTGTGGTTTGTTTGAAGGAATGATAGTGCGAGCGTGATTGAATAAGCGGTGGGACTTGTTTCTATTGATCTTATTATCATGCTTTTTAATGTATTGACTTAATAAATTTATATTTTTGGATATACATTTTTTGTTCATTTTTCTATGTTAACTTATTTATTAACACTGGTTAGGTATAAATTAATATGACTTAATGCATTGTTAAAAATATACAGGTAGGGTTGCCAATCTTGTTTGATTGTAGAGTGTTGATTAGCATGCCAAATCGTGTGCCTCAATGTGCATTGTCCGTACACAGGGAGGGACTGACTGACGCATTTCACTTAGGGGTGAGTCCCTATTGCCAGCTCCACCTCTGTGAGCCAGACATTGTGGTTGGGAGAGTTGCTGGTAGACCTGTGCGCTTACGTGTCTTCAGCAATGTGAGTATGGTGTCCAACTTCTTGCCATGTGGATCAATGTGTTCCATCAAACCAGGCTGTGTCCACACAGTTGAGTGTGTGTAGGTATGCGAAGAGATGTTCTGTTGTCACATGTGATGTGGGACACTACTTTAGGCCTCCTACCGACTATGACATATTTACACACAGCCCTATTTAATACATAGACGTGGAGCTACGTTGTGGGGTTGCGAGATTGTTGTTCATGATCAATGAGGCCACAGCTAGTTCACACCTTCACAGTCATCTAATTGGCCATGTGTGTCACGGTCAAACATGCGCATTGATGTCATTTCCCAGGGTGTACCTTTTTGTGCAATCAATGTCCATACAGTCATCCATACTGTTATACTTGATTGAACATAGACATGACACATCTGTGTGATTAGGAATGTTTTATTCACATCCTGTGGAGTGTCGGAGCTGGAGCAGTACATGGCCATGCACACCCCACATTACATGGTTGCCCAGTGGAGGGCCAAACACAGTCCTTTAGGGAATGACAAGTTAATCGGTAGAGGAAGGGTTGAGTCCGCAGACTGTTTGCTGTGTCATTGGTAACCAGAGCAGATATGGCAGTCCATGTCGGGGTCCAGGTGAATGTCGCAGAGTGTTTCGGGGGACAGTGGAAGGTGTTGTACCAGGGCATGATGCAGAGGGCTGTACCAAGCAGAAACAGGCCATATGGCGGGGGATGAATGCTACAACCTCCTTTTTGACACAGAGTCATTACCGTCCACATCTTCGTCCTCTGATATGTCTTCTTTGTCAGGTGTGCGAGGTGTGTGTGGTGGTGTTATGGCTGCATCACTGTGTGCCACTGACACATCAGGGGGCGGAGGTGGTATGGCTGCATCACTGTGTGCCACTGACACATCAGGGGGTGGAGATGTGTGTGTCGAAGTTCCTGCAGCAGTCATCTGGGGCAGGCTCTGTGGCAGCAATGGCAAGATGAGGATCTGCAGGGCATGGTAAATCCCAGCTACATCTCGCTGGTGTTCAGCCGTGGTAGCCATCCTTCCTGCCTGCATCCGCTCCATGTTCTCCATTGTCCTTCGCATCTGTGCTAACTCTGTGCTGTCGTCGCTGGAGCCTCTCTGCCTAGACAGTTCTTGTATCCAAGTAATGGCTCCAGCGAGGTCAGCCAAGGATTGTTGTAGGGCATGGAGCAGACTGTGGGTGTCCGTTAGGGACTGTAAGTGGTCCCTGATGGGACTGAGACACCCATGTATGGCATCTAGTTTGGCTGACATGAGTTCGAAACCCACCCGCACCTGTTCAGCCAGCCCCCTCTGGCAGTCTGACACACGGCGTTGGAATGCCATGTGTTCTTCGGTGAGGTGCTGGGAGACAGCCGTGGTGGTGGGTGCTTCCTGCTGTGTGGTCTGTGCAGGGGGTGGTATCACCTTGATGCAGCTAGGCTGCCCTGCTCCTGGAGGTGGGGTGTGGAGGCTGTCCACAGGCTGTTGGAGGGTGTCGGAGCAGATGGCCAGGGGTTCCTCCTCCTCATCACTGAAGAGATGTCTGGTCTGCTCTGCAGGGGGTGTTGATTGTCCCTCTGCAATGGAAAGGGGAGATGCAGGTTAACAGTGTGTTACATGTATGTGCATGCATTGTACATGTTTACATGCTGACTGCATGACAATGTACATTGTGACTGTTTTGGAGGATCTGGTTATTTGATGGGGGACAGTGGACATTCCGACTACATGACGGATGTGAGGTTGTACTCGTACATTATCATCTGACAGTTTCCTGCTATGCCTGATGTGATTGGCCATTTTCTATGCACATGCGGCACCAGTTGTGTCCTCTGTTCTGTGGTGTTAGTGTGGCACTTTGTACCACATTGTCGTCAATGTTGATGTGCTGTGATTGCTATGTGTGTGTGATGCATTGTGGGAGAGTCGCCCCTGCAGCTCCGATTTAGCGGCCCATTATCCCTTTGAGGCGGTGTGCCTTTTACTTGTGTGCTTTTACGGTGCTGAGATGTTGGCGACTTGGGTCATTTGTGCTCTTGGACGGATTTTGTACTCTTGTGCATTGTTTGTCTGCAGATGTGTTGTTGACGTCAGGGGTTGTATGTGCACGTGGATGTGTCAGAGCGTGACCTGCTCCTTTGAGGATGTTATCCACACTGGGCCACCTCAGTGTCGTGTTGTGCACCATGTCATGTATTTTGACTGCAGCCATGCTATTGGTCATGCAGTGTCACTTGCATTGTCTGTGTGGCTCACAGAGCCGCTGCTTTGCTGGGTTCAGCACATGTGCATGGGTAGGTTGTGAGATTGGTGATGGGGGGGGCCTTTTGTGCACATGGTGGACGGGGACCTACTTGGTGTTTCTATGTGTGCTGCAGTGTGCCAAGGCCATCAGGGACATGTTCCACAGTCATTGTGGGTGTGCAGTGTGCTATTCTTGATTGTGCATGTGTGCAATTGTGCCTGTCTCCCCTCGTCCCCCCGGTCCCTGGTGGTTACTCACCCTGTTGCTTTTGGGTCAGGTCATAACGAGCAGTGTCCAGACCCCCAACTCCTTGCGCTCTCTCCGCACTGATGAGTATGGCCACCATTTCCTCCAGCTCATCCAGCTCCTCCTGTGGCGCAGGACTCCCACCTCCAGTGGCCGTTGCTGCCTTCTGTTTGGCAGCGAGTTTCTGCTTGGTTTGGCTGGTCACATCATGCCAGCGCCTCTTGACCTCCTCCATTGACCTCCTCGACACTCCGACTTCATTCACGTTGTTCACGATGGACTGCCATATTTCCGTTTGTGTTGCCGATGACACAGTGGAGGTGACGAACAGTTGTTGATAGTGTTCGGTCACCTCCGTGACGATGATCCAGTTTTCCTGCGGACTGAACCCCGTCTTCCTCTTCCTTTTCTCCTTGCCCTTCCCCGGCCCCGGGGTTCCTGGCTGGTCATCTGTGGGGCTTGTGGGGTTCGCGTTGTCCTCTGCGCTCGGTCCGGGTGCGTCCATGGTGCTACGCAGTTACATTTTTTTGTCTTTTTTTTCTCTGCTTTTATAGTGCATTCTCACGCATGACGCGTGGGAATAGCAGGCCTGTCGCTGGTTTTCACAGATTTTTGTATCGCCATTGGGGTCATCGCCACTTTTTTCGCCTTCGTGTTTCACATTTTTTCGGTGTCGCGTTGATTTTAACACGGGCATTTGTCGCGTTATCGTGAGGCTATCACATGGTGCCGCCGGGTTGTGAATACTGCGTTAACACGGTGTTATTTTCCCGCGCTAGACTGCGATTTGAGAAGTTGCGTTAAGCGATTTTGGCGATAGTTAACACACGTTCTTGAGAATATCCCCCAATGTGTTTCCTGTCTGTATTTATTTTTAAAAGCAGGAAAATACAGAAAATTGTGCTTCTTTTGAGAGACTCTCAATGCTGTCTTTTATGAACTCCAGGCAATAACTGAGCAGATAGACACATGGGGAGTTAAAAAACAGGATGAAATTTCCTTAAACACAGGCATATGTTAACATATATTTGTAATATAATGCTAATATGTACCTGTGGGTGTAGTGTTTTCTTCTGTGTTGCTACTTAATTTGCTAAAGCACGACAGGCATCCAAATATGAGTACACATCCAAGAGTTAAATAAATATTGAAATATACCATTTTATGTCTCCATTTATTCTAAAAACACAAAATAAATATGGATGAATACCAATTAGGCGGCCCAAAAATAAATATGGATAAATACAGACAGAAATGTTAAAAAAATAAAATACCATAAAACCGGAAGCCCTAGTTATAAAGAAGGTCTCACACTCCAATGGTCCGAACTATGGAGCACATAGACAAGCATCATCAACCATATTTAAGCTACTTTATTTACCTAGTACAGGAACATAAGCATGATCATTTCCATCAGAATCGAGAAAAATAGATCAGTGGACTATTGCATCCATTGTTTATATATGTGTGTGTAACATCGATTTCACAAATTCGAATGCAGGAGGGTCCGATAAAATGTATACTGTTGAGACAGATAATGTTTAATGCCTGTTATCAGCGCATAGAGACAGGATAAATTGTTCAGAGCGCTACGTAAGTGTAGTAAATAATATGAGAAATGCAGTAATATAAGTATCCGCATTAATGTCTATAAATGTCTGAAGGGAGAGGCCTGAACCTGGAGGGACACACTATACACATCGGGGCAGATTTACAAGCCCCTTGCGCCACTTTTGCGCCGCCGTTGCGTCACTTTTGTGACGCAGCGGCGACGCAAACCATGCGCCACGTTGCGCATTATTTACAACGTGACGCATCTAGGGAGATGCGTCACGTTGTAAAGCCCTGCGCCACATGAAACCTGCGTCAGGTTTCATGTGGGCGTTCCCTCGCAGGGTAGGCGTTCCATCGCAGGAAAGCATCGTAAAAGTGACGCAGTGAAATCTACAAGATTTCACTGCGTCACTTTTCCGACGCCGCTGCGACAAATCCTTACGCCAACTTCAAGCAGGCGTAAGGAGTGGCGCACCACGTTAGGTATGGGCGGCCCCTGTGCATTGCTGGAGCCGCATCGCGCTTGTGACACGACTCCAGCAATGCGCCGCCCTTACGCCACAGGATGCGACACGCATCGGCCTTTCCTTGCGCCACGGTGCGCCGCATTGTAAATGCGGCGCATCCGTGGTGGCGCAAGGAGAGAATTGCGTATCGCATCTATTCTGGCGCATCCCTGCTGATTTGCAGGGATGCGCCAGAAGTTGTAAATCTGCCCCATCGTATGCCATGACCAAATTTCAAGTTTAATTTGAGGTAATATTTAACACACGCTGGGTTCTCACATTTAGGATCAATTTCACTAGTGAGACTTCCCAGAGACTGATGGAGGGAGCTGTGAGAAAATGCAAGCAATTAGGTTTTTGAGATTAACCTATCAAGCATAGGGTACCCAAAAGTGGCAGCGCTGCGTTGACTGACAGCTGTTTATTACTCAGATTAGTGCCATATTTGGACCCCACAATGATGAAATGAGTCTTGAAGCTTTAAGGACAGACACTTTGCATGCTCTATCAACAGATTAATGCAAGGAACAGCCTACCACGTCAGAGCAAATGTGGAACCAGCATTTCTTTTGGGATAAAGATCTTCTGGGTGTCCGATATAGATGTGTGAATTAATTTTCTTGCCATCTTGCACATGCAAACTCTGCTCAAATGCACTGTTTTTACAGGAGTCATAAGGACGGGTGAGAAATGGAACATGTTTCTGGACATCTGACAAAACGCCAGCAGCAAATTTCTGTTATTTCCTGAAAACGCCTACATCCTTATAAAACAGGCATATGATCCACTACTGAAGCAGCTTGGGAATACACGCGTTCTTAACCCTCAGTTACCTGCGAATTACGTACATACAAATAAAGAAATTGGGTCTCTTTCAGAAGGGGAATTGATTTAATTGCTTCTAAAACGCCTGCAACCGCTGTCTCCGTTATAAATATCTCTTATTAATATTCGACCTGTGGTGTTAAAGGAAGAATTCTGTCTTATGAAATGTAGGCGCTCCTTGAAAAAACGCACTATGGCCATGTTTATGGCAAAGTGGCTCAGTGCTGCGCAGCTAATCACCTTGCTGCGCTGCGTCACTGGGAAAGGGAAGGAATGCGCCGTATTTAAGGCATACAGAGCATTCCTGTCCATTCTTTCTGTGTGATTTCAGGCACCCAGGCACCATGGTGCAAGGTGCCTTCATTACATGCAGGCTTGTTCTTGTGCAGGAAGGAGCACCTTCCTGCATAAAAACAATCCTGAGAGGCAAATTCCTCTATCTATGTGAGCTGAAGAATGCAGCACACATAGAATGAGGAAGTAATAAGGAAAAATAAAGATATTTCTCCTCGTTTCACTGCTCCTGGTGAGGCGTATCCACAGGTTTGGTAACTCTGGACATGCGTCCAAAACCATGGGAGTTGCATGGGAACATCCACGCAACGCCCATGGAATGCCTCCCTTGCGCAGAGTAATGCAACACAGCAATTTGCGCTGCGCTGCGTTGCTTTACTCCAGATTTTTGAAGCCATTCAAAGCCACGCAAATTGGCTTTGTATGGCTTCAAAAATCTGACTTAGGGGTTTCAGTCACGCAAGTACCACATTGCGTTGTGGAAGTATCACTCACACCTCTCATATATATGACCCTATGTATGGTTAAATGAGATTCTGTCCAGACATCTCTTTCAAGCCCCACAACAGATGTGGATCATCTCGCGATCATCACAAGAGACAATCTTATTCTCAAGAAAATAAGAAAACATGTAAAATTATGAATTTGAAAAAATTAAGAAAATGAACAAAATTATTCAAGTTAATAAAAAAAAAATCATTGCTCTACATACACTATATTATCAGGCTTTCTGCAAGCTGTGGAGACAAGCCATTTGAAACATTTAGAATTTCTGTCCTCCACAAATATCGCTCCTCACCCCGTTTGTATGTCCAGTTGCCACAGTTTTTCTCCCCATAAAATTATCTCCAAAATCTCTGTCTTTCCTCTTTGAACAAATATCCTCAGATTAATTTTATATTTATGTTATCTTCAAGTCACTCATATAGCCTTATATCCCACTGCTGAGGGATATACTGTTTGCTGAAGGCCCTGAACCCGAGTTATAGGACTGAGCCTAACCAGTATAGCCAGAGGCAGAAGGGCTATAAGGGTATTAGAATATTCCACTTACTAAGGATATAATATTGTAAAATAAAAAGGAAGAAACGTGAAGACAAACATTGGAATGTTGGCGCTTCGGGCTCATACCAGCCATTATAAGCCCAGAGCTACTCCACTGTCTTCAATGGAGCTCTCAGCATTAATTAAGATGAGGCAGCAGAGGGCTTTACCCTGCTGTATTGGATAGGAGAGAGAACCTTAGCTTGGTGGAAGGGTTGCTTGTGGTGGGCCAATTCAATGCAAAGACTCATTGTGCAGAGGCCTCCTTGTCATCCCAGCTTGTAAATTCTTCTCACTCGCTGCAGAAAATACAGCACTTTGTGCAGGAGCTCTATGTGCAGATTCCTTCTCATTAACTTTTTCGATGGCCTATGGCAGCTGTGAATAGACACCCTAAAACAAATGTTTTAACTAATGGTAAGTCCTGTAGAGCTGTAAAATGCATGAATCCTGCGTAAACGTAAATGACACAAAAAAGAGAAGCAAATTGAAGGATACAGGCACTTTGTGATGTCATGGATCTGATAAAAAAGAGGGTGATGGCTGTCATCATGTTATTGCCCTGATAAATACATGTAAAGAAAGAAGAAAATGTGGAAACAGGTCAGACCCGCACTAAGAAAAGAGGCAGCAGATTAATTTTAATTCTGCAAAGACAATGTGTATACTCCTAATGAAATTCGCTGGAAGAGCCATCTGATGTAGTTGATAGGCTGTGATCATACCTTACATACCCCATATCAAGTTATCTGTTGGAGTAATTCTGAGCTCTGTCGTGGGTAGGAATGGATATAAAGTTGATAGGTGGCAAAATCAGTGCTAAGAGGAAGTAAGAGGGACAAAAGTCTTAGTAAATAGATGACTAAGGAGTGATATTTAAATGATAACCAAATCATTGTGAATAGGCCATTCATTTTTTTCAAGTCAATAAAATGGCAGATAGAGAGAGGAGTACAAGATAAAGAGACGCAGGTAGGCATCATATATGTTACTGAGTCCCAGATTCAATCAAGGCTTAAAATAATAGAGAGACTGAAGTTACTGGATAAACTAATGTAACAAAAAAACATTAGCAGTAGCGGCCCGTGGTGGGAGTGCTGCCGGATGGTGACGCGGGGCGGGGGAGGGGCAGGGTGGGAGGTAGTAAACTACGGAATACGGTCGCACAGAGGTAAGTAAAGAAACAAATAAATAAAACGAATTTCGTTGCGCGCCGCTTCATCGCATTTGGCAGCAAAGAGGGGGCAGAAGGTGAAATGACCAGAAATTGGAGGCAGTTCAGGGTAACTTTGGTGCCACCTAAAGATTGACGTTATCTCATGTTAGGAATTCGATGAGGGTGTAGTGAGATACGATGACAGAAGTATTTGGGAGGCCTGCCATTCACTCCTTTTAATACAAATGTCAGTTGCTTATAAATTGTTTTGTTCTTAGCTGAGGACCAGTCTGCTTTGTGACAGTATGAATAGATGGGAGTATGAAAGAATGACTGTGCAAGGTTCATGTGGCAAAGACTAAGGGGCCGATTAAGATCTCGTTCGGAAAGCATTCCATTTGAATCAGTCCCAGAAAGCTTTCCGAACGATTTGGATCGGGGGAGTCCGACCGAACGATTACGATGCATCCGGATACAATTCGGTCGGACTCCCATTGCCTTCAATGGGAGCCTGTGTTCAGAACGAGAACACAGGCTCCCATTGAAGAAAGGGGTGGTTGGGGAAAACCATGCACCCTGTGGCAGGCACCACATGGTGCCTGCCACACTGTGCATGGTGGAAAAGGGGGTCCCTTGGATACCACCATGGGCCTGATTTGGAGGGCCCCAGGTGAAGGGGGACCTGCTACGGGCCCCCAAAGACCGATTCCGACATCCGATCCGTTCCGGAGAAACCAATTCGGAACGGCTGTCCGAATCGGTCATCGTACTCGCTCGCTCGGAAAACGAGCCCATAGAGCTGTACGAATCAGATCCGAAAGACTCGACCGATCCGAATGCCTTTCGGAACCGATTCGGACAGCCCTACTGGTTTACGGGCATCGTAATCGGTCATTCGGAACTGGGTACGATTCGGTCGGATACACGGGCTCTGTATCAGATTCGGCAAACCCAAATCCAATTCGGAGCCCTTCCTAACGAGATCATAATCGACCCCTAAGTCTTTTTCTAGTATCATTAATGAGTATTTGGGTAGTCCTGCCAGTAGACTATTGCAGTAGCCCACTCTTCTGAATACCAGTAAATTGATGAGTTTGAGCAGCTTTGAATTTGATGTGTTGGGGGATCTTATGTACATGCCCCAATTGATACTGTACTACTGCGACAGTAATAGTCATAAAATGTTGTACACTCATGGATGGGCTGAAAAAAAGTCCCAAGTTTTTTATAGAAGGTGGTGAATATCAGGGTGTCAGGGGAAACTGAATAAAGTCAGTTAGAGAGGTGTGTGCTAATGACCTTTCTTTTAGTTGTGTTTAAAATGGGAGTCCATCGAGAGGTGGGGGAGCAATGAGACAAATTAATAGTGAATCCTGAAGGAGGGTTGAAAAATTAGGAAACGACAAAAGATATGGGTGTCATCAGTGTAAATATGGTACTCACATCCAAAAGAGGATATGATAAATCAGAGGTCAGATGTTTAGAGTGAGAAGAGAAGAGAGCCAGGGACGAACCCTTAGAGAATATCCACAGAAAGTGAGGTAAGTATAAATATTTTTTGACTCCCTGGCAAATGAGAATAAATACAGAGGAGGTAGGCAAGGCATTTGTGGACTTGGCCTGTGCCGTAGAATGGATGAGGAGTGGTATCTATCATGTCAAAGGCAGAAGATCCAAACCTCTTCTCTATGTGTGAGTTTATTACTGTTTTTTATAATATGATGTTTGATAGAGCCTAGGTATTTAAGTTCAAATAGGCCAACGTTAAAATTTGAAAGGCAGCAGGTCAGTACAGAATTAGGGGGCAAAAGAACGGTGTTTGTGATAGTATTGTTGATAAAATTGGACATACATGAAAGTGCAATTTGCATTAGGTTAATAGGCATGGAAGCCATGTTGGAGAGGACTGAGTACATTGTTTAAGGGTCTGTATAGAGTGAGATGATTGATGACCCGGGGTATTTTGGAGAAAATGGGAAGTTGTACCACAGAGCGGTAGGTGGATGAAAAAGAAGGATCAGCAGTAGTTTATTTTGGAAGAGGTGGGACCACAGCTAATTTGAAGCATGGAGAGTATGTGTCAAAAGTAAATGAATGGCTGAATGAAGAGGTCAATCAAGAAAAGGGCCTTACAGGTGAGAGCATGTGATTTAATAATTTGTGGCATAAAGAATCACAAGTGTCCGAGGATGGATTGGAAGCTTAGATTATTGAAATTAGTTCAGAGTGAGATGTTGTGATGAAGAGCAAGACTATAGCTGAGTGGGGTTGTGGTGTAGTGAGTTTGCTGGACAATCAAGGTGAATCAATAAGTAGTGATGCTAGGATTTGTCAAATGTCGATCATTTTGGAAGAGAAGTATGATGCAAAATCATTGACTGATCAGGAAGAGTTTGCAATAGATAAGCACGTTGAGGGAGTAGATGGTAAATGCAAGTTGTTGGTGCTAGTCCTGATGTGAAGTCAAATGATCTTGAAATTCTGCATTGTCTAAAGCATCTGACTGTATACAAGACCTTGCTTGATTATTTCAAGTTTTTTAAAGGTCTTGATCTTACACCATTCCTTAAAATTGTACACATTTTCACTTTCAGCCTTCGAATGGAATGTGTAATCCATAGTAGGAGAAAAAGTGCATATGGAATAGTGAGAAAATAATACGTTTCAAGGTACAAGTTAAAAATATTGAATACTGTACTATTTTGTTTTGGGGTGAGGTATCTATGTATTTGATTAAGGAATATTGGTCCAGAATCTAGAGACTACTACTCCTGGAGATGGAGGTGATGTTGGGAGATGTGTGTGCTAGGGGAATGTTTGTCAGAATCATCATGAAGGCCTGGTTAGAATGGGGTCAATTTAACAGTGGGTAGAGAGTGACAAAGTGTTACATATTAGTATGAGGCCTAAGGGTGTCCTTGAATTATGAGTTGGTGTAGGACGTGTGTTGATTATAATTTGTTTGAGGGCATTGAGAGAAAAGGCTCAGTTAGATTTGAATACTGAGGGACAGATTTAAATCACCAAAAATAATATCTCTCCTAGATGGGTATTGCTTTGCCCACACTAATTACTACAGATATATGTTTAGCATTCTCCAATGTATCCTTATTGCCCATAATCCTGCTCTGTACATCCAGCAGCATAGAACTTCACACATGCTGTCAACCAAGTGAACAAATTCAGAAATACAGATAACTTGGCTGGTCTCATTGTAAGCTAGTAGCATACTTTTGTAGGCATAGTCCTTTGCTTTTCAGCAAGAATTCAACTTCAGTAGCATAGAAAACTTTAACATCTTTGAGATTTTAGACTGAAATTATGACATTGGTGCTTTTACAATAATAGTTCCTGCCAGACACGTCTTTTCCTTTGTTCTGTAAATAGTGCCTCCTCAACTATGTTTAAAGGGTTTAATTCACAGATAAACTACCACCAGTTTTTCAAGGCGAAGAAGCACTCACTAATGTTTGGCTCCATTGTATTTGGTTATGGGTTCTGAATTACAATTTAAAACTGGTACCTGAAGAGGCAGGGGGTCAAGTCCTGAGCACAGTTGTAGGGTGGGCAGTTTCAGAGCCACAGCTCCACATATAGCAAAGACGATGGTACTCACCCTCTACTCTGTTATGAATTGGCTCCCAGGAGCTGAGTGGGTATAGTGACGAGGCCTACTGATGTCTGGAGGCTCCCACTGGTACGTTCATGCTACTCACTGATGTGCATTTACATGCTCAAGACTGAAAAGGTGAGTAAATATCAATGTCTATCCCTACATTAGGGTCCTACTTCTGTACTCTACCATTCATGCTCTTATCAGGTGATGGAGAAAGGAGTCTGTGATTCAAAGAGAGGACGCTTCTACCCCTGCCGACCTTGCGCCTTCTCCATAGACCGCTGTCTCCTCCAGTTCAGAAATGCCTCACGTGAGTAGGATGCGTTCCACGCACCGATTTTAGGGCTTTCTTCTGTGAATCTACAATGATTTGAAGACTGTAACTGACATCCCACTTGTCATGCTCCGAAAGTGCAAATATGTGCAAAGGCACAGGGCAATGCACAACTTGTACATGTGCATAATGTGCTTTATTCACGATCTTTGCTGGCACAGACCAGGACAAAAGCTTTATTTAGTGGACCCTAAGTGTCAAGCTGACCCCACCCACCTGTTTATTTCCTCCACCCTTAAAATGGCCTGTCAGTGTATACAAAAGGTAAACTGCTGACAACTATAGTGATGAGTTCTATAGAATTTCTATATATATGTCCATATCTGTACATAGGGTACATCCGCTTACCATTCCTCGACATCTTTTTATGCGATACTTGCTTACGCAGAGCACCTCACCCAGCCAAATGAACGCTTTATCGTGGGATCTAGTCTACTTTATTGGTACCAAGAGTTATCTGCACACTATTTTATTAGGAAAAAAGAATGGAACAAATCTGATGTCATTGTGGGATGAATAGAAACCACATTGGGAGCAGGGCCTGGAGTACTGTTTTAAGTTAGTTTGAATTAGGGGTAAAACATTATGTGATATAGCTGCTTTCCTCAAGCAGACAGAGCCAGTGTGATAGCATGTAAGGAAGCATAGGTTGCCTGGGAATAAAATGTGTTAATCAACGCAGTACTCCGTGTAGCTGAACAGTTCCTTCTTATCCTACATTTTTTGAAATATAAAACAAAATATCAAAGATAAAAATGTTTAGTAGGATTAAATAAATCACTTAACATCCAGTTTTGTGATGGAGAAGACATGTGAATAACAAACATCTACATTTCATTATGCTCTTGCTTTACAAGTAGATCATTAGAAACATTATCATTACCCATAAAGGTTGCAAACAAAAGCAGAGATTAGTTTCTAAAATGTGGTTTTCTGTTTGTACAGGAACTTACGGATTTTATTGTTTGGCAACGTTGAAATGAATGGAAACTGAAATGAACTCCTCTAATGTTCCTTTAGCCAAGGTGTTTCTGTTTGCCAGCTGGATGTTTCTTAGAAGCCCAGGGACCGATTTACAAAGGCCATGTCCTAAGGCTGAGGTGTAGGGCCTGTGCAGCGTGGGCGTGCAACAGGCCCACCCACCAAGTAGATCCCCATAATTCATAGAGGTGACGTTCTTGCAGCGTGAGAACCCCACCACGGGAGAGCCACAGGGTGAGAAGAAATGCTGCACCCACATATCCTCCATCAATAACCAAGTATGGTACGTGGTCCTGATAGGTCATCATTTTCTCCCACTACCTATGTGGCTCTTCACACTCCACTCGTGTGTCTACTATCGCAGAATACCAGAGTCTGTCCTGGTGGTATCATCCTACTAGGGTGTGGATAGGTGCCTAAGATGAAGCATGCCACTATTTACTCCAATTCTCTTTTGAAGTCTGATTTGCACCTGTGAGTGGTTTTTCTCCCCCTATATTTTCACTCCCTTCCAGCCTAGTTGCCCTTTTGTGTATGAGATACCTTGTCTGGGTGAATGCAACTAGGAATTTCTCTCGCTCTCTTGTGAGGATACATACGGAATATTAGAGACCAGGCCTTAATGTATCCTTCAGCTGAATCAAATATGTATATCTGCGAGCATGTTATATTTGAGGTAAGCAGACAGATTCGAGTTGGCATGCTGGCGTGTTGGTGAGTGGGCAGTTGGGTATCAGGCAGGCGGGATCACGCAGACAGGCGTCAGATGTAAAATCTTGTCTGCCGTGTGTTTTTCCGTACACTTGACCAGCACCTGATCAAATCAGGTATTAGGGCATTAAAAGGGAAAATATTTCTGAGCACATTCTCCTGTGAATTAGCTATGCACTCACAAATAATGTGGCCTTTCCCATTGGTGGGTAGCCATTCTATGATAAGGTGCAAACAGTAAACCATGCTACTTTGCATGTGTGCTGCATTGTACAGCACATATACAAAGTTGGAAAAGCCTTTGTTTTTGGACTACAATTGACTTCCTCCAGTACCAAACCAATGCTTTTTAGAATGCAGACACCCTTGCATTATGGCGCAAGGGTGTTTGCATTGGTGCAAGGCAGCCAAAAGTGAGCCAGGGCGGGGAAAGGAGAGCAGCACCACATTTTAGTAGACATGGCGCTGTTTTTCTCTTTCCCTTTCATGCATGCAGCGCTTCAAGTTTTGGTGTAGCACTGCGTTATGTAACTTCTTAATAAATCTGTCATTTTATTTGATGATAATCTTTTCAAATCAAGACTCAAGTGAACAGAATATCTTGTTCAACCTTGAATTCGAGCTTGAAAACAAAATTCATATTGATTAATTTATTCATTTTCTTCCTATACAAATCCTTTTCAAATCCCATCATGTGCATTCCTTTAAATTCTAAGTTAAGAAGTATGCATACCAAGTCTTTAATTAAGGATTTTGTTTGACACAGTGTATTTCTTGGAAATGACCATGTCTTGTGGGGTGTACCCCTTCATTTTTGCTTTGACAATTTTGATAGCTATAGAATTCCGTGCACTTTACCCCTGCTAACCAGAGGGAAAATGCCTGTGCTCTCCTTTCAGTATGGTGACATTGCCATACCCTTATAGGGATATTTAACCTACCTACAAGTCCCTTATATATGGTAGAAAGTGTACCCAGGGCCAGTAAGTTAAATGGCACCAAAAGGCTGCAGCACCCATTGTGCCACCCACTGCTGTGACAGTGCAAACATGACTGCAGGTCTACTATTTGTAGCTTGGTTGTGCAGGTGTTTAACTACCAATTCGACCTGTCAAAATACACCCTTTTAACAACTTAAAACCTTCCTTTTTGATATTAAGAAGTCGCCCCCTAAGTAGGCCATATTGCCCATAAGGCAGAGTGCATGGTATTTAATAGTAGGGCATGTCAATGTTCAATATTACACATGTCCCTGCAGTGAAAAATCCCCAAAAGCTAATGTCACTGTAGGAAGGCTTGCAGTTCCATAGCAATATGAAAGCATTGAAATGAAATGTCAAATTTAATAATGTTATTTCTGGACAGGAAACAGCTGCAAAATTCATTCTTGGACTATTAGGAATAGTTACCTTTTCCCTGCCTAAAGCCTCTGTAGGCATAGTGTATGAGCTCCAGCTGTTACATGGCAGATAAATAGCCCCATCGATGAGCTGTGAAAACTGCTCCAGGAGCAGGAAAAAGGCTTTGGAGAGTGGGAGATGTGTCTTTTCCTCTGGCAGGATGACCATCTTGGTTGGGCCCAGGAACTTGATTACCTTCAAAGAGCCCTACCCTGTCACAGGCAAATGTTAGCTGACTCTAGGTTAGGGCCCTCCTTTGTTCCCCAGGCATCCATCAATCCTAGTGGGAGAAGAGCTTCCCCAGAAATGGTGTAGAGTGAACACAAAGGAGGGGTTGCTCATTTCCCTGGCCACAACTCTGGGGTGAGCACACAAGCTCTGTACAGGGTAAAAAGGGTTCTGCCATCTTGGTTACGGGTAGGGCTACCCCTGTGAACCTTTACCCCATTAGTTAGGAAGGAGCTAGCAGTCACCCCGACCCATAGGCTGGTGCCAGGCATAAATGTGGCACTGAAAGTACCCTGTCCAGAAAACTTTCTGGACTAGCGGAAGAACAGAAGTAAATTGGGCCTGCTTCCTTTGACCTGGGAAGAGCCTGCTCTCTGTCTTGTATACAGGACAAAGATGTGGACTCCAAGGGTCATAGGTCTGACCTTCTGTTTAAGCTACAGGGACACAACAAGCTACAAGTATCCTTTCCTGCAATAGCCCAGCAGACCAATTCCAACTCTACCTGCCCTGGATCCTGCTCCTGGCCTCTGGTGGAGCAAGTCCTGACCCCCAAATGCTGTCCCCTAGGTCCTTACCCCCAAATGCTGTCCCCTAGGTCCTACACCCTTGATTGGAGTCAACGTGTACTCCTCCTAACATATCCTGAAACTTGAGCCTTAGAAACCTTCTGGCTCCAAAGACCTCTAGAGGGCCGGGACAACCTACCAAGCTGATCCAACTAAGCTATATTGCTGCTAAGCCAAAAATTCAGGTTGCTTTCATTCCGAGCTTTTCCACAGCAGGAAATCCGAGTCAGCAGGACCTCGCAGAGAAGCTATCCAGCCTGGTGGAGCCCTCTTTGGCTACAGCCTGCAACCTTGCCCTGATGGAAGAATCCAAGCTCCAAAAATAGGAATACGTCCGAACTTAGAAATCTTCATCGGGTGAAGGTGCCAAAAATATCTGGCCAGTGAGAGGCCTTTCTTGGGTGCACAATTCAAATTTCTCCCACTCAGAGCTTACCCTCCAAAAGTCAATGGCTTTACTGGGACCTTATCAAATGGCTATCAACATTATGTAGCCCTCTTCAGCCACCATCTGCTATCTTGCCCTGCTGAGGATTTTTTACGTTAATTTCAGAGACCAAGTCCAAAGATCAAACTTCCAACCAGGTCGAGTCTGGCTTCTGTACATAATGAATGCTCAATAATGGTTGGCCTTTACTTGTACCTAGGTAATGGCCAAGTGCAACCAGGTGACTAGGGTCAGCGCTTAATGCTTTCTGGTGCTATTTCTATATTTAGATTTTTAAAATGTCATAACTCAGGTTTCCCTTACTGGAGTTTTGTCATATTCGTGTCATCTTTTTTTTTTTTTAGTTTATCATACAAACTTTTGATTGGGATTTTTCTTGTATTGTGTTTTGACTCTGCTACAGTTTTGCTACTGCAAAAATACTTTACATATTACCTCTAAGTTAAATCTGTCTGTTCTGTGCCATAGCTGCCTGAGAATTGAGCTCAAGTTTATTTACTTTACTTTAACGGTTCACCCTGAAAAGGGTTGTTTTTATTACTAGAGGTGGGTACTCATCACCTTCAACTAATACCCCAATTTCTTACAACATTGAATAGTTTTGTAAAGAATTTTAATTTGGAATTAGCATAAATGTACACAATGCCATCCGGAAAAAAATCAAAGAACTAAAACAAAGAATTGGATATTGACGCACTTCAAACATAGAATAATACATTGAACAATTCAAAAAATAACCTCCATTTAGAAATGTAAGTAATGTGATTTGAATAGGAAGCACAGGATTGAATTTATATTATATGAATTTTGTTTCAGAACTTAAATTCATTGTTGAACAAGATATTTTGTGTACCCAAAATCATAACTCAAAAAGATAAACTATGAGTCACAGATATATCAAATATATTCAGTGCCCCAGTGATTATACTTAGGAGAGATATACGTGAACCTGCCTTGGTAGGATGGCGGTCGGAATAGTGGAGCATCTGTTTAAGGCTCATATTTGAATTAACCAGATGATTTGTTTATTTGTTACAGAAAATATTTAAAATTTTTATGAGATTAGAGCGAAAAAATTTTTTGCCAATATCGTTTTAATTGTTTGTGAGACTTCATCGTTTTAACATTTTTAATGCTAAAAATCAGAGACTCCATACTCACAATGTCCCTATTTTCACTGATTGTAACCTTTATACTACTAATAGCTTGCCTTTTTTATAAAACAAATTTAGATTTCGAGGACTGACTGCTGACATCTAAAGCTGTCTGGAGATGTTTTGTTATGAATTCTTCATAAAAGTATAAGAAGAAGTATAAAGAATAAATGGGCTTTGGGTCAACTGGGCTATGGGTCAATGCCCTTCAGCCATTGACTTTCATGTAGGTGTGGTGCAGCGGCCAGGGCAGCTGACTTCGGAGCACAGGGCTCACGGTTCGATCCCCGGCTCCGGCGGCAGCTCAGCTCAGCACAATGTGACTCTGGGCAATAGCTCACTTAATTTCCACGTTGGCCCCCAGCGCCTTGAGACCCGTAAGGGTGAGTAGTTCGTGCTTTACAAATACGGATTTACATTTTCATGGTTTACCATTGCTTGGATGGGCTGTCAATTAAGGGTATAGTATTTGGAGGCTAATTTGCTTGTCTCCGTTGTGTTCATCTTAGATTTTGCTGTTGAGGCATCAAGTAATCCTCCTGTCAGACTGCGGGTGAGACACAATACTTCCCTGTTTCTTTTCATTATTTATCAGCACTCATGGAAGTGCATGTGTTTCATTATCCTTCCCCAACCCATCCTGGTCAACTTTCATTCTACTCCCCTGCTCCCCATATTCATTTTTTAATATTATTTATTTATTTTCATATTTTTTATTTTTTTTTACCTTACGAGGACCCAGCAGCTGCAAAGTGCTACCATGACTTAAGCACTTTGATTTTATTCCATTCATCTCCGCCGTGCTCTCTGTTTTAATTTCTTCTTCCTATTATTATTATTATTATACATTTTCACAAGCGAATGGCAGCAGCAAAATGCTACTGTTACCCAAGCACTTTGTTTAATTCCATGAATGCCCACCCTGTTTCCCAATGTAATTATTTTTATGTATTTTTTTTTTTTTTTAAAGTGAGCGGCATCTGCCTTATGGTTTACGTTTTTTGTACATTGGCGCACCTGCATTTATCTTTCATTTACCATTCTCACATGAATGTCCACCATATGAAAGTGATATATTGAAAATGGCTTCGGTGTGTAAAACGCAAACCCATTGAAAGATTGTCAGCCATGCATCTGCATTCATAATTGCACATGTTTTCATGTGGCTGGTAATCAAAATACAAACCCCATAGGAAGACCCCTTAGAGCCCAGGCCTATTGGTTTTGGCAATGATTGTCTTTGCTTTGCTGTTATGATAACATGTTGGAGTTATGTCTATTTTGTTCACAAAGTAAAGGCTTGTACACACATACGTTTTCTTGAAAGGGGAAAAAAGCACCAGTAGTTTGCAAAAGTATTTGCTAAGCAATAGTTCGCCGTGTATGCCATTAAAAATCACGACCTGCTACACAAATCTCATCTTCTGACTCCTTTTGAAAACGCTCTTTTTTGGTGATACAGCTAAACATTATTAATGCAGTCCATCCAATAAAGGACCCTTCTCTGCTTTTCCACATTCTTGTGCCCCAAAATATTCATTTTCTATGGGATTTACTTTTTTGGACAACTGGGACAGAACACACAAATTCCCCCAGCTGTTTCTAAATGATTCTCTATGGTCCTTCTTATGAATTTGATGGTGCGGTGGCAGGACCGCCCTGCCACCGCACTGCCAAACCCGCGTGAGAACCGCCCGCCGTATTATGACTTTTTTAGTCATTGGCTGGCAATTCTTTGGCGTTCCCACGGCAGTGCCTATAAAATAGGCACCGCAATGGGAACGTCAAAGGAAGCTCCAGCACGGCATGGACTGTGAAGTCCAGGCCGTGCTGGAACTGGGGTGCATGCACACAGGGGGGCACATGTTGTGCCCCCCTGTGTGTATCCACATGGAGTGAGGCAAAAGGGGGCCCTGGAGGGCCCCCTTTCCAGTAGCGGCTCCTGGTGGGAGTGCTACCGGGTGGTGACGTGGGGCGGGGGAGGGGCAGGGTGGGGGGTAGTAAACACCGGAATACGGATGAATGCAGGTAAGTAGACAATTAAATCAATAAAACGAATTTCGTTGCGCGTGCGGCATCGCAAAATGCCACTGTTTTCATGGAGGAAAGACCTCCATGAAATCAGTGTTGGTGAGGAAAGTTGTAATATGCTTGGCGGGACAAAGCATATTGATGCCTCTTGACTGCTGCACCACCACCAGGGAACGGTGGTTCTCTGGCGGAGTCAGCAGACCCAGGGTGGCACGACCACCAAGATCGTAATATGATGGTCAGAAGACCATCCCTGCCGTCTCACCACGTGTTTGGCAGATCGAGGACAGCCAGACTCGTAATTAAGCCCTAATTCTTGTGTTATTTTATCAAAACCCCCACCATATTTATGGTCCCACAGTGCTTTTTGGTTGTGGATAAAATGTTCCTACTCTTCAAGGACTCTCATTGATCGGTGTTAAGGTGATCAGGTGTTGCTGTGTTTGGTTAGTGAAGATTGGTCTTTCCAGTGTATTGTTTAGAAATGGTTGGCATTGGTTAAAAGGAATTCAAAAGTTATCTGACATTGTTAGGGATCTTTGTAGTTTTCTGCATGTGCAGGTGAATTTGGCAAAGAACTTTGCTGTTTATTTTATTCTATGAGGACACACAATTATCCATTTTCCGTCCTGGTGAAACTGCTCAGTTAAGCAACAATGTTAGCCACTTCCATGGCACATTACACATATATTGATTTGACATGTTTCAGCTAATTTGCTCGTAAAGCTTCTGAGATGTATACTGATGGCACTATTTGGGCTTGTGTTGTTAATGCTGCAAAGCATTGTAAACTATGGGTCTCATTTATGAGGAAGTCACGCAGTGCAGCACAGTAAGTTACTTTGCTGTGCTGCACAGGGAAAGGGCAGGAATGGGCGGTATTTAAGCCAATAAGGCACATTCCTGTCCTTTCCCTTGCTCAGGCGCCCATTTTGCAGCCTAGCGCCAATGCAGGCACCCTTGCACCGTGTTGCATGCAGGATTGTTTTTGTGCAGGAAGTGGCAGTCTCCTACACAAAACCAAACATGGGAGGCATATTCCTCTTTGTATGTGTGCTGCAGAAATGCAGATATTTCTCCTTGTTATGCCTCCCCTGGGAAGGTGTAATATTTTGACACATCCCCAGGTTTATACGTTATTGTAAATCCGGGGATGCGTCAAAATCCATGGGAGTTGCATAGGAACACCCACGCCACGCCCATGGAATGCCTACCTGGGGCAGAGTAACGCAATGCAGTGATTTGCGCTGCTTTGCGCCACTCTAGTTTTTTTAAGCCACTCAGAACCACGCAAAGTGGCTTTGCGTGGATTTAAAAATCTGACTTATAGGTTTGCGTCAAGCTTGTACCATGTTGCCTGGTGCAAACGTGATGCAACCCTCTCACGAATGAGCCTCTCTGTTCATGTTGCACTATGTCCTTTCAAAAACCAGGTGTGTGCAATTTGCATACAAAGGGGCATATTTATGGGGATTTGGCCAGGGCAGTGCAGCAAGTAATCTTTCCCCTGTCCTGGTGCAGTTTTGGCAGCCTAATGCCAACGCAGGCACCATTACACCATGGTGCAAGGGTGCCTGTGTTGCATGCACAATTGTTTTTGTGCAGGAAGAGGCACCTTCCTACACAAAACAAGAAAGAGGAAAAAAATGAGGAGAAATACATTTATTTTTTCTTGTTGCGCCTGGGTTTCGGCGCATGCCCAGGTTTACATGGTCTTGTAAATCTGGGGATGTATCAAAATTCATAGGTTTTGCATGGGAACACCCACTGCAACACCCATGGAATACCACCCTAGCACAGAGTAAGGCAATGCAGTGAATTGCGCTACCTTGCCTTACTCCATATCTATGAGGCCATTCAAAGTGGCTTTGCGTGGCCTCATAAATATGATTTGGTAGTTTTTGCCGCCATTGCAACACAAAAAGTGACGCAACAGCAGCGCAAGGGGCTCATAAATACGACCCAAAGTGGTTTGCGAATGGGAATATAATTTTCAACATGATGTATGTGCTAAAACGTTGAATAACAAATTGTATTTCAGATTGGGGACGCAAAATGACCGGCCAAATTAATATTAATTAGGCAGGATGCGGTCGGGATACCTTAAAGGGACTGCAGTCATCCGTCCCTGCATTATCTTTTCCCAAACAGGATTTTTTTTTTTTTAAATCAGCCTCTATCTATTAAAGTGAATGGTGATGGTTTTTAAAACATATTTTCAGTTTGGCAAAACTTAAGGGAGAGCAGGCAGTGGTCCTTTAGGCACTGACTCCTCCTCCCTAGGCCACTGGCATGATTCACAAATCAGATATCATCCGTTCTGAGGTGTTGGTATCTGATCAATGGTTTGCAAAAATAATTCGGTAACAAATCATTAATATATTTCTCCACAAATCGCCGATATGAGGGGAAAGCTATTAGTATGCTAACTCTGATTTGCGATTGGGACAGGATCGCAAGACCCTTTTCACAAGTCAGAAAGACTTCTCTAACTCATAAAAGAGTGTTTATAAATAGTAAAAAAGGTGTTTTGCGTTTGCAAATTCTATGATTTTGTGAATCATAGGTTTTGTGACCACAAAATACATTTATTCTCCCTTGTGTTTCTGAATTTGTGTCTGTTCATGTGTGTTAATGTCTCTGTTATTTTCAATTTTTAAAATACATTTTTAGATAGTTGTAATTATAAAGATAAATACATTCTCTTTAATTGGTTGCTATCATCTTAGTTTAAACTGTAGCAGTTATCATGTTTTTGCCATGTATCTCAGTTCCTCAATGTAGCCACTGATGCCAACTAACCACAACAAGATGCGAGGTATTGTGCTCTGTTCTATGTGTGAATATATGCAGTTTGTACCTATGTGCATTTTGTGTCTAAATCTGTGCCATTTTGCAAACACGTCTGAGCACAAGTTTGACAATTTAACATCACCTTTGTATGTAATTTCAGAATTTGGCTATCTTATAATAAAAAAATGGGCTAGATATACAAAGCAGTTTTGTGATCCTACTTCCTGTGATTCATAAACTCACAGGGGTTGTCTCCTTCTTATGTACAACCAGGGGCGGCTCCTCTGCTATGGCGGAGGAGCATCGCCCCACTGCTTTCAAGCAGTGCAGAAGCAACAACATAAAATGATAATAACTTTCAGTTATTATCATTTTATGTTTGGCTGCTTTGCAGGCGGGCGGGTGGGCGGGGCTGCTCTGCTCTGTGAGCAGGGCTGTGAAGGAGTGGTTTGCCCACTCCTAAAAGTGTGCAGTGACGGTTTGGTCGGCCCTCTCGGGTCGCCCAAACCAGTCATGCGCACTTTCCCACTTCTCCATGCAGGCTGCATTACAGCCTGCATGGAGAACATGCCCAGCCCTCCAGCCTCTGGCTGAGTGCCATGTCACGGTGCTCAGACCAATCACAACGCTGCAATTGCAGCATTGTGATTGGCTTAGGGGAGGGAGCCTGGCTGCCTGCTTCCTGGCCTGAAATCGGAAGCAGGAGAGCAGGAGCAGCAACGCTGGACCGGGCGGCGGCAAGGTAAAAAAAAGAAAAACTCCCCTCCCTCCCGCAATCATGACCCCTGCGCAACCCCACTCCCCCCTCACCTCCCTCATCCACCCCCCTACCTGCGAGTCATGCTGCTGTGTACAACACCCATTTTACGAGTTGGAAATGTTTTTGTGACTTGTAAAATCGTTTTTGCTAACCACCCGAATCGTATTTTGGAAGGGGTGTTCTTTCCAAAGTGCGATTCAATATGCAATGTATCAAAGGTTTGTGACCACATTTCTGGTCACAAACCAGTGTACAGCCACTGATACCTCACAGGAGGTGCTAACTTATTTGAAAAGGGGTAGGGGACCATTGCCTGCTCCCCCTGATGTTTTCCCAAAAGGAAAACGTTTTAAAGCATTTTTTAAACCATCACTGATACCTTTGAGGAGCAGAGGGTCCTTTGAAAAGGAAAGTTTTCCAGTTATGAAATTCCAACCTGCCTTATTAGTATTCATCAGGCCAATTGGTTCTGCATACCCTAGTGACTGGTGAATTCGCTATGTGGCCTTATAGTAAACAGGTCACATCGCAAAATAAAATACTGGACGCAAAATGTTGTGCACAGAAAGTTTTATAACCAGTATGATAGTACATCTGGCACATTGTTCTCAAGGATATTAATGTTTGAACTGGCACCGCAACGCATGCAGGTTACTAAATTTGGTAATGTTTCTTTCAGCTGTTAGTGCTGAATACTCACTTTTTGTTATCATCGTTGGCAACAAACTGATTTTAACAATTTCATTCAAAAACCCTGAAAATAAACGTGTTTATGGATGAGCAACACTAACTACTCCCATCAGCGCACACACGACACAGTTAATTTAATTGTTGGCGAACATATTGATAACATGACAAATTACATCTTCGTTGCCAGACATAAGGGTATGGGGCATAAAAAATATGGTTTGTGCCAAAGCCTTCTGGCCGTGCCCCTACATGTTACATAAGTGCACTGAAAATGGAACGTGGAATGTCGAAGCCCTCTAGATTAATATAATTCTAATGACACTCATCTGTGCATCCTGTGTATCAGTGCCTATAGCTCACCCAGTCAAATCCTATAGTATAATTTAAACAGAACTTTCCACATGCAGCATTAAGGGCCCTATTTCGATGTGGTCCGAAACGGCTCAGACCATCGGTCGGAGCCTTTCCGACCGCGCCGTAATATGCCGGTCGGATTCCTTTCCGACCGCCCCATCACGATGGGGGTGGTCGGAAAGGAATCCGAACGGTCATTCCGACTGGCTTCCGACTGGCTCCAAAAACCCGTCCGCCAGTAATCCCAAGGGCGGCTCTTTCCGCCCTTGGGATTACGATGTCGGGTTTTGGCAGCCTTTCCGTGCCGGCCTTTCTGACACAGAAAGGCTGTCAGAACTCGGCTTTGGGGGCCCCCAGCAGGGCCCCCTTGGGTGCAGGGCCTCCAGTTGGAGGCCGTGCCCCCCTGTTGATCCCTGCACCTTAAGGTGCCTGCCAAGGGGTGCAGGGATGAACTGCACCTCCTATTTTACAATGGGAGCATGCATTCCGGCCGGAATACATGCTCCCATTGTAGAGTATAGGAATGCAACCGATCAGTGTTCGGTCGCATCCTAATTAGTCGGTTGGGACCGCTGACCGGGTGTCGGTTGGTCCCATGACCAAGACGATGTCGGGTGGAGGAAACTCCGCCCGACATCGAAATAGGGCCCTATGTTGTTGAACCCACACAAAACATAAATTCCACCTAAGATCATTCAAATTCAAATGCAAAATTACCTCACAATGAATCCAAGATCTTAAAGTGGAAGGCTTTTCTCCATCCTTATCCCATGTGTTAAAATCACTGTGCTTAAATCTAGAAAAATGGCCTCATGATACTTACCTAAATAAAGTTTCACAATCAGTGAATGTTCTCTAAAGAACATAAAACTCATACAAATCCAAATAAACTACATAACAAATGCCTATGTTTTCAATCTAGAATTGATTGCAGAAATGATATCCTAACTGGTCCGCCTCTATCGTTACTGGACCCTATCAATGCAGATCTACACTCCACAGGAACGTAAAGAAGCAAAATTTGAACACATCACATCATGATCTTGTGTGGCCTTCATTGGCTTCTATTATATGTAAGGATTAAATTCCAAATAGGCTACCTGACATATAGAGTATTTCACCTAAACAAACCCAGTTGCCTTACAAACCTACCCGCTATATCTGGGAGCATACAATCTTCAAGAAGCACATCCACACTACAGCTCAAATCAGATTCAAATCACAGACTTTGAAGCAGTCATTCACTGGTGCAGCAATAGTCGCCTGGAACTTCCTCCAAACAGAACTAAGGACCCAACCTACCATCCATCTTCCTTAAAGGGATTTAAAGAGCCACTGTTCAAGCTGCTAACTCTTTGTTGCCATATCCAAGACTGATCTTAGCTCTGCCCTAATGATTTACTCCACTCCTTACTATTCTCCCCTGCCCCTTTCCTTTTGATCATCTCTCAGCTGACCACTTTAACTGTAGTCAAATTGAACTATATTATGCTGTGTCTGTTCCCAAAGATCATCTTCAGACCTTCGGCGGACAAGACGAGCAGTGCACCAACAAGGGGACCAGCAACAGCAAAGTTTACAACTGCTCTACATGACATGGCTGTTCCCCACACCTCACTTAATGTTACCCTTCTTTCTCCAGGCTGCTGACCTGAGACTGCTGTTGCAACTGGTGCTTAGAGGTGGGGACACCTTCAGTAACACCTTCTCCTCAGTGGTGGCCCCTTCATGCAAGCCTCCTTTCTGCAGTACTCTTAGTAAGACTGTAACAGAACTTCAGGTTATGTTCTTGACCTCAGAATCGAGATGGCTACCTAAAGGCTCCACCTCTGAAGCTCAGACATTTTCTCCAGTACACTGCTGTGGAATACCTGGCACCGGTCAGTGAGCACACCGTTCTGAGGATGCCATCCTATATTTATACTAGGTGTGTGGCCTAATTTGTTGTGAGTTGTTTGGTTTCAGGGGATTGGGCTTCACCTCACTCCCAGCTACTCACCCATATCTCATCATTCTGTAAATGATACAGGCACAAGTGTGGCACTGGGTGTTTCCCACACAAGCACCTGCAGGCTAAATAGCACAAAATGCAATATAAATGTTGCATTGCCTCCCCTCACCTGAATGATACAAAAAAATCTATCTGCACATATTTCTGGGGAGAAAAGGAGCAGTAAGAGGACAGGAGCTATTCCTGTATTTCAAAGGAGTTTCTCTCTCTCTTTCCTTCCACAGGAGCCTGGTCCACTTCAAAAGAATTCAGGAATTTTCAATGGGCTACCTCTAATCTAGGTCTTCTGGCTGGCAGGCTCTCTCCATCCTCCATTCTGTGACCCATTCTCACACAGGAGGTCAAAAACTGATTCTTGTGTTCCTACAGTCGCACAGACACACACATCCACACATGGCACGCTCACTCTGACACACATCTACAGAGCAACCATTCATGCTGCATTCATTACACACATGAAACGAGAGAAGGGCTCCCTACTACTATGATGACCTACTGCCACCCCTGCCAGTATGTCGAACTCCTGTGAGAGGACAGTAGTCAACTCAAACTTAAAATAGGGTTGCACTTGGTGTGCCACAACAGGCCACAAAGTCCTGCTCCGGATCTCAAGGCTTTGTCACAGGCCCTTAGTGTACAAACATGATTCTTTTGGGTGCTGAGCCAAAATGTACAAAAAGCTTCAGAAACGTACTTTGGAGAACTTAGGGCATGGTCAAATCCTCCTTTGAGTCATGCAGGGACATTCAGTTCCCAACCCAGAGTGGCACCTTTGGACAAACTGTGCACCAAGCATATCCTCCATCAGAATCTGCAAGGCAGTTACCTTTGGTGACACTCTGTGCCCAGCGCCCCCCCCCACTGACCCCAGATCTTGAGGAAACCTTGTTGACTTTTCCCAGTAGGCTCTGGAAAGAAATTATGGCCTATAGTCATGCGATGCACCCAATACAGCACTCCCAGTACCATCTGGGCACAGACACAGGTTGATGGTTTTAGCCACAGTCAACTCCTATTAGTAGAGCCTTTAGCTGGCTCTTTGGTATCTATTGTAACCAGTCCAGCCAACCAAATAATTGCCTGGCTCAGCCTTTGGACTGTGCCCAGAAGACACTGGCTGCGGGGTGATGCCTTCAGTCATAGCCTGTGGTCATTCTACTGTCTGGCGATAGTAGTTTCACTACATTGTTTGCATTCTTTAAAATTAAACTTTTAGAACTCCCTAGCGAAGAGATCATCTTTTTGCCTGCACCTAGTGAGTACCGGCTGCAGTACAAGTCCTTCAGGATAGTCCTGTGCTAGGAAAGAACGGTTTAAAGGATACAGCCTACTTTGTTCATGCTAGTAAACTCTAGGATCATGGTCAGGCAGAAAGCCAGGACCTATGTCAATGTCCCTACCCAATAGCCCACTGAGAACAGTGTATGGCTATGACGAGTGAAGTCTTACAGCAGGGTTTTAACATCAGCCAAGCCCAGCACTTTGGCCAAGGACACAGCACCTCCACTCCCAGTGCACACTCAACGTAACCTTCAGACATGCTCAAGGGGCATGGGATGCATGTTCTATCCTTCTGTGAAGCCCTACAGTCAGGAAACATACCCAGAAATCCAGCGTCCTTTGGTTTAACCTATTCCTCTTTTCCAAAGTCTGTGAGTCCTGACTTGCAGACATCACAGCCGACTCTGAGTGAAAACACTGAGGCATAGCCAATTCCCTTGGTTTTTTTTCAGAGTTTTATATAGTGTGAACTTGACCCAAAGGTATCAGAGCGCTTTACATGAGCGCCAGTTCCGTTACACAAGGACACATTCATTTTTGTTAGGCACGGAGAGATTAAGTGATTTGCCCAGAATCACAGGATGTTGAGCATCATTGCCGAGACTCGAACCCAGTTCCCCAGATAAGAGATCGACCGCCCTAGACCGTTAGTCCACATCCTCTCCCCATGTTAATTCTGATGTGATATATGATGCTACTAGTGATGTCATCAGTGACATGGTGCATTTCAGTTATTTTTAGGCTTTGAATTGTAAACGTAATGTCTTGTCAGCAATGGGGCTGATTAAAAAAGCATGTAAGAGTATATAAAAGAGTACAGCTGTAGTTCTCTTTTACATTCTCTTACACACCTTTTCGAATCAGCCCCAAAACATATAAAATGGAAATAAAAGGAGAGTATTGCATTCATATTCATTTACAATTAGCGCACGTAGAAAGGACTGTGCTCTTTTTGCAGTTTTACTAAGAGTGAGTTGGACGATTTAACCGATTCCAAAAGGTTTATAAAAGTATGTAAAAGAGTACCCCATAGTACTAATTTCTGTACTCACAAATGCTTTGGTGAATTGGTTACTAAGTTTATGTTGCTAATGCTTTTTTATGATATGCTTTGACTCCAGGATCAGGCAGGGAGTTGAGATCTGGGAGCTTTTCTTCTGGCCATGCCCTGTTCAGATCATGTGCAGATAGAATGCACTTGCACAGTGGACATCAAAATATAGATTGCAGAAATTTCAGACTTCACAAATATTGACTTCAAAATTTTGATTTATGCAAAATCATCAGCGTAAGTATGTAGAAGTATAAAAATACAGTTTTAATCCTGCTTCTGCTTACCTTGATTTAATTTTGGAAGTCTGCACTTTGGAATCGGTGGGGCAGATTTACAAGCCCCTTGTGACACTTTTGAGCCGCCGGTGCGTCACTTTTGTGACGCAGCGGCGGAGTAAACAATGCGCCACGTTGCGACACATTTACAACCACGCATCTAGGGAGATGCGTCACGTTGTAAAGCCCTGCGCCACATTATACCTGCGTCAGGTATAATGTATGCAGGGTGGGCGTTCCGACGCAAGAAAGCCTCGTAAAAGTGACGCAGTTAAATCTACAAGATTTTACTGTGCCACTTCTACGACACCACTGCGTCAAAACCTTACGCCTGCTTGAAGCAGGCATAAGGAGTGACACAGCACAATAGGTATATTCCTTCCTGAGCATTGCTGGAGCTGCGACGTGCTTGCGACACGACTCCAGCAATGCGTGACCTTTGCTCCAACAGATGCGTGACGCATCTGTCAATACTTGCGCCATGGTGCGCTGCATTGTAAATGTGACGCAACCATGGTGGCGCAATGGTATTTCTGTGTAATGCAAGTAAACTGACACATCTCTGCTATAATGCAGAGATGCGTCGGTTTCTTGTAAATCTGCCCTCTTGTACCCATAAAAGCTTTTGTGAATCAGCCCCATTCTGTTTTGCATGATTCATTGCGCTGTTATACATGCATATGAAGATGAGCAAATAGTATAGGGCTGGTATCTGGTCGCAAGGTTTGAATATGCAAAAGAACATAACATTGGGTCAAAACCCTCTATAAATAAAAGCCCAATCCAGGTGGCCGACTATGGAGGGCTCGGTTAGACTGAACGGTCTGAAGCGCAACGTTAACCGCGTATTCGAAGCAGAATCTAGTTGAGGTTTTCATCAGCATTCGGATTTTTCGTTGACTTCATTACACTTAAATGCCTTGGGGGATTGTATCTGCCACTAAAAAATCAAGCCGTCTTCAAGTTCACTCCTGTAACTACACTATCCATCACGTATTTGCTAAGTAAGAAAGACTGGGTCGCGCGACGCAGCAGAAAATTTATGAACTGGAGAATTGCTTCAGCTGCCTCAGGCGTGAGTTCGAGTCTTCTGTATCACCTGAGCTTTGAAGGGTCAACCCTCCGAAAGGTCAAGTCATCCGATTTTCTTGTTTCCAAGGTAGATTAAACAGGGTTCATTTGGAATTGGCGAAGACTAATTGTACACTATAGGCGCTGCCCTAAATGAATTACTTACAACAGGGGCATCGAATAGTCTTGTTCGTATTTGCAGAAAAAAGTGCAATATTATTTAAAGCTCATCCGTCGTAAGCATATCAAAATAAAAATCACAGTTACTCAAGCAATGTAAAGGCATGATTTTTACATATCCTTAGTGTTTAGATTTTTATTGATTAATGCGTTTACTCACCTAGTTGTCCAGTGATGAAAAACAGTTGCACTGGCCTCTTATTTTAAATATCGTTCATAACTATATGAATGAATAACATTTCCGTAGGTTCGGGGACTTAGCCAATCTGAAGGCTGGCCTAAAAAAGTACAGAGAAGTCCGCCCCCCTCTCCTCTTCCGACACCCAGATGACTTTCTGGGCGATTTTGACAGGTGGCTGTGGGAGCTACCCAGGAGTCCACTTCAGTACGTGGATTGTAGTCCCGAGCATGCGGTTAGGCAAGAGGTCTTCAAACTAGGGGGCAGATTTACAAGGAACTGACGCATCTGCATAGATGCGTCAGTTTCCTAGCGTCAGCGCCGAATATCCTTGCGCCACTATGGATGCGCTGTATTTACAATACAGTGCTCCATGGCGCAAGGATTAACAGATGCGTCAGAAATTCTGACGCATCTGTTGGCACAAAAGTGACGCATTGCTGGAGTTGCTCATGAAAGTGACGCAACTCCAGCAATGCGCCACAATAGATGGGTGAGTCCCATTCAAAAAGTCCTGCCTCATTCCTTACGCCTGGTCTGAGCAGGCGTAGGGATTTTGACGCAGTGAAGGCGTAGAGTGATGCAGTGAAATCTTGTAGAGTTCACTGCGTCAATTCTACATGGCTTTTTGCGTGGGAACGCCCACCCTGCATACATTATACCTGACGCAGGTTTCATGTGACGCAGGGCTTTACAACGTGACGCATCTCCCTAGATGCGTCACGTTGTAAATGGGCCGCAACATTTACGCCGCAGTTGCGTCACAAAAGTGACACAACGGCACAACGGCACAACGGCGGTGCAATAGTCACGCAAGGGGCTTGTAAATCTGCCCCTGGGTGTTGTGGGGGGGCTTAAGTGATAAAAAATGAGCGGTAGTAAGCAACTTTGTAATGAGCCATCACTAACATCTTTTGTCATTTATATCCTGACTTGCAGTTTGTGTAAAAGGGGTAAGAAAACTTAACTGCAATGCTTAAATATGTTTAGACATATTTAAACAAAGCAAATTTAACAGAATAATTATGAAAAATTGAATAGGAGGGCCCGATGATGTTTTTATTTTTACTCAGGTTCACAGCATTAAGAAGTTTGAAGACCACTGGGTTATGCTCATAATGTATTGTGCCATCTATGGGGCAGATTTACAAGGCCCTTGCGCCACTTTTGCGTCACTTTTCCCATGTTAAAAATGACGCAAAAGTGGCGCAAGGGCCTTGTAAATCTGCCCCTATGTCTTCAGGTTAGATTTTACAAAATCACAATACAGTACAATCAAAGGTTAAAAGGAAAGACTACCAGCACAGAGGGAAACATTTATTTTTCTTAAAGGAACCCTGTAATCACAGCAAAATCTTTGTGAATCAGGCCCAGTATCAATAATGTGCTTTTTATTCTCTATTTAAATGATATGCAGAAGTTTGTACTTTCTTTCGCTAGCAAATGTTTGCGAACTTGCAGATTTTCGCCCTTCATGAACTATGTGAAGTTCCGTTCATATGAGCAAAGTTGTTTCCTATACTCCCTGCCTGTAGCCAGCGACTACTGCAAATGGCCATCAGAATGGTATAGTGGGATTTGGCCACAGAGCCTGGCCTATGACTAGGTCCTGATCCCAACATTCTGAGGGGGAACAACTCCCACTTTGAGTAGCTGTGGTTGTCTGCAGGGCCTGGTCTGAAGTCAAGCTCTGAACCCATCCCACTGTGGGCCACCAACACCCACTATGCATTGACTTCAGCCATGCATAACCGGTATTGACTGCAGGGCCTTGCATAGAGCCAAGTACTTGATCCTATGAGCAAACAACCCAGTCTGTGCACAGTGGGGTTTGTCATGAACATAGCCTATGCCATGCCCTGAGCCCAACATACCATGGGCAAAAAACCCTCATTTAGAGTGGCCTTCAACTGTGCGCAAAGAGATGGACCACAGAACATGGCCTGCAGTCATGTCCCGCACCCAAACCTTCATGCCTTAATCGCCTTTGTGCACAGCCTTTGGCCACTGTTCACAGTGCTCACTTTGCATAGCTGACCCCATGCAAACTTACAGTAATATATTTTGTTGTATTTTATTTTGTGATTTGCAAAAAATAAGGACACTGAATTTTTAAAGAAATTTACAGATTTACCCTCAAATAAGTGGATTCACAAACTGAAATTTGGATCCGTGCATGCCACAAAAACAGGAGAGTTTTATTACTTTTGAGGGCTGTATCTGACACACTGGGGCACTCAAACCACTATACCTGTGGTCAGGAGATTCTATCCTAGGCCTCTATGCCTCAGTTGTCAGTTTGTTCAGGATGCAGGGCTTAGAGCCTGCTATCCAGTAATGGGCGTTGCAACAAAAAGTTACTATTGCTATCATTCATTCATATTGCGTGAATCCTCAAACCATCTGAGAATCCAAGAATCCTGCATTTAATAGGGAAAACATACTTCCTTTTCCAATGGGATTACATTTTGATTCAAATGTATTATAAGCAGAAGTTCTGTGTTAGTGAAGGATCTGTGAATTAACAGTCAAGATATAAAAAATATTTTTGCTGTTTGCTCTTTGTAGCTTGCCAGAAACCCTTTTTGAAATGCAAATTTCTTAAAAACTACTGACCAGTTTTAAACCCAGACAAGCAAAGGCACACAATGGAGTAAAGACCTAATTTTGCATAAAGTTTGGTGTAATTCAGTTGAGTGTTTTTTGCTGTAGTAGAGAACAGTGTTTTGTATGGTAATTAATATGGAAAAGACAAAAATGTTGACACCCTTTTCTCCCTAAGCTCAAGAGATTTGAACAAGCTTTGCTTATTAAAACTTTGAGAATTGTGAACATTTTGGAAAATAATTCCTACAGAATGAAAATCCTAACTAGAACTAAAGAGTAATATTACTACGTGTGTGTACTACTACAATACTATCTCCACATGGCCCTGTGCTGCGAGTGCTGACCTCGGGTCAGACCCTGCCCCCACTAAGCTGCAAGCAGCCAACCACCACTCCACAAGGCTGTTGGGCGTGTCCAGCAGGGATTGGGAGCAGGAGCTGGCCTGTGGCCACTCCAGACCCACCACAGGCGACTAAGCTCCACTGTGTTTGTTTTGTGGGTTTTTGTTCATACAGTAGAACATTTTGGGTCATTTTTAATTCTTATGTTAAACTTTTCTTAGATTTATATATTTCTTTTAGATTTTCTTCAAACTTTTAGAGTTGGGATTTTTGTGGCATTTTTATCTTCTTCGAATTTGTGAATAAAGGGCCAGACACAAAAAAAGTCAGTTTGTGATTTCCTAATTGCAAATTTTTGTGATGCGGTATTAGGAATTCACCAACAGCTATGTACAACAGTGTCTCAGACACTGTTTGCGATTCCCAATGGGGCGCAAATGGACCTGCCTCATCAATATTCATAAGGCAGGTTGCAATTTGTGACCCCTTGGGAATGGCCACAATGACAGGGATGGTGGCCTGCTGAGTTCAGCAGACCACCATGTCTGTGATTGCCTTCTAAATAAAGCAATATTTTTGGTTGTTGTAATGCAGCCCGTTTTCCTTGAAGGAAAATCGGCTGCATTGCAAAAATAAAAATGAAAAGTTTTCTTTTCCTTTTTTAAGAGTAGGCAGTCGTCCTTGGGACCACAGCCTGTTCTTAAAAAATGTTTTCACCCACATTCACAACGGGGGAAAGGGTCCATTGTGAACCCCTTCCCGTTTGAGAATGAGTTACCATCTCCTCTACGGAGTCAGTAAATTATGAATGTTTTGCGACCGCATTCGGGTCACAAAACATTCATACATACCAGTACTATTCGGAATTAGGAAGGGACGCCCTAAACAGGCCCTTTCCTAATACTGAATCGCAAAAGCAAAATCCGATTCGGTTATAAGTTACCGAGTTGCATTTTGCCTTATGTACATGTCAAAATGCATTTTACTGGTTGCAAATGGCCCGATGGGCCATTTACGACCGGTAAAATGCTTCGTACACCTGGCCCAAAGTCATGTATTATTTCTTTAAGTGCTGGTTCATTTCACTTCTCCGGCACAAATAATTTATTTACATTTGTTTCAGTATGTGGACAGCCTCTGCAAACTCAGGTTTGTGTGCAGCCAATTAGATGCCTCCTTTCCTTTTTTTCATGTTCAAGGATTTGCAAATCCACCAATGGACACAATGCATTGGAACCACAAGTAATTTTCCAGGCTTGCAACTCTCAAATGATTGCAGAGCCAAAGCTTCCTTTCTGAGCTTTGAAAGTCATAAGCAGGTTCTGTTAACCCCATAATTTAATTAACAATTGCATTTGGTATGAAAACAAATTGCAGTATGTTTTTTGAAAATATGGGTTTTCTAAGTTCAACTAAAAAGTGACAGGTATAGTGTTACATTTCATTGTTTCCATTTTTTTTAAACTTCTAGGATTCAAAGTACCCTGAACTGGAACTGCAAATCATGGTCATGCTTGATCCAACTGTGCCTATTTACAAGAATGTTTAGAGGATTTACAAATTCTTATGAACCATTATAGCGGTTTGATTGTTTCTTGAAAATGTATTGTTCCAAAATAATTCTTGACCTTCTTACACATATCATTGCACTCTTTGCCATAGGAGATCTCATTAGCAATTTTTGTGCTGTGCTATTCTTGTTTGGGGTTCCAAAACATTTTGGGGCAGATTTATGGTGACTTGACATAGGGTAGTTTTTGCTGCGCTTTCCTATGTCAAAATGAAAGGGCAGGAATGCACCATATTTATCTAAAATTGTGCATTCCAGTCCTTTCCCCCTTGCGCTGATGCCATTTCTGTAGCCTAGCGCCAACTCAGGCACCCTTGCACCATGGTGCAAGGGTGCCTGCACTGTCGGCAGGATTGTTTTTGTGTTCCTTCACAAATACAAGCCTGAGAGGATTTTTCCTCTTTCTATGTGTGCTGTAGAACGCAGCACACATAGAAAGGGGAAGCAATGTTGAGAAATTAAGTTATTTCTCCTCGTTGGGCCATCCATGGGGAGGAGTAAGGTTTTGGCACATCCCCAGGTTTACATGGCCTTGTAAATCCAGAGAAGCATTAAAATCCATCGGTGTTGCTTAGGAACACCCTCCGAAACACCCATGGGACTCCTCCCTAGTGCAGAGTAAGACAACGCAGCAATTTGCGCTGCCTTGCCTTACTCCATATCTATGAGGCCATTCAAAGCCACGCAAAACCCCCTACCCACTGCAGATGGTCAACCTCCATTTGGCCAGAGGGCCTGGTTGTGCCCAACCCTTCACTTACAGCCAATACTGCTGTGCACTGCCTTCAGCCAGTCCTTACGCCTAACCCACTAGGGGCCTTCAACCCCACTGCGCACAGGGTATGAACCACACAAGATTGCTTTTGGCCAGGCTGTTTTATTGGTTTATTTACATTTGTTGGGTTTACTAATTCTTACTGGGAAAAGCAAATGAAGGGCAAGCTTCGTTCCTGGGTCCTGTAAACCCAGGGCAAGCTTCGCAGACCCATGCGGCTCCATTCAGGGGTTCATGGTTCTGAGTCCATACCTGTAAATCATCCATCAGCAGTGCATAGGTTTATGAAGCTTTCCCTGGGTTCATAATACCAGCACATGAAGCTTGCCCTGGATTTGTGGTATCTTTTGAAATCTGCAGAACCCATATACTTATGCTGGCTAGGCTCTGCAGTACATGTACTGGTACCATGGAACCATGCTATTTCATGTGTAGGTGACATGCAAATACTGAAGAGGATCCTTAGCCTCTGCAACTCTTTTAAAATGTTTTTTTTATTTGCATCAAGGGGGGGGCATAAATAGTCAGGGAGTGTTAAGGGGTGCCCGCCTCCCCCTTACATGGCCCTATAAGTTTTTCTGCAGGACACGGTGACCATGTCCTGTGCCCTGAAATGGTTGCTGCTAGGGAAAGTTTTCTCTTACAGCAAGCTATTCAGATCTCTTAGATTTGTGATTATAAATTTGGAACCGTGTATCCGAAATCAACGATTGGAGAAAAGACTTCCTTAACCAATCAGATACCTTTACTTCTAGAATTTCTGGATTTTCAAAGGGTTTAGAAATCTCAAACAACACAAATATACTGCAGCGTTAACCCTTTAGAGGTAGCCTGGAAACTTTTTTAAACACATATATCAAACCCTACTGACCAGATTTACAGCAAACCAACTAAAAGCACGCTTTCTGCAAAACGTTCTACTTTAATGTCAAGTCTGGTGTACATCCGTTAAGCTGCCCTGCTCCTAAACCCACTGCACCCACCAAAAGGCTGCATGCAGGTGAGGATGGCAACCCATGAAGGGTTGGACATAAGGAACACTTTGATCTGGTATATGGTCAAAAGAGCCCAAAAAACCAAACAAAGTTTAAAGTGAAATTATGGTTAACTTAAGTTATAAAAAATCCCCCTAAAAACACCTAAAACCACATCCACATTTAAAGTGCAGCTATGGTTATGAATTAAAACTGAAACTCTGTGAAATGTGCAAGTTATGGTTAGGAGCACAATCTGTTACCCGCACAACAGCTGTGCAAGTCATAACTTCCACACCAAATACAATGCTTATGGCCTCACAATATTTCTACCACTAAATAACACCTAAAACATACATGAGTTCTGTAAGATGGAAAAGGCACAAAAACAAAGTTGTCCCTCATTTGCATGGAGCCGTGCTCTGATACAAATTAGTAAACAACCCCTTGCAATCATGCTGGGGCTAGATGTGTGCAGCATGATCTATCTTGTGGAAGGGGCTGCACAAGCATCTGCGGCCACATCTTTAATGCCAAATTGCCATGTGGGTGCAAGGAATGGGTTCAAACGCACTTGAACCCAGGGCACTTTCTGTAATATGGTTCCTGGTGTCTTGTCTCGATTAGAGAAAATCTCTCTGTCGCCCAACCCATGGGGCAGAAAGACTGTACGGGACTTTCCATTTGTGTTTAGGGCAGCCCAATGATGGGAGGCCAGTCTTCCACCTGTTACTAGTGGGTTTTCAGACCCAGCTGGGATAGACTGATTTAGCGAAAACTCCCAAATCTGCCTCCCTGGGGGTAGAAAACTGCATGGTCCCTTAGAAGGGAAGAGTATGGCCCAATACATGCTAGCCCCTCCCCCCATCATGTGCATTGTTGGAAAAAACATTTCTGGTGTGTTTAGGTGCTCTCTGTCACCTGGGTGGGCAGAGTGGACTGCCTCTCAAGGAGGCAGAATTACGTTATGGCAAGGTGTTGTATGGGTGCCACCAGATCCCATTTTGGGTGACCCCTAACCCTTTTTTAAAAAACACACATTTCTCTAGTGCCTGGTGGTGCTTTCTGCCCCCCTGGGTGGGCTGATGGGGCTTAATCCGCCCAATCTGTCTCCCATTGGGTAGGAATGACTGAATGGGCCACCAAGGTGAAGGGGTACTGGCCAGTAACAATACGGGCTTGCCCCATCCCATACATTATAAAAATAAAAATTAGCCCTGGGGTCAAGTCATGCTTTATGCCCCCTGTATGGACATATTGGGGTAAACTCTTCCAATCTGCCTTCAGGAGGGGGGTGGGCAGAAAGACTCTGAGCCCAGTTCCATTTCAGGCAGCCCCATCCCTTTACTGACATATAAAGGGATGCCTAGTGATACTTTCTATACTCCTATTTCTGGATTTTCAAAGGGTTGAGAAATCTCAAACAACACAAATATACTGCAGCGTTGACCCTTTAGAGGTAGCCTGGAAACTTTTTTAAACACATATATCAAACCCTACTGACCAGATTTACAGCAAACCAACTAAAAGCACGCTTTCTGCAAAACGTTCTACTTTAATGTCAAGTCTGGTGTACATCCGTTAAGCTGCCCTGCTCCTAAACCCACTGCACCCACCAAAAGGCTGCATGCAGGTGAGGATGGCAACCCATGAAGGGTTGGACATAAGGAACACTTTGATCTGGTATATGGTCAAAAGAGCCCAAAAAACCAAACAAAGTTTAAAGTGAAATTATGGTTAACTTAAGTTATAAAAAATCCCCCTAAAAACACCTAAAACCACATCCACATTTAAAGTGCAGCTATGGTTATGAATTAAAACTGAAACTCTGTGAAATGTGCAAGTTATGGTTAGGAGCACAATCTGTTACCCTGCACAACAGCTGTGCAAGTCATAACTTCCACACCAAATACAATGCTTATGGCCTCACAATATTTCTACCACTAAATAACACCTAAAACATACATGAGTTCTGTAAGATGGAAAAGGCACAAAACCAAAGTTGTCCCTCATTTGCATGGAGCCGTGCTCTGATACAAATTAGTAAACAACCCCTTGCAATCATGCTGGGGCTAGATGTGTGCAGCATGATCTATCTTGTGGAAGGGGCTGCACAAGCATCTGCGGCCACATCTTTAATGCCAAATTGCCATGTGGGTGCAAGGAATGGGTTCAAACGCACTTGAACCCAGGGCACTTTCTGTAATATGGTTCCTGGTGTCTTGTCTCGATTAGAGAAAATCTCTCTGTCGCCCAACCCATGGGGCAGAAAGACTGTACGGGACTTTCCATTTGTGTTTAGGGCAGCCCAATGATGGGAGGCCAGTCTTCCACCTGTTACTAGTGGGTTTTCAGACCCAGCTGGGATAGACTGATTTAGCGAAAACTCCCAAATCTGCCTCCCTGGGGGGTAGAAAACTGCATGGTCCCTTAGAAGGGAAGAGTATGGCCCAATACATGCTAGCCCCTCCCCCCATCATGTGCATTGTTGGAAAAAACATTTCTGGTGTGTTTAGGTGCTCTCTGTCACCTGGGTGGGCAGAGTGGACTGCCTCTCAAGGAGGCAGAATTACGTTATGGCAAGGTGTTGTATGGGTGCCACCAGATCCCATTTTGGGTGACCCCCTAACCCTTTTTTAAAAAAACACACATTTCTCTAGTGCCTGGTGGTGCTTTCTGCCCCCCTGGGTGGGCTGATGGGGCTTAATCCGCCCAATCTGTCTCCCATTGGGTAGGAATGACTGAATGGGCCACCGAGGTGAAGGGGTACTGGCCAGTAACAATACGGGCTTGCCCCATCCCATACATTATAAAAATAAAAATTAGCCCTGGGGTCAAGTCATGCTTTATGCCCCTGTATGGACATATTGGGGTAAACTCTTCCAATCTGCCTTCAGGAGGGGGTGGGCAGAAAGACTCTGAGCCCAGTTCCATTTCAGGCAGCCCCATCCCTTTACTGACATATAAAGGGATGCCTAGTGATACTTTCTATACTCCTATTTCTGGATTTTCAAAGGGTTGAGAAATCTCAAACAACACAAATATACTGCAGCGTTGACCCTTTAGAGGTAGCCTGGAAACTTTTTTAAACACATATATCAAACCCTACTGACCAGATTTACAGCAAACCAACTAAAAGCACGCTTTCTGCAAAACGTTCTACTTTAATGTCAAGTCTGGTGTACATCCGTTAAGCTGCCCTGCTCCTAAACCCACTGCACCCACCAAAAGGCTGCATGCAGGTGAGGATGGCAACCCATGAAGGGTTGGACATAAGGAACACTTTGATCTGGTATATGGTCAAAAGAGCCCAAAAAACCAAACAAAGTTTAAAGTGAAATTATGGTTAACTTAAGTTATAAAAAATCCCCTAAAAACACCTAAAACCACATCCACATTTAAAGTGCAGCTATGGTTATGAATTAAAACTGAAACTCTGTGAAATGTGCAAGTTATGGTTAGGAGCACAATCTGTTACCTGCACAACAGCTGTGCAAGTCATAACTTCCACACCAAATACAATGCTTATGGCCTCACAATATTTCTACCACTAAATAACACCTAAAACATACATGAGTTCTGTAACATGGAAAAGGCACAAAAACAAAGTTGTCCCTCATTTGCATGGAGCCGTGCTCTGATACAAATTAGTAAACAACCCCTTGCAATCATGCTGGGGCTAGATGTGTGCAGCATGATCTATCTTGTGGAAGGGGCTGCACAAGCATCTACGGCCACATCTTTAATGCCAAATTGCCATGTGGGTGCAAGGAATGGGTTCAAACGCACTTGAACCCAGGGCACTTTCTGTAATATGGTTCCTGGTGTCTTGTCTCGATTAGAGAAAATCTCTCTGTCGCCCACCCCATGGGGCAGAAAGACTGTACAGGACTTTCCATTTGTGTTTAGGGCAGCCCAATGATGGGAGGCCAGTCTTCCACCTGTTACTAGTGGGTTTTCAGACCCAGCTGGGATAGACTGATTTAGCGAAAACTCCCAAATCTGCCTCCCTGGGGGGTAGAAAACTGCATGGTCCCTTAGAATGGAAGAGAATGGCCCAATACATGCTAGCCCCTCCCCCCCATCATGTGCATTGTTGGAAAAAACATTTCTGGTGTGTTTAGGTGCACTCTGTCACCTGGGTGGGCAGAGTGGACTGCCTCTCAAGGAGGCAGAATTACGTTATGGCAAGGTGTTGTATGGGTGCCACCAGATGCCAATTTGGGTGACCCCCTAACCCTTTTTTAAAAAACACACATTTCTCTAGTGCCTTGTGGTGCTTTCTGCCCCCCTGGGTGGGCTGATGGGGCTTAATCCGCCCAATCTGTCTCCCATTGGGTAGGAATGACTGAATGGGCCACCGAGGTGAAGGGGTACTGGCCAGTAACAATACGGGCTTGCCCCATCCCATACATTATAAAAATAAAAATTAGCCCTGGGGTCAAGTCATGCTTTATGCCCCCTGTATGGACATATTGGGGTAAACTCTCCCAATCTGCCTTCAGGAGGGGGGATGGCAGAAAGACTCCGAGCCCAGTTCCATTTCAGGCAGCCCCATCCCTTTACTGACATATAAAAGTACTCCCTGGTGCCTAGTGGTACTTTCTATACTCCTGGGGTGGGTAACCCCCATCTACCCACCCAGGGGGGACAGAAAGGCTGTATGTGCCCCTGGCGTGGAGGAGTGTAGCCCAGTGCCAATACAGGTCTGCCCCACCCATACTTTGTGAAATTGGTGTCTAGTGGGCTAACTCTCCAATCTGTCTCCCAGTTAAGCTGAAAGACTCCCCCAATCTACATCTCAATGGGGGGGGGGTAGAAAGTCCTTATGGCTCCCTGGTGGTGCAGGAGTTTGGCCTGATGCCAATTCGGGTAGGGGTGGGCAGAACTTGCAGAGTTTCACTCCGTGGAATTCCTCGGAGTTACATAAAAACTCCACAAGATTCCGTGGAGTTCCGTGAGCTGGAGTAATTTGGCAATTTGCAGTGCTCTCGCTGATTTCTAGTGCCAGGAGCTTGTTCCGCACTGTAAAATCAGCAGAATGGGACCACGTGGCATGCCAGAGGGCACTGCTTCTTTCTGCCACTCAAGCAGATTTTCCTACTCGAGCGGCAGCTATCTCAATGTGAACAGTCGTGACCTGCCACTCGTGTTGGGAATCCTCACAGGGAAGAGTTGCAGCATCTGAGAATCATGCTAGGGGATGCAAACTCTTAACGTTGGCGAGCTGCGCATGAGAAAAAGGTCTGCCACATGATGGTTGGAGAAGTTTTTCCGGAACTCCACGTTCCAAGTAGAACGTGGAGAGGGAACCACTCCTCGAACTCCGCCAGCACAGCAGAATTTTCACCCACCCCTAAATTTGAAAAAGTATAAAAACTGGGTAGTCAAGAGTGAAAAATCCTGGTGGAAGAAATGGGCAAAATCCATTTGCAAACACCCCGTCAATCTGCCCACACCACGGGGGCAAATGAATGTTGATGGTAGAGATGGGGGATCAATTGGCTATGTCTGTCGGTTGCTCCCCCCCTTTAATGATGTCCCTGGTGTCTAGTTGGTGGATTCCTGCTCAGTGATCGCCCTCCAGAAGTGATTCATGAGCAGGGATCCATCAGAGAGAGGAAAAGGAAAGGGGGGATTCTTCATATTCCAGCAATACAGCTGCCATTTTAACCACAGCTCAAGAGCTGAGATATGCCCCTGAGCACTGGTGGAAGTTAAAGGAGCCAAAACAGAAAGGCTTTTTAGCTGCTTCATTTTGACGATGTCAGTGTGCACTCATTTTTATTCAAACAAAAACAGTCTTAGGCTGAATGAGATGCTCTTTCCCTTTCGGCCTGAGAAGAGAAACAACAAAGGAAATCCCTCTGGTGCGAGACCCAGAGGGATTCCCAAGTATTCCCAGCCTCTGGTGCTAGGACATCCTGGACACATCCTTTGCACATCAGACGTTGTGCTGATGGCATTTCCAGCAGTTGATCTGCACTGAAGAGGGATCATTGCCTTATGATATTTTGAGTTTCATGTAGACACATGAATGGGTGCATGGTTAAAGGGGGCAGGGCAAATGATGTTCATTTGTGAACAGTTTTGCCACCATTTGAAAAAACTGCATAAAATTAAGCAAGAATTGGGCATCTGTTGATATGTCCAGTTGCGCCCAGTGCACAGGTCCCATGATTCATACAGATGTGACAAGGGTGGTGTAAATTTAAAGAGAAAGATTCAGGTATTTTGAAGTACCTGCAGTACACACAGGCCCAGATTTACTAACCTTTGATGGAACGCAATGCAACAAGGCAACTTTTTGTCTCATTGCGCAAAAAGGGAGAGAGCAGAGATACTCATATCTACTAAGATATAGCACACTTATGCTCTCTCATGGTGCAAGCGCACTTCAAGCAGCCTAGCATAACACAGGCACCTTTGACACTGCCAACTCTCCAACAAACATTTTTTATAATCATAGCTAGGAAGATGTCTCAAGGGGGTCCCTTCCCTTTTGCAAATGGCTTACCGCTCCAGCTCAGGAATCAATAACATTTCGATGTTTTGTGACTGGATTACGGTTGCAAAACCTTGATACATTACCTACCATATCAGTATTTTAAATGGATGCCTGCAATATGCCCCTTCCAAGCAGTCAGAATCCCATTTTAGGAGTCCGGTGGGGGTGGGGGAGTCACCATGGGGGGGAGTTTACAGACTCCTAAAACTGGATTTGTACTTTATAAAAAGCATTTTTGCAGTTACAAACTCTGAAATGCGATGGTAAAAATGCTTTGCACATCTGGTCCATAGTTATCTCTCTGCTGTTCATAACCCGATTTTGCATGGAATGCAATCAGTGGACATAGGCGCCCATTATTCTCTCACAATTAAGCATCCAGCTTCTCTCTACCCACATCCTCGATGTTAATAAGTTGTCAGTGTTTGAAGCTCCATTAGACTGGTATAAGTGCTAAGGAACAGGATATCTTCAAAACACAAGTATTTTCACTTTTGTAAGTTTAGGGTAAACACACACAGAAATATTGAAATTTAAAAAATCCTAATTTAGAAGAAAGGTGTGGATTGCTGCCATTTGCAAATGTGAACTATGGGAACAAAACAACATTTTAATAAAAATCAAGCTTTGCTTACAACAGTAAAAATACTTTGCTGCGCTTAAAAAGGAATGGAAATAAATGAGTAATGTTAGCAGGATTAACTAAAAAATGATACCACACCTTAATTTACCTATTTTTTGTTTTTTGAGCGTGTTTTTATGAAAGGAAAACCAGGATACCATAGCATGTAATTTACTCTTTTTTTAGCCGTTCCTCTAATCAGGATATTTTACCAAAGCCATCCCTTTAGCGAGACTCTTTTAGGAAAATGTTTGATGCAGAAGGATATGCTAACAAAACACTTCAATAGTTAAACGACTTTATAGAAAAATACTTCCAAATGTTTGCTAAAACCTTCCAAACCGCACCAAAGAACATTATCGAAATATTATGTTTCCCCGTTGCCTCCATTATGTCTTGCCATCCTTGAAATATTTGGATGAAAAACACAGGTTTCCGTGATGTATAAACTGCTGAAAAGAAGAACAAAAGATATCTCATTTTAAGAAGGGGAAAAACTACAGATGTCTGCTAATTTATCGTGTTCAGTATGTTTCCTTGATTGTTTAGAGTCCTATTAATCGAGATCAGTTTATATGCATGAATAGAATTTAAAAATGACCTTTTTATATAAAGTGACCACTGAAAACAATATTTGTCATATATAATTATGTTCCATGCTATACTTAATAGGTATCTCTATTTTTATGATTATGTGGAACATATGATCCATCTAAATCGTGTGCCACACATCACTAATGCCACAGAGTCTGTCGTCAAAGGGATTGTGGGAGGTTTTCGTTTGAAAGGGCCGAGTTATGCTCAGTACAAGTTTACTCTGACCATTGCAAACCGTTTGCCAGCAATCTGAGTTTGGCAGTTTACTGGCAGTATCGTCTGGCAACGCGAACTTGGGGTTAAGCCATGCTTATAACTTACAGGTAAGTAACGACATTAATAATTTTACGGAAAATATTTCTCCTTGGTCACATCTGTTTCTAATAACTTCTCTTGGTGTGCAGAGCAAAACGTCAGTGCGTTTCCCGTGGAATCTGAAATAGAAATGCACTTTGGGTTGTCCTAAAGGACATGAGATGTCCAAGAAACAAGAGTAAATTCCAGAAAACAAATATAGAAATGAACAGCTCTACCGTCGACAACATGTTTACAACATGTTCGCAGCATTCTAAAAGTATCCCTGGCAAAAAATTCGAATTTGAATACGAATGACTCCTTTGTATTAAAAAAGAAAATCACGGCATGAATACGTTTTTCGAATGGAAAAATAAACAAAAGATTCTTAAAAGTAGATTACATCGAAGTTCAGTTTGGATAACCAAAATGCACTGCAAAAAATGTTTGGTGGTGTTTTCAAATATATGCCCACTTGCCTATTTTAACTTCTATGACCATACTAGTACCTTTGAGCTAATTTAGAACCCTGTAGCTGTGTGACACTACAGCCTTGAAAAAAGAACCTGATGTAGTAAGTAGTCGCACAACACAATTTCAAGGTAGGTGTTTATCTATGAGTAGACTATTGGGGGCTGATAACTCCAAGAATTAGTGCTGCTAACCAGGCTGGTGGTAGGTTAAGGCCATCGTAATCATCAGCCTTATGCCACTACCACAATAGACCTCAAGGCGGCCTCAGATTGCAATAAATCAACTAAAAATATCTCGCTGTTAGGCTCTTCATTACAAGTGGCCTGGTTAACTCATGATATGTGTGGTAATTCTTAACAGAATTGGAAGTTTGGCTGCTAGAACTCACTCCTGCAGTTTTGCACCAATAATTACCATAACATGAGGATTTTGGTGCATTCTGCACCATACACCTAAGTCTCTGTTATTGGAGACAAACTTGTAATTAAGAGTTATTTATTGGACTTGATAAATTCCAGCCCCAGGCATCACTCATAGTGATGGCTTAAGTGAAGATGAGAGGGCCCAAATGCCAAACTCGAATTTTCTCGTGTGGCTCTGAAAATTCTTAAAAGGACAGGAGCAATATTGTGATTGTAGTAATTATAGTGCTAGTGGTAACCAGGGCACAAGTCCTAAAAAAAGAAGTGGGGGGACTAACCTAGTTAATCAGTATGCAAGCGCGTGATGTCGCGGCGCGTGAGGCGCGTGACATCGCGGCGCGTGACATCACAGGAAGTGGCATCACAAGAAGTGACATCAGATCTTCAGCCCTCACATATATGTTTAGCAGGTGTATCATGAGTACATTTGAGCACATTTCGAATATACTTGCAAACCCTCCTGATTTAGGCAGAAGATTCACACTTTTGTAGACTACACATAAAATAATGTTGCCTTTTGTCAGCGTAAAGCTTCCTCTAGCCATAGTGCTTTAAAAGAAAAAATTGTGATATTTATATTATTACAACGCCTCCTCAGGGGTAGTATGCGCTATATAAATGCTATTTATTTTGTGCAAATACTGTGTAACACCAACACATCTGACATTCTTACAGCGCATGCATATCTTGTAAACAGGGACTGAACAAAGTGAAAGGCTGCCTCTTTAAAGTACTGTGAAGTGTGAGCCTTTGTTTCCCCTCTGCTGCATTTGCGTCAGGTGTGAGGCTCCTGACTGCTCCCAGCCAGGAGACTCGAACAAAAGGAGGCCTGATGACCCCTCCTATTCGGCCTTTGTTATGGGCCCAGCAGGAGTCAGAAAAAAGAGAGCCCCATCCCCGCCTGCACTTGTTGTGTATCGAAAGCAGATAACAACGTGCAGGCGCTGCTGAATGTGTCCCGGTGTTTAGAAATTACACCGGGACGAATTCAGCATCTTTTTCAGTGGGGCCCAACTTCTTGGCAGGGTGGACGGCGTCCAACCTGTGAAAAAAGTGGGTGGACGCCGTCCACCCGCGTGTACCCCCGACTCGAGCCCTGGTGGTAACCTACCTGTGAGAATAGTGTGCTGCCATCATTGCGGCCCATTCGCAAAAATATGGATGAAATCCAGCGCTTAGGAGAATCTAGGAGCCTCTTGATGCTACAATACGCACTGGGCATATGCTCTTTCTGAATCATAGTTTTTGCGCTAAATAGTTACCATGATTGTAAATGTCAATGCCCTTGGTGCGAAATTACAATATTTATTCAGTCTGGTAAGACGTTATAAAAAAGTGGCACCTTATAAATTAAGCCTGTGGTAATAAGTATACTCTTGCAGTAGATATTTTAAGATCCCATGAAGTGAAATATAACCCTTTTGAGACCTTGTTTGGGTGTACACGATACTGTTCTTTGTGTAACAAAACCTGTAATAAACCAATGAGAGCTTGAACTAGACAAATTAACCTGGCTAAGAAAGAGACTGCAGCAACAAAGTGTATCACTATAGTAGAGGTGAATAGAGAACAATGCTCCTCTTGAAAAAAAGATAATTAAGGTTACATGACCTGATATTATCTCTAGTGACTTTATCAAAAACAATTAAAAAATGCTGTATTTATTTTTTCTCTTTTTAATATTGAACCCACCCAATGATCCCACCTGCGTCCGAAGTGGAGATGGTATGTGCAGACTAACGTGATTGTGCCCACTGGATACACTTCTACATCTCTGACACGACCGCCGTGGCATGACTGGAGCTCTCCCCTCACCTTCATGCACTTCACATAATGCTTCCTATCTAGGTCAGAGCACAAATATAGACTTCCAACCATGCACACCTGACGTAGTGTCAACACAAGAGATCAACCATTCTCACATTTTTGTGCATCACCATTTATACCTATGTACAGCACCAAATCCACAGCAACACAATTGCGGCACTATTCTGGTATGAAGCATTACGCCTAATTCTTCCACTTAAATCACACAAAAACATACATTCTGTCAACCACGCACATGAGGTTAGGTTGCCACTCCCAAGAGTTTCAGAACAGTGCTTCTGGGCCACACCTGTGGTACAAATGTGCTATATAAATGGTGTAATACAAACCCTTACAGTACAAGGAAAGCACCAGTGTATACTTCCCTCACTGGTATGCAAAGTTTCCTCACACACGCGTATATGCACGCATGCATGCATGCACGCACGCACACACATGCGTGCGTGAACACACACACACACCTAACCACATAGAACAGGTATTGTATCAGAAAATGTAGTGCGAGCTTCCATATGTACAGAGAACAGCTATGACAAGTACAGCAGCAATCAAAAGATTCCATTTGGTAAAGAGCCAGCACAGGATGTGCAGGAAAAGACTAGACTGTAGCAATGCAATTTTCCCTCACTGGCACACTCAACCAGTACATCATAGTAGCAATGCAAGAAGCACACAGTTAGAACAGATTCAATGTGTAAACTACTGGATGTGTGGTATGGCAGGACATCTGAGGTCAAAATACTAGAACTCTCTCTATCCTTTAGCACAACTATCTGTTATACCACCACTTGGTGGAGGCACTACTGAACCATCTCAAGTGACAGATGCTAGAGCATGGCTGGGTGTCTGTGCCAAGGACCTGGGATGCTGCAGTGTGTCAGCCAGAAGCCTAAGACTCACTTCTACATCAGCTATTGCAGTTAGTGAGGAGCACGTAGTGAAGGGATGCTGAGACAGACAGAAGAGACCTTAACGAAAAATATAATCTCTGCTGTACTCCAAACCCCATCAGACACGAAGGCCCGTATTACTGAAAGGGTTCACTTTCTCTGTTTGAGCCATGGCCCACCTTTAAGCAGGTGTGCCGGGATCAAACAGGGAAAGTGCATGCTATTATGAAGAATGTGCTGCCCTCAGGGCAGGTGCGAACTCACGCTTCCTCCAGAGCAGCGCATTCAAGAGAAATACAGAGCAGCTGTGTAAAAGCTGCTCCATGTTTCTCTGTGCAGGCGGCAACCCACCTGCACTTTCAAAAGGGATTAGGGAACCCCTTGCAGGCGGGTGCAGTGAGTGACTGTATCCACCTACAGGGGGATATCTAAGGAGACGCCCTTTCATCCCAAGGTATGGCTGACCTCAGGGGGCACAGTAACAGTGCACCACCTTTTTGTGGCACACTTTCAGTGTACCTCCTGACAGCTTCTTTGCCTTTGCGCCCGTAATCCATAATATGACGTGTGTGCAGAGGCAGTGACACTTCCTCATTTGTATGGGGCTAAAGAATGATGATGGATTAAACCCAGATCAGTTGACTGGGTGAGTGCTTGCAATGTTCAACACTCCGTCCATCATCCCCTTTGGTTTTGCTTTGTTCGTCCGAAGTTGGCAGGGTATGCCCAGACGTGGGTCCCTTGCTCACTTTGCCACTGGATTCAAGATAGCCTGGCTGATGAGGGCTGTGAGCCCGAAACCGGTCCCAGGATGCTTGTTTCCGGTCCAGGGAAGACATGGCTTGGCAGTTCGGGCTGGACTGTTCCCATGAGGCACAGGGTCAAGACTGATTTGCATATAGCTGTGTCTGAACTGGGGTGGCGAAGTGAGCTAAAGAACAATGATGGATTCAACCCAGATCTGTGACTGGGGGTGAGTGCTTGCAATGTTCAACACTCCGTCCATCATCCCCTTTGGTTTTGCTTTATGCAATATAATTAAAGCAAAGCAAAGAGCTCAGAAGTGTTTCACATAATTTAGTTTTTTAGTCAGTAGCTGACTGATCTGTAAGAAAAGGTAGTTAAAGCTGGAACGCGCTGTCACATATCAATCTGGCGTGTCTCACTGTTTCTGTACCAGCCTTACAGAGGTACCAGCTACTTTGGGACCAGCTCCTGTTTCACCCCCCCAAGCCCCAATTAGGGAGGTAATGCTGTCAATCTGCAAGGTCGGGGATTCGTCTAAGGGGTCCTGGAATCTTATTCTAGTTCATGCACTTCATTACATTATGTAATCCTGAGATACTTACATTCACATTACCAGGCTATGTGTTCAGAAAAAAACTCAATGCATACAAGTTTTAAATGTTACACAGATAAATGACAATAAGCAGAAAAAGAATGTCTCCATGTTAGGTGGAAAAGTCATAAAAAAGCATGACTTACCCAACTCATCCACAACCCCACGCACATCGCAGGTAACAAGTTAGACCCCATTTTCACCTCCAGCAACCACATCAGGTACAGCCACACCACCGAACTCACCTCGACGTCCACTCCATTGTCCACTTAAAAATGACCAGCTCAAGGACTTCTGCCCCCAGTCTCCTCAATGCCCCCACCGCAGCTGGAGCAAAATCTCACAGGAGACATGGATCAATGCCCTCAACACCGCCCACCCCATCTCTTTCCAACAACCTAGACCACAAAGTCAGAAGCTTCAACAAAGGGATCACCAGCTGCACCGACAGCGCTGCTCCCAGCCTCAACAACACCCACAGAAGGTCCACCAAGCAGGCTAGTTGGTACACTGAAGACCTCAGAACCACTAAATGACGTAAACAACTGGAAAGGAGTTGGCACATCAGCAAGGACATGACTGACAAGACTGCCTTCAAGACAGCTCTCAACCTCTACCACAGACAGTTGAGAGAATTGAAGAAAAAGGCCTTAGCCTCCATGCATCGGATCAAGCTCCAATAACAGCAAATAACTTTTCAACATCGTCACAGACTTCTCCAACCACTCAGCTGCAACAAACAACATTACCTCCTCACAGGAACTCTTTGACAATCTTGTAAACATCTTCCACAACAAGATTTCCAACATCTACACAAACTTCAAACCCCATCCCAAAGCCAATGACTTCTTCAAGCAATACAATGACCCTGCTACCACCACAGACATCCGACCAACCAAATTGAACCAGCTCGCCCCACAAGACACCGCCTCCATCATGAACTCGGTCCACTCAGGGGCCCCAACCGACCCATGCCCTCACCACATCTTCAACCTAGGTGAAGCCAGAATCAGCCACATACTCACCATCACGTTCAACACCTCAAATGCCATGGCCACCTTCCCCAAGGACTGGAAACAGGCAGAAGTCAACGCCCTACTGAAGAAACCATTGTCAGACCCCAGCAAACTCAACAATTACTGACCAATCTCCTTGCTTCCGTTCCCAGCCAAAGTATTAGAAAATCCAACAACTCTCCTCGCATCTGGAATGAAACCTCCTACTCGACTTCTCCCATTCCGGATCCCGCAGCAAGCACAGCACAGAGACAGCCCTCATCGTGGCTACCAACGACAACCAAGTCCTACTCGACCGAAGAGAGACTATGGCTCTGATCCTCCTAGGCCTCTCAGCAGCCTTCGATATGGTCTGCCACCACACACTCGTCTCACGGCTGCACACCATAGGCATCATAGGAGTCAGTCTCAGATGGGTTGCCTCTTTCTTCACTGGGAGAACGCAAACACTCTGCCTTCCTTTCTTCACCACCAAACCCAAGGAAATCATCTGAAAGTACCCCAAGGATCCTTGCTCAGCCCCACCCTCTTCAACACTTATATGAGACCTCTGGCCATCATCTCCAAAACCCACGGACTCAACATCATAGCCTATGCCGATGACACACAACTCATCCTCTCCCTCTCCGAAGATGCCACCAACACCAAGACCAGCTTCCACAACTGCATGACAGACGTCGCCAACTGGATGAAGAACAACTGCCTGAAGCTCAACTCAGACAAGGCTGAGGTACTGATTTTCAGAGACAAAAGCTCCCCATGGGCTGCATCCTGGTGACCCCCAGACCTACTCCTACCCTACTGACAACACTAGGAACCTAGGCATAATTCTGGACAACAAGCTAATCATGGTGACACAGGTCAGCTCTGTCTCCTCTTCCTGCTTCTTCATCCTTCGCATACTTCATAAAATATTCAAATGGCTAATCCAAAGCTCAAGAAGCAACATCACCCAGGCCCTCATCTACAGCCGACTGGACTATGGCAACACTCTCTACGTAGGGAGCACAGCTCACCTCCTCAGATGACTATAGACCATACAGAATGCTGATGCCAGACTCATCCTGGATCTCTCTAGACAACCCCACATCATTCCCTACCTCAGGGAACTCCACTGACTCACTGTACAGAAAAGATGCCAGTTCAAGCTCCTGACCCATGCATACAAGGCTCTACACAACTGGGGACCCAACTACTTAAACCTGAACTTCCATCAGTCCACCGGACACCTCCTCTCCACATTTCTTTCTCTAACCCTCACCCCCGCATCCGACCTAGCATATGCAGAGGTCACTCCTTCTCCTTCTCCTACCTATCAGCAAAGACATGGAATGAGCTATCCTTTCATCTACGGACCTCCCTATTTCTTTCAGGGTTCTGAAAGTCTTTGAAGACCTGGCTATTCGGCTAATCAACTCAACTCTGCCAGCGCCCTCATGGGTGATAAGAAGCACTCTGCAAATCTACTGATTGATTGATTGATGATCACTTATCACAGCACATTCTTGTTTTCACCTGCAGATTTTTTCTGCTTGGGACATTTTTTGGGATCTTCATTCTGAGCTTGCCTTTGAGCATTTTCTTATCCTGGATACTAAATAAATCTATATGCACCTGGTTCCAATATTTCTTTTTGGAATATGTGAAGCCAGCAGAATTTGAGAGTAATTTCCTCTAGAGAGTAATGAGATTTAAGCTATGTTACACTAACTTAACTGTTTGTAGTATACACTTCTATCATCTAACAGCCCCTCATGTGAAGGAAGAGACTGTGTCTTCTTCCAGCAAGGGAACCTTAATATCTCCTGCCTTTATAAACAGAGAGTGGTAGCTAGGCAATTCCAAGAGGAACTAATCTAGAGGTCCTTTATAATTAGCCCATAATAACACTCCATTAAAATATGGTTGTGGCCCCTACCTACTGTTGGTGTGATTCAATTCCCACAGTTATCCTTCCATTTCTGAATAGATCTGTTCCTTTGTATTATCAAGTTTATAAAGTGTATGAAGAGAAGCCCTAACAACTTATCCCAAAGCGAAATGAAGAAGTGCCCAGCTGCTTCCACTAATGCAGATTCAACGTAGCAATTTGAAGGGCTGAACAAATAAAATAATCAGGTAAAAAATAGACAACCAAACTGCAGAAGAACTGAGGAAAGCCCAACAATTAATATCTTGGCTTAAGTATGGCAGAGTGTTAATGTCTGGAGTTCCTCTTAATTCACTTGATGTGGGACCTAAAATCCTAGTCCTTCCCAGTTTTTCCACTGGTGAGTCCACCAATTCCTTGCTTTCAAGATGTGTGACCACAGGATGATGCTTGAAAAAATGATCACTGTTCAGAGGATCTTCAAGATTATTTACCAGCATCTCTCAGAGTGTGCCTTGGGAATTTTATTTTACTGGCCTTCTCTTGCCCTTGTGATAATCCTAGCACCATTTTGCAAGGGTACGCCTTCTGCAACCTCAATGTGAGGTTTAGGAGTCCGCATCTGGAATCTTTTCTTATTGTCCCTAATGGTGTTTGGTCTGCCTGGGCCTATAAGGCCCCCATAACTTCTTCTAATGATGCTGAAGACAAGGGACCAATGATACAAATGTCCTCTGTTTTATTAATAAACTTCCTCTGTTCTTACAAGTTAATTGATTTATCTGATACCGACTTTTACCTAAAAAGCACATATGTATATATAGATGGCTTAACTCATGGTTTTATTATTGTCTCTGAAATGTCTCACTCCCCCACTTGCCCAGGGACACATCAGTATTTGTACTGGGGCCCTCTCTCCAGCAATCCTCTCCAATGTTCTCTATGTAGAGAGAGACAGCGGTCTTCAGTCCTCCATGAACACCCATGAACTTCCTCTCTAGCATGGCTTTGCTAGAGCTAGCACCTGCGCCAGTATCACTGAAGCTGCCTGGATCCTCCAAGGTTGAAAGCATCTTTTTCATCTTACCATCAGCTGCTACAACTATCAGCCATCCTTTTGGGTGCCTTTCTTGCATGACCCTGCCTAGTTTTCTCTTTACCACTCAGTTTCTAAGCCAGTGCTGGTATTGTGCACCTTGCACTATGCAGCCATCAAGTCCACCGTTCTGACATCCTGTGCATGCTGTATCTCGGGAGCTGTTCTCCTAGTGCATCTCAGTCATTTCCAATATTAAAAGGAGGCTCAGACACATCAGAAATGTTTGCCTCTACCAAGCTGGGATTGTCAAAGAGCACCCCATCTTTCACACCATCTCTTGGTGTCACATTTGAATCTATTTCTATGAGCTTTGATGGACACACTGGCCAGCAACTCTTGCCTCTTCCTTCATCCATCTGCTCCCAGAAGATGGCCTTCCAAAGCTCCTCTATCCAATGGTAAATAGACTTTCAGCTACTTCCGGTGGTATCTAATTGAACTTCTTAGGATTGTTGTTGATGCAGTTCATGTATTTTCTTCCTACTCCAGCATTTCTTTTTTAGATATCAACCACCTCAAATTGCCCCATGATTGGGGTTAAGTAGTCCACTTTCTTCTGCTGAGCTCCTTGGTTGCCATTTTGCTGAGAGATTGAATACAGAGTGCTTAGAGATGTCCAAGAGGCACCCTTGGTTAGTAAACATTTTAAGCGGTTGTGGTGACCATAACTTAACTTATCTCATCCATCGCTATCAACCGGCCACTCTCCAAAGCATTTGGTGCACTAGCCGCAAGAAAACATTAAATGCGCGTGAAAAGACATTTCCCATGGTTAATGCCAGACACCACACCTTTATAAAGCAAAGATCTGTCTGTAGAATTCAAGTGAGAAATAAAAAGTGACTAAAAACTGCTACAAAGAAGCTCTTCTGTCTTGTCATATTGCCATTTTTTTGCTAAACAATTTGAAGAGATAAGACAGCTAAAAGCAACATCTATCCAAGCACATATTTGGCAAGGTAAAATCCAAGATAAAACATGGCCTTTATCCTGCAAACGTTCATTCTCTCCAGCTCTATACAACGAGCTGGCGCAATTCTTGTTCTTAGATAATTATTTTGTGAGGTCTTGAATGTGACTGAAAAGCAACGACCACCATCATTTTTTAATCTTTTCGCCATCCTCCGATCCCTTTGAGCTCATTCATGTATCTGAGCAATGGGTACAAGAACAATTAAGCCTCGGTAAACCTAGAGTGTAACCATTAAATCATACTCCAACCTTTGCCATTAAACTAAATTCTCACCTACTTAAAAAATAGCCCTCAGCTGACCTGAGCAGCTTGGGAACTTTGGCCATAATTCTAATCTTGTACTCTTAGATAAACTGCAAAAAAGCTGTAACATCCCAACTTCAGAGCAAATGGAACACAGCTGTGCCATCAATAACTAAGCCAAGCTACATCTTAAGAATTCTTACTTTTCAGGACGCAGTGGTTAACTCACATACTGTGGAACAACAGGGATAATTAGTCTAAGAAGTGCATGAATATATGTGTAAACGTTCGTGGTCTGCCAAGGTCAAATCGAGCAAGAATATGACTCTAGCAGAAAAAAATTGCAGTAACTTGTCAGGTCAGAACTGACCTTTATCCAATAAATAAAATATATCGGGGAATATATCACGTTTACTAGAAGTAGCATTTATTTGGCCCTATTGCAATACCTTTCAAAATATGTCCTATGGGCTCATTTAGACTCAGGTGGGGGGCCATGTCCTGCACTACTTCGGTGGTGGACGGTACACCTTGTTTCTCACCTCCCAAGCAGTGACTTCTGTACTGTGAATGGAACCCCTGCTGCAGCTTCCCTCAAAACTGCATGTTTAAAGCTTGGCAAACCTTTTCATTTAGAGAAAACAATTTCGTAGAACCAGAATATGTTTTCTGTAAATGAAAAACAAATGGCCCCACATGAAGAGTTCTATCTCTCAGCACAACGGATCCATTCCACACATTCTCTGCCTGAACCTGCCATACACCACTACGGATGGAACATTGGCTTAACCAGCTGAGGCTCTGTTGACAGAAATCCAGAGATTCATCAACCTCAAATGTGGAAGGTGCACCACAGGTTTGGCAATGCAGAAGGATCGCCTCTTTTCATTATTCCTACCATTCCACCATACCCCAAATGAGACCCGTAGGCAGTTATTTAACTTTAGGCAGACATGCCACCAATGCACCAGGGCGGCCGAGAACCATCCGTCTTATCGAGAGATCCTCCTTGCCTGGTGGGGATCTATTTTCAGTGAAGTGAGGCTCCGCAAACTTCATTCACAGCTTGCGGGCAGGCACCTTGTTAAAGCAGCGTGCTTGGCATACATTTTGTATTGAGAAAATAAAATTCCAAAGATGGAGTCTGTTTTTCAATACAACAAAAAAATGCACTGACATGCAGGGAGTGTTCTCCACACTTAAGGCCATTCTACATTTTCATTGCCTTTATGTTATGTCATGAGGATTTGGATAGCTCGCTTATCACTCGAGGGGTATCCAGCCACTGAAGTAGATGAGTAGGCCGATCGGGCTCCTAGTTGAATAGCCAGGTCCTCAGTTTCTTAAGGAACTCGGGTAGGGATGGGGAGGTCCTGATGTGGTTCTAGAAGGTTGTTCAAGGATTTGGTGGTGATGTAGGAGAAGGAGCATCCTCCTGACTTGCTCCTGCGGATGCGGGGTATTTGCATGAGGTGGAGTGTGACTGAGTGCAGTTGCCTGGTGGGCTGGTGGAAGTTGAGGCGGTGGTTGAGGTAGGCAGGTCTGACAATGTGGAGGGCTTTGTATGTGTGGGTAAGCAGTTTGACTGGCACCACTTCTGGATAGGTAGCCAGTGTAGCTCTCGAAGGGGATGTTGAGGATGAGTCTGGCAGCAGCATTCTGGGTGGTCTGGAGTCTTTGTATGAGCTGATTCGTAATGCCGTCATAGAGCTCGTTGCCATAATCTAGTCTGCTGGTGATGATGGCCTGTGTGACCGTGTATCTTGTGTCAGTGGGGAGCCATTGGAATATTTTGCCGAGCATTAGTAGTATGAAGAAGCAGGAGGTGACTGCATTTACCTGTTTGCCCATTGTGAGTCTGTTGTCCAAGATGATGCAAAGGTTTTTGCTGGGGTCAGTGGGGGTGGGGGTAGAACCCAAGTCATCAGGAGGAGTCCCATGGACAGCTCTTGTTCCCAAAGATCAGGACTTCTGTTTTATCCATGTTGAGTTTTAGGCAATTCTTTTTCATCCAGGTTGCTACGTTTGACATACAGGTGGCGAAGTTGGTGCTGGTAGTGTGGTTGTTCTCTGTGAGGGAGAGGATGAGCTGGGTGTTGTCTGCATAGGAGTCTATGTAGATTCTGTGGGATCTTATGGCATGTGCAAGTGGAGCCATGTAGACGTTGGACAGCGTAGGGCTCAGTGATGATTCCTCAGGGACTCCACAGATGAGGTTCTTGGGTTTGAAAATGTAGGTCTGGAGCCTGACTGGCTGGGTTATTGTCAGAGAGAAAAGAGGCCAGTCATCTCAGGGCTGGTCCATGTACTCTAGAGTTGTGGAGTCTGGTGATGAGGGTGCTGTGGGGGACGGTATCGAAGGCTACAGACAGGTCGAGTTGTATGAGTGCTGCGGTTTTTCCTATGTCCATGATGGTCCAGATGTCATCAGTTGCTGCAATGAGAGCAGTTTCCATGCTGTGGTTGCTGCAGAATCCAGGATGCGAGATGTCGAATAGGTGGTGTTGTTCAAGATGCTTTGAGAGTTGTTTGGTGATAGCTTTCTCCATGACTTTGGATCAGAAAGGCAGGGAGGAGATGGGTCTGTAGTTGTTGAGCTCTTTTGAGTCTGCTGTGGGTTGTTTCAGGAGAGCTGCGATTTCTGTGTGTTTCCAGTGGTCTGGGAGGATTCCACTATGGACGGAGGTGTTGATGAGGGTGGTGAGATGGGAGATGAGCAGAGCTCCTTCTAGGTTCTAGATATGGTGGGGGCAAGGATCAATGTGGGCTCTGTAGTGGACATTTCTCATGATTTCAGCAGTATCTTCTGGGGTGAGGGGTTTCCACTTTGTGGTCTGGTGGTCCGATTTGGTGGTGGTGGGCAGCTGGCTGATGAGTTCTTGTGTCTTGTGTTGGGGTTCAAAGTTGCTGTAGATCTTTAGAATTTTGTTGTGAAATAAATCGGAGGGGTTGTCGCAGAGGTCTTGTGAAGGGGTGATGGGGTTGATGGTGGCTGAGGCGGTTGGAGAATTCTTTGACGATGTTGAAGAGCTCTTTGCAGTAATGGGAGCTGTTGTCCAGTCTGAGAGCTAGGTCTGTTTTTCTTACTCGTTGAGTTGGGTGTGGTGTTTCCTGAGTGCAGACTTGCAAGCGTTTCTTGCGGTGGTGTCCCGGCTGGTTCTCTATTTTCTCTCCAGATGTTTGTAGTGGTGTTTTGAAGTTTCTAAGCTCTTTGTGTACCAGCTGGCTTGTTTGTTGGTTGTTTAGTGTCTGATGTTCTTCAGGGGGGCTAGGGTGTCTGTGCCAGTAGTGATCCAGTGGTTGAAGGCTTTGATGTCGGTCATACAGGTCACCAATGAGGTTTGGTTGGTGGGCATTGAGGGTGTTGGTCTAGTCTGTGCCCTTTATCTTGTCCCAGATATGCCTGAGGTTGTTAGTAGTCTTGGCTGTAGGGGGTTGGGGTGCGTCGATGAAGAAGTGGAAGATGGAGTGGTCTGTCCAAGTGAGCGGAGTGAGGTGGCTGAACTTGACCTTGTTGCTGGCTGTGAAGATGGGGTTTAGAGTGTATACTGGGCCTTGGACGATCTGGGAGAGTCTCCCAGGATCTCGAGGATATTGAGCAGGGCAATGGAGATGGGATCTTTTCAGTCATCAAGATAGAAGTTGAGGCTGCCAAGCAAGATAAGATCATTAGAGTTGATGGTGACGGGCGATGAAGTCTCTGAGGAGATTGCTTATGTGGCGCATGGTCCAGGGAGGGTCGGTAACGAGGGTACCTATGATGGTGGTGTAATTGCTGGTCTGTAGTCAGAAGTGCAGATGTTCCATGCAAGTTGAGTTCTCGTCAGACGACGGGGTGCAGGTGATGGAGGCATTGTGGATGACGGCGAGTCCTCCTCCTGGCTTGTTTGGTCCGTCCTGGTGGTAGATCTTGTAGTCCAACAGAATGACTGTGACGATGGTCAGTGCTGATGTGGCGTGTAGCCAGATCTCTGTCAGGAAGAGGATGTCCGGGGAGTGCGTATTAATGATGTACAAGATCTCAAGAGGTGTGTTTTCTGAAAGATCTGGTGTTGAGGAGCATGCATGCCACACGGGCCGAGGCATGTGTTGCGCATGGGGTGAGCATATTGGTGTAGGTGAAATGGCAGTGAGTGCATGAAAAAGGTCCTACCCTGGAACGAGGTGAGGGGCGGAAGCAGCTAGTGTGTTGAATGCATGCAGGAGGGAGGCTGTGTAGTGGCGGTGTTCGGTCAGACCATGGTCTGCGGAGCTGGGTGTGGTCTAGACACAGATGGGTGAAGACGGGCTTGCCTTTGGGGCACCTTTGGGGTGCCAGCAGTGTTCACCCACTGCGTGGTCAAGCAACAGCTGCCATGAAGTAGGTCCTGGGCGGGAGGGGAGCACGAGGGATGGAGAAGGCATGCAAGGGAGATGCAGGTATGGAGCGGAGGAGGTGGGAAAGGGTAAGAGGGGGAGACAAGAGGCGGGAAAGTGCAGGAGGAACCAGAGGAGAATTAGTGTGAAGAAAAAGCGGCCACAAGGAAAACAGGCAAAAAGATGAACAAAGAGAGAGAGTGAAGAGTGGTAAACAGGCACAAAGAGAGAGAGAGAGAGTGCAGAGTGGAAAACAGGCACTAAGAACAAGAGAGTAGAGAGTGGAAAACAGGCACAAAGAGGTATAAAGTGACATAGTGGAGAGTGGAGAACGGGCACAAGGATGAAGGCAAAAGAGTGAGAGAGAGTGAAAAGGACAAGGGACTTGAGTAAAGGGCTAAAGGAAGAAGCAGAGAGCGAAAGAGCAGCAGGAGCACAAGAAAGAGGTGGGCCCTTGAGGCAGTGAGGCTGGAGCCGAAAAGGCCTTAAACTGGTCAGAGGACCAGTCCAGGTAGGTGGGAGCTGGGGCCTAGCACCTGACATACATTGCATTGTGGGCATGGACAAAGGAAATGAGTAAGGGTCGCCCTGTCCAACATTATTGCAGAAATACTGTTATTTAGACCTGGCAGCCTTTTGGTATATGGGACACAAGCTCTCTAGTTTCTGATGGTCGAGGCAGCCGAGGCTCCATCATCAGAAACACAGCACACAACTTTGACTGGGCGAGACCTCTGATAATTTATGCATTCCTCCCACTCATTCAAACTCTATATGATCCAATAGTCTCTTTGAGCCTTTATAGAAGATGAGGTATGCTAGTCAGTGGCGGCTTACATAGGGCGTGCTGCGGGGCGGTGGGGAGGGGAGGGGCAGGGTGGGGGCAGTAAGCTCGGACATACGACGGAACGAAGGAACGTAATAACTACTTTCCTCCGTTCCGTCGTATGTCCGAGCTTACTACCCCCCACCCTGCCCCTCCCCGCCCCACCGCCCCGCAGCATGCCCTATGCGAGCCGCCACTGATGCTAGTTCATATATCACATGGAAAATTGAAAGGCACATTGTGATGATGTTGTGTCAAGTTACATATTTAATCTGCAGTTTGAATTTCTAAATGGTGTAATCAGCAACAGATAAAACAGGACTTAAGAACATAAACTGTTTGGGTGGTAGCATGATAGAATTTTGAAGCTATGAAAAAGACTAGAAAATCAACTACCATTAAACATAACACACAAACCAGTATCAGCATTTTGCCAGTAGGGGATATTAGGAAAGCATGTAAGGTGAGTGAACGCAGAACTTTTTCCAGGTGCAGTGAAGGAAATTCTGAGGCTGTTTTGCAAGTGGTAAGATAAATGAGGGAAATTATTTCAGCAGGACATTTTTTTAAAAGGTAAATTCCAAGTAGCTGAAATGAGGCAACAGAATGGGTTTGGATATTTCCACCCTGATATATATCATTTACATTGACTACCTTTTTTAAAGCAATGTGAGATATCTGTAGTCCCACTCTCTTATGTTATAAACCATTGATCCAGCTACGGGAAAAAACATAGTCAGATTTTTTGATTCATTCTCACCAGAATAGTTTTATCCCAATACGAAAACTGGTGAAAAACACACATTTCCTAGTTGAAACAATGAATCTTTTTCCATTATGCATAATCCGGTCTCTATATTTGTGCTGGATGCAGAAAGGGGATCATCCTCGTCAGCTTAGTTTTTCTTCTTGCCACTCTTTGGCAGATTCATTTTTCTTCCCAGCTTATAAGGCTAATAGCCATCCTTGATCATGCATCTACTTCCCCTACAATTATTAACTCTTTAAATGTCAGCAATATTAAGGTTACTCGCTGAACATTTCAGAAGGGTCCAATGTCCCCAATCGTATTTATTGAGCCTCTTACCCTTTCCCTATGCAATTCAAATCACTTTGCACTGATAATATTGTGCTGTTTTTGCATGCTGCACAATCGTACATGGAATATGCTCTCAATCAAATTCACGTGTTTACAGATATGGGTGGATATATGTAAACTATTAAAATGTCAATTTTCCGTCTTTTTTTTCTGTATACAGTTATTCATTGTTCATTACAGTCGTTGTTTTGCAGGATTGTCTTTTTAACAAATTTATATGGTCAAGGAAATGCCCCCAGCGACTATTTTCTCCTACCTTCAAAGGTGGGATTACTCTCCACTGGCTCCCTGATAGAGTGGTGGCAGTGGGAACTTTTACATTCGTGCAGGAGCGCTGCTGGTTCTCCTGTGGGAACTGAAATGAGCGGACTCCCTGGCAGGGAAGGGAATTTAATTCAAGCTCCTGTGACTTTAGTCTTAGTTCTTGGGTCACCCACGCAGTAGATGTTCTTGCGATGTTGGAGAGGATAGCACCTCCTTACATATCTAAGGCTAGGTGGGACAAATTTGATGGGATTGTTCTAGAAGTCCTGTGAATCATTTAGGTGCTGTTTTCAAACTTAAGCCATGCAGCAATTTCTTTTTGGAGAGAAGTGGCTTTCTCTAGGCTGCCCTTTCATAAAAAATATAAATATTCAGTCTTTTCCTGGCTATAAATTATGATATCTAATGTTTACCAAATTGATAGAGGGCTGTAGATCCCTGTATCCAGCTGTGGGGTTCTTTGTGACTCTAGAAACATCATACAGTCTGATTTTGGGGTAAATCTTCTATGATGCCTGTTGATACGGGAATGTCCCCTGCATGGTAAATAGGCAAGAAGCCCAGACCTGAGTGCCCCAGTGCATATGAAACTGGTATGCTGACTGTCAATGGTAACGTAAGTCCCAGAAATCATTCTTTGACTTTGAGTGGCACACACCTTGTTCCTTCTTGGCAGTCATGAGACTATTTTCATGCCCTGGGTGGTAGAAGAGGTGGTAACATACATTGTTTTGTAAATGTATAGTGTGATAAGACCTTTTTCTCTGTGTCATGGAGAGGTGAGCCTAACATCTTCTCTCATGTAAAGTTCTGCTGTTGTGTGTAAACTAGAACCTTATGAATCATTAGAAACTTAGGGGCAGATTTACAAGCCCCTTGTGCTGCCAGTGAGTCACTTTTTGTGACGCACTGGCAGCGCATTTCTCTGCCCCATATTTACAAGGACAGGAAAAGCCACCCTGCGTGGATTTTCCTGTCCTTTTAAATACGGCCCCTTTACACGCAGCACTTTGCGTGAAAGGGGCATTCCACGGGTGTTGCTGTGGGTGTTCCCACACAACACCCATGGAGTCGGCCACATTTCCAGATGTACAAAAAATCGTAAATCTGGAAATGCGTCTGAATGCTACACCTCCCCAGGGGAGGCGTAGGGAGGCGCAACGAGGAGAAATGTATTAATTTCTCCTTATTTTTTCCCCTCTTTCTATGTGCGCTGCATTCTGCAGCACACATAGAAAGAGGAAATCACCTCTGGGGATTGTTTATGTACAGGAAGGTGTCCCTTCCTGCACATAAACAATCCTTTAAATATAGATGTTTTACAAGTTCCATGTGTGCTAATGCAGCACACATAGAAGTTGTAAAACGCCATTTCTGATTGTTTATGTGCAGGAAGGGAACCCGGGTATGCCCAGACGTGGGTCCCGTGCTCTCCATGCCACTGGAGTCAAGCTATCCTGGCTGATGAGGGCTGAAAGCCCGAAACCGGTCCTAGGATTCTTGTTTCCAGTCCAGGGAGGACCTGGCCTGGCAGTTCGGGCTGGACTGTTCCCATTGGGCGCAGGGTCAAGACTGATTTGCATATGGCTGGGTCCAAACTGGAATGGCATGGTGAGCAAAAAAAACTATGGATTTAGGCCCAGATCTCTGCACTGGGGTGAATGTATGACATTGTTCTGCATTCTGTCCATCAATTGTTCTTTTTGCATTTGTCACCCCGAGTGGGACGGGTATGCCCAGACGTGGGTCCCGTGCTCTCCATGCCACCGGAGTCAAGCTATCCTGGCTGATGAGGGCTGAAAGCCCGAAACCGGTCCTAAGATGCTTGTTTCCAGTCCAGGGAGGACCTGGCCTGGCAGTTCGGGCTGGACTGTTCCCATTGGGTGCAGGGTCAAGACTGATTTGCATATGGCTGGGTCCAAACTGGAATGGCATGGTGAGCAAAAAACCAATGGATTTAGGCCCAGATCTCTGTACTGGGGTGAATGTATGACATTGTTCTGCATTCTGTCCATCAATTGTTCTTTTTGCATTTGTCACCCCGAGTGTGACGGGTATGCCCAGACGTGGGTCCCGTGCTCTCCATGTCAGTGGAGTCAAGCTATCCTGGCTGATGAGGGCTGAAAGCCCGAAACCGGTCCTAGGATGCTTGTTTGCAGTCCAGGGAGGACCTGGCCTGGCAGTTCGGGCTGGACTGTTCCCATTGGGCGCAGGGTCAAGACTGATTTGCATATGGCTGGGTCCAAACTGGAATGGCATGGTAAGCAAAAAAAACAATGGATTTAGGCCCAGATCTCTGTACTGGGGTGAATGTATGACATTGTTCTGCATTCTGTCCATCAATTGTTCTTTTTGCATTTGTCACCCCGAGTGGGACGGGTGTGCCCAGACGTGGGTCCTGTGCTCTCCATGCCACTGGAGTCAAGCTATCCTGGCTGATGAGGGCTGAAAGCCTGAAACCGGACCTAGGATGCTTGTTTCCAGTCCAGGGAGGACCTGGCCTGGCAGTTCGGGCTGGACTGTTCCCATTGGGCGCAGGGTCAAGACTGATTTGCATATGGCTGGGTCCAAACTGGAATGGCATGGTAAGCAAAAAAAACAATGGATTTAGGCCCAGATCTCTGTACTGGGGTGAATGTATGACATTGTTCTGCATTCTGTCCATCAATTGTTCTTTTTGCATTTGTCACCCCGAGTGGGACGAGTATGCCCAGACGTGGGTCCCGTGCTCTCCATGCCAGTGGAGTCAAGCTATCCTGGCTGATGAGGGCTGAAAGCCCGAAACCGGTCCTAGGATGCTTGTTTCCAGTCTAGGGAGGACCTGGCCTGGCACTTCGGGCTGGACTGTTCCCATTGGGCGCAGGGTCAAGACTGATTTGCATATGGCTGGGTCCAAATTGGAATGGCATGGTGAGCAAAAAAAACTATGGATTTAGGCCCAGATCTCTGTACTGGTGTGAATGTATGACATTGTTCTGCATTCTGTCCATCAATTGTTCTTTTTGCATTTGTCACCCCGAGTGGGACGGGTATGCCCAGACGTGGGTCCCGTGCTCTCCATGCCACTGGAGCCAAGCTATCCTGGCTGATGAGGGCTGAAAGCCCGAAACCGGTCCTAGGATGCTTGTTTCCAGTCCAGGGAGGACCTGGCCTGGCAGTTCAGGCTGGACTGTTCCCATTGGGCGCAGGGTCAAGACTGATTTGCATATGGCTGGTTCCAAACTGGAATGGCATGGTGAGCAAAAAAAATGATGGATTTAGTCCCAGATCTCTATACTGGGGTGAATGTATGACATTGTTCTGCATTCTGTCCATCAATTGTTCTTTTTGTATTACAGAGAGTGAAGCCACGAGTACCCCCAAGTCTCTCTGCAAAGTTCCCATGTGAGGCAAACTTAGGGGCATATTTATCAAAGAGTTGCTTAGCTCTTGCGCCACTCAAGGAGGTGCAAGGGCAACCCAACTACTGAGTTAGATTTATCAAGCCACCCACGGTCTCCTTGCATAGCATTGCTTGGCTTGATACATCTAGAGTAACGCAACACACTGCAAATCACTGCATTGTGTTACTCTGCTCCAGGTAGGTGTTCCATGGGTAGAGTGTGGATGTTCCCATGCATCTGCCCATGGATTTTGGTGCATTCCCGGGTTTACCATTACTGGTAGACCTGGGAATACTTAAAAATTTTACACCTCCCCAGGGGAGGCATAATGAAGAGAAATATCTTCATTTCTCCTCTTTGTTTCCCCTTTCTATGTGTGCTGCATTCTGCAGCACACATAGATAAAGGAAAATGCCTCAGAGTATTGTTTTTGTGCAGGAAGGCATTCCTTCCTGCACAAAGAAATCCTCTCTGCAATGCAGACACCCTCGCACCATGGTGCAAGAGTACCTGAGTTGGCACAAGGCAACATATTGTGCACCAGCACAAGGAAAGGACAGTTGATGCCAGCAGGATAGCGGTGGGGTAGAGATCCAGGGCTGGAGGGGGAGTGGGATGGTGGTAAGGTAGGTATCGGCGAAGCCACGCATATACATCTAGTGGCTGAATTGCACACTGTGAAACCAAATAACCTAGGATGACTCCTGGTTTCCCCACTTTATCAAATTGTGTGATCCTATCCAATTATTTTATTTCGCTTTCCCTCTTTTTTCTTCATTATCACATATAAGAGAACAGCAAAATACATGACTTCAGGTTGTGCGCTGTACAAACCCTTCTCCTGTATTTGATTGAATAAACTGTAATGTTGTTCATGTATAATAGGAGAGGCCACTCACAGAGTGCACATAACAACCGATTTGCCTCTTAGCTCACTATTGCCATTGTCAGGGTGTGGGAAAGAATGAATGTTTCTAAATTCATGTTTGAAAAATATCCTTTAAAAAAATACTTCTCAATGCACTGTTATAATCTGTTATACTAAGGTGAAATGGTTCTCCGTGGTAAAGAAATTCACTTTTTAAATTTTGAAGAGGCTTTATCATATTTTTGAACCTTTGCTGCAAGAAGTCTTTAAAAATAAAGGTGTTTCTAAAGTCAAACAGGGTAGGGCAACCTAGTTACTTCCTTATTTTAACTTTTAAATAAAGGCTTACCTGTTTGTTCAGCATGCTAGCGCAGTGATGCTGTTGACAAGGGGTCGCATTTAAAGGTCAGGAGGGCCGCATGCACCCCCTGGGCCATACTTTTAGTATCCCTGCCGTAGAGTATGTAAAGTAATACTACGTTATGTACTCTAAAATGCAATTCACAAACTCCGTTCAGAGATCTGTGTCTCTCCTGTTTTTTCCATGGTGACCTCTGCCATGGTGCAGGGCTCTCCACACACAGAGGTAAGTATTAATAGTAATTGTGTGAGATACAAGGATGGGAAATAGTTACTAACAAAAGGTGGAATTTAGGTAAATTAATGGATGGATTTATGTCAATAACCTACTGCTGGATCAGAAAATTTCAATACACAAAATACACACCTACATATATGGCAGTAGAAGTATAGACAAAACAGACCTAATTA